>CM035126.1:107280419-107522819 GCA_020205555.1 Panax stipuleanatus
TATAATAATCAATTGTAGAGCAAAATTCAAGAATGAAATTCAAAACTTGGATCCAATCAAAGATAATTTGGAAAGAAAAAAAAATATTTTTTTTACCGTGAATAGTACCTTGTGAATAGTAACTCGTGAATAGTAACTCGACATGAAAAGATAAAAAAAATTCACAAGAAAGTTTAGACCAATATTCCAGTGAAATGTTATTAGATGAAGCGCAAAACTCAAGGAATTTCTGATCATTTCAGGAATTATAGAAGCAATACTTACCGTAGTAAGTTTAGAGTTAAGAATCTGAAATGAAACAATATACGAAACTGCAATTGAATTTTCACCCGTCAGGCGGTAGTCTGCTCAGATAGATTATTTCCACGATTTAATAACAACTGAATACGAAGGGTTATTCACCAGGCATGCGGTAGTCCGCGTAGACAGGTTATTCCCACAAAATAATAAAAAATAGAATAACAACAGGATTTCACCATGCATGCGGTAGTCCACGTAGACAGGTTATTCCAACAGAATAATAAAGAATGAAATAACAACCCTTACGAGTATTGAAAGAAAACAACTCTCTTCATAAATACGAAAGAAATAATACCCCTTACCTTAAAAATTTGGAGACTGCACTAGTGTAATAGCAGAATACTCTTCTTCTTTCTCTCTTATTCTCTCTATACTTTCTCTCTTTATAGCTTTAGTGAATTGGTGAGAAATAATAAAGAAATGAGCTTCTATTTATAGGCTCGGCAGAGTAAGAGTAAAATAGTCTTTTCACCATAATTTATGACATCATCGCTTACATCATCGATCTTATGACATCATTGCTTACCTCATCGTTCCGATGACATCATTGCTTACCTCATCGTTCCGATGACATCATTGCTTACCTCATCGTTCCGATGACATCATTGCTTACCTCATCGTTCTGATGACATCATTGCTTACATCATAAGAATTCAAATTCAATTTGTTCTCTTCTACCTCATTTTACTTTTATTCCATGAATTTACTATAATAATGTTACCATTCAAATTATAAAAATAATACTATTATATAATCACATCATGCTACTATAATGTAATATTATAATAATATATTTAAATAAATTATTTTATCGAAAAAGATAAAATATCAACTTCCAACAAATGTCAAATGTTAAAATTCCTCCGTTTAAATCCACATTGAATAAATATTTCCTTATCATATATATCAAAAATTAATTATTCACAAATAATATTACAGAACTACAATATTGACAACCAGGTCGTTCCCAAGAAAGAGGGGGCCTTCCGATAAATTTTTTTTCTTATTGACGCGCAATTAACTAACTCCTTTTCTAGACAGAACTTTCTTAGACATTGCAAATAATGCTATCTAATAATATTATTCAAATAATATGAATTATTGATTTGATAATTTGAAATATTGTGCAATGACAATTATTGAATCACTAATATAAAATAGCAAAGTAGCACTTATTGATATAAAATATCAACGTATCAAATATTGAACCAATAAAATATTATGCAATTATTGAATCAATAATATAAAATATTGAACAGTAATTACTGTAACAATAATTGAGTAAGTGCTTTCCTACGTAAGAATCAATAATTTGAAATACTGTACAATACCGTGTGCTACTGTGCAACACAGCATATTACTGTATTTTTACCACCGGATATTTCAACAGTACTAACGGTAACAACTACGTCGTTATTTTATAAAAAAGTTATTTCTGTCGCTTTCTATATCCGACAGTTATTCCGTTGTGGGGCCCATAAATGGCTGCGCCGTCGTACGAATATTCCCCGACAACAAGAATATTCCACGACCAAACGAGTATTCCCCGACAACAATGAATATTTTATAACCACTTGCTTATTTTGAAATATTTGCACATTTCGCCCATAACTTATCACATTTATCAAATCAACATCTTATTATTTCAAAATAATATATAAAGAAATTTAAATCTTTATTCATAAAATTTGGGGTCTTACAGGAGAGATGTTCTCTCTCCCTGCGTGTCAGCACTCTATTGGCTAATTGACCAACTTACCAAAAAATAACTTTCATATTAACCGAATCCGTCAATTGCAATCAAATTTTGGTCTCCATCTGGTATGCATCCACCACTGCCGCCAGCTCCTCCACAATGGCCAACAACCTCAATAGGCTATATTTTTTATATTAGTATACTCACTATTACATCAATTTGATAATAGCAAATGGAAGATTAGTTTTGCTTATTGAGATACCGCGTGATAATAAAGTCTCACATCGAAATATAAGAAGAAACATTGAGGACGTATATGCTCTAATGAACCGTAGACCTAATAGGTTAATTTTTTAAGTCAAGATGTGATTCCAAATAGATGAGCATGTATGAGGCAGATATTCTCAACACTATTATTGGACTTTTTTACCAACTTTTTTTTTCTTTTGTAACTGAATTATAAAAAAAAATCATTTTTTATGTTATTTTAATTGTTGCAACTATCTATTTTGCAACTGTGAACTTTTTTTTTTCTTTTTTGCTAAATTATCTGTGAACTTTACTTTACTGTCTTTTTGACCAGTGGTAGAATTAAACCAACCTTTGCTCTGATATACTCTCTCTGTCCCATAATATATGACGTTTTAGATAATTTTATTATTCTCAAATTATTTGACATTTTATATAATTTAGAAGAATTAATTATAATTTTTTTAAAATTAGCCCTCATAGAAAAATATTACAGATGAGAAAGAGTATGGGATAAGTATGAAATTTAAGGGTATTATAAACAATTAATATTATATTTAATGATATATAATTATTTTTTTTAATTCTTGTGTATAACTCTAAAACGTCTTAAATTATGGAACGAACGAAGTAATGGTAACTTTATTGCATAAAAAAATCCGCCAACTAATAGAATTGCAGCACAATGACTGCCAACTTTGTTCGATGTAGGGAAATTTTGGCTATGTGAATATTTGAAGGTTTGTGGGGGGCATAAAAGGATAAGAGAGGATAAGTTGGATTGTGACATTAAAAAAATTATATCAGTGTTCGGCCCCGAATATTTGGGCCTAGGACTTGGTTTGGGCCTTGACTGTATTGGGCAAGCTTGGGTCCAAATAAGGGAATGTTTGGAGGGATTCCTAATTCCAAGTGGCTTCTAGTTATGGAAAGATGAGTTGGGGTTTGAACCAACTTTCTTATTTCTAGGAGATTTGGTGCAATCCTATTATGGAATGATATGTGGGGGACCCATAATCCGATATGGAGATGGATTCTGGGGAGAAGGTGAGAACACTATAAATACATGGCTTTACCCTGATTTTAAGGTACAAACATTATTATTACTTTCCAGCACTAGAGCATTACGCCTCCATTGTTAACCTTAATCAATCTGTACTTATTCTCACACCGGAGCTATCTCCCAGCGGCCCAAGTCGTCAAGCTTTTGGTGTTTACCCGTTTTTGTGCAGGATTGTACGCGCTTTGGTGATTGGAGCGCGTGGAGGGATCTTGGCGTTAACATTGGCGCTAGAAGGATGGCTTTCTAGTGTTGTTCAATCACAATTATCAACTCCCCATACCTGAAGCCATGGTGAACAGTAGGACAGTTTCGGGCGTGGGATATTCAACGGCGGAGGGATCTTCCCAGAAAAAGGCGTCCGTGAAGGATAGGCTGGGGCCGTCGAGGAGCATTCATGAGCAACTCGGACCCCAAAGCACCTCGGTGGGATCTAAAGTAGGGGATCGAGATGACATCTGGAGGAGGCTGTTCTCAACAGCCAGCAAGGAAACCAAAGATCGGAGAAGGGTAGGAGGCACACCGCCTCGAACCTGACTCCGGGAGGATCAGGAGGATAGGAAGTCCGTTCTGGCCAAAAAAGCAGTGGAGATAGAGGAGGCGCTGGGAATACTGTTGCTACAGAAAGAAGAGATTGCCAAACAGATGGTGCTGATGGCCGAACAGAAAAACGAGGCCTCCAGCCGCAGTCGGACCAGAAGGCGGGGGAGGTTCCCAGACAGACAGTAGGCTTTGGAGGAGGGGCAAGGCATGCAGAGGATATGAGGCGAACCGAGAGTAGGCTTCGGAGCTGCTCTCGTGCTATAAGTAGATCTGGTGGTCGCAGATTCGGGGATCAATCGAGGGTATACCGCCCTAAGAGACCCTGGTACAGCGAAAGCAGGAGCCGAAGCTATTCCAGGGCCGATAGTTCGAAAGGCATAGCTCGGGAGGACCAGGAGAAGAAGGTCCCCCCAAGAAAGAAACACATCCGAAGGCGGGGCCAGCACCGTTAGTGTTGACAAAGCTAAAGAACAATCGGCAAGAAAGCCCTCAGCATAGCAGAACCAGACATCGAAGTCCTTCCCAGGCTGATAGTTCGGATGATAAGGGTCGAACACACCTAAGGGAAAAAGATTCTCCTAGGAAAAAAGCGACTCCAGCGTTGGAAGGAATAAAGTTGTTGACCAAGAAGTTAGAAGAGATTCAGAAAGAGCTAGCTAAAGTCAAACAAGTGAAGGTGAGCTCGGGTAAAAAAGCTTCGCCATTCTCTGCTGAGATCGTTGGGGAGAAGGCAGATCCCAGCAAGAAACTACCTTACATGGAGAGATATGATGGGTCAGGTGATCCGTACCAGCATAGTCAGTCGTATGATAGGTTGATGGACTATTATGACTACATAGATGCGGCCAAGTGTTATACCTTCATAACAACTCTGAGGAAAGATGCCAAGCAGTGGATGATGACTTTGGCCCCGAACTCAGTCTCGTCATGGGAGGAGCTGTGCGACAAGTTTCATACCCGATTCGGGAGCAACAAGAGGAGGGGGAAGGCTACCGGGTCACTATCACAGATCAGACAACATTCTAATGAGACATTAGGCTAGTACGTGAAGAGGTTCAGGGAAGCAGTATGTCATGTGACAGATCTCAACGACCTCCAAGTAGTAGGACACTTCCAGAATGGGTTGTACTTGGTAAGGTCAGAAAAGTTGGTGAAGAAGTTGATGTTCAACCACCCGAAGAGCTTGGCCGAGGCATTCGAGAAAGCAGAAGGCTTTATAGTGGTGGAAGAGGCCATGGGCAGCTTGAAGCGGGGAACGACGGAGAAGTAGAGAGATAAAGATAAAAGCAAAGCGGATGTGAACCCGAAGAGATATGGTGGGAATGATAGGTCAAACGGTTATCATAAGAAGTATAGCAGCAATATCGGGGGTTCGGGAGGAAGCCGCCCACCTTTCCCAAACCAGAAGGTGAACAAAGTATACACCAAACTCAATACCAATCGGGCCACCATCCTAGAATAGATGAAAAGGCAACCCTGTTTCGAGCCACCCAAGGACAACATAAAGCCCGGTACGGAGAACACTAGCAGGTACTACGACTACCATCAGGCAGCGGGGCATGCTACGGAGGCATGTTGGAGCCTAATGGAACTAATAGAGAAGAATGTGCAGAATGGGGCATTGGTCTAGTATGTGGCTGGACGAGAGGCTCCGGGAACACAGCTGGTGAATAATACCCCCGTCCAGACCAATCAACCACAGCAACAAAACCAGACTTAGGTCGTACGTCAGGTGGTGGATGTAATCACTGGCAGCACTATGGGAAAAGTCGCGGGGAAGAAGCGACGTGGATACTTGAATACAGTGATGTCAGTGGCCGAACAGCCCGCGAGACGTGAGAGACCATACCCTGGCTCAGTGATTTCTTTCACTAATGAAAACTTCCCGGCAGAGCCGATTGAACAACACAAGGGAGCATTGGTAATTATTGCACAAGTGGGATCGGTAGATATGAAGAGGATGATGATAGACAATGGCTCTTCGGTGGATATTCTATATGTGCACGCTTACAAGAAGATGAACCTAGATGGGAAAAAAATGGAGATCGGACAAGAGTCTCCGTTGTACGGGTTTAGCAACGAGCCAGTCAGAGTTGCGGGGACCATTGAGCTGCCAATCAAGCCCCACAGTAGGAGGAGATCATGTGCAGATTCTTTGTGGTGCATGTGGACTAAGCGTACAATGCGATCCTGGGAAGGCCTACTCTGACAGCCCTCCAAGCGGTAACGTTGATCCCCCACTTCAAGATCAAGTTCCCTACGCCACATGGAGTCGGGGAAGTAGATGGGGACCTTGATTTGGCAAGGAGATGTTACTGAAATTCGTTAATCACTTCTGGAGTAGGGGTTAGCAAGCAGAAGCAAACCATGGCGATAGAAATCAAACCGTTTATGGAAAGCAGCATCGAACCCTTAGTTATGCCAGCAAGGGAGACCGAAGAGGTAGAGCTGATACCGGGAAAAAAGGATAAGATCGTGCGGATCGGATCGGGATTGCCGGAGCCTTTTCGAACAAACTTGGTAGAATTACTTCAGGGTTATGCATATATCTTCGCATGGGTTCCTAGTGACATGCCTGGGGTAGATTTGAAGGTTGTTGAGCACAGGCTGCATGTAGACCCGACGAAGAAGCCAGTTCGACAAAAGAAGAGGATTTTCTCCCCAGAAAGACAGAGGATAATTGATGAGGAAATCGCGAAGCTTCTGGCTGCAGATTTTATATTCGAGATTGATTATCCGGAGTGTATGGCAAATGTGGTGTTAGTTCAGAAGCAAAACAAAAAGTGGCGTGTATATAGATTACACCGATTTGAACAAAGCATGTCTGAAAGACTTCTACCCTCTACCTCACATCGATCAGCTCATTGATGCGACTTCGGGGTATGCTCTGCTTAGTTTTATGGATGCTTTCTCAGGGTATCATTAGATTTCAGTGTGCAAGAAAGACATCCCGAAGACAACATTCATCACGCATCGATCAGTGTATGACTATAAGAAGATGACCTTTGGCCTACTGAACGCAGGGGCCACATATCAAAGGATGATGAATTATGTGTTTGCAAGGCAGTTGGGGAAGAGCATGGAAGTCTATGTGGATAACATGATTGTTAAAAACATGTCAGTTCGAGGTCATTTGGATGACTTAGAGGATTGTTTCCAAATAGTTCGGCAATACAACTTAAGGTTAAATCCGACCAAGTGCACCTTCGGGCTGGGGGCAGGAAAATTCTTGGGATATCTGATCAGGCAGAGGGGAATAGAGGCGAACCCGGAGAAGATAAAAGCTATTTTGGACATGAAGTCTCCACAGTCCTATAAAGATGTTCAGCGTTTGACGGGTTGGATAGCTGCTTTGAGAAGATTCATGTCGAAATCAGTAGAAAGATATTTGCCGTTCTTTGATACGTTAAAAGGATCGAAGAATGCAAAAAAGCTTTCAGTGGACTTCGAAATGTGAAGATGCCTTTCAGGGAATAAAAAGGTATTTGTCTTCGGCGCCTTTGTTGGTGAAACCAGCAGAGGGGAATAGAGGCAAACCCGGAGAAGACAAAAGCTATTATGGACATGAAGTCTCCACAGTCCTATAAAGATGTTCAGCGTTTGACGGGTCAGATAGCTGCTTTGAGAAGATTCATGTCGAAATCGACAGAAAGATGTTTGTCGTTCTTTGATACGTTAAAAGGACCGAAGAATGCAAAAAGCTTTCAGTGGACTTCGAAATGTGAAGATGCCTTTCAGGGAATAAAAAGGTATTTGTCTTCGGCGCCTTTGTTGGTGAAACCAGCTGCTACTGAGCCGTTGTACTTGTATTTGGTGGCAAGCTCGTTGGCTGTAGGAGCAGTTCTGGTACGGGAGATTGGGGGTAAGCAGCACCCGGTTTACTACGTGAACCATGCCCTTAGGGATGCGGAAACAAGGTATTCGAACTTGGAGAAATTTGCTTACGCTCTGGTGATAGCTAGTCAGAAGCTTCGACAATATTTCCAAGGTCGGTTGATAGTGGTATACACGGATCAGCCTCTAAAGAAGGTTTTAGGCAGGCTAGAGGTTTCGAGAAGGCTTGCAGTGTGGACTATGGAATTATCGCAGTTTATATTGGAGTATTACTCTCGGACAGCTATTAAGGGGAAGACGTTGGCTGACTTTGTGGTAGAGTGCTCATTCTCCGAGGCAGACGATAGTTTGAATCAAGCTGAGGAGACCGAGCGTTCAGTTGCAGTAGTTCAGCCTATACGGAACTCGTGGACATTGTATATAGATGGGTCGACTACTTCGGATGTCAGTGGCGCCGGTATAATTTTAACTAGTCCAGAGGGATTCAAAGTGCAGCAAGCCATCAGGTTTGGGTTCAAGGCAACGAAAAATGAGGCAAAATATGAAGCCGTATTAGTAGGTTTGCGGTTGGTAAAAAGTCTTGAGGTACAGAGGTTGATCATCTTCAGTGACTCCCAGTTGGTCGTCAAGCAAATTTCTGGGGAATATGAAGCTCGGGGAGCCAGAATGGTCAAGTATTTGGCAGAGGTAAAGGATCGACTGCAGTGTTTCAACTCGTACGATTTTCAGGGAATAGATAGGTCGGATAATACAATAGCCGATGCAATGGCTAGGTTGGCCACTATCGAAGCAAGTACATTCAGTTGATCGGTCTACCTGGAGGTTTTAAATCAGCCAAGTGTTCAGCACACTGAGGTGATGCGTATTGAACGGTCAAATTGTTGGATGACCCCTTATCTGGATTATTTGGCTGATGGCATTTTACCTTCGGATTGGTTGTCAGTAAAGAAGGTCAAACACAGGAGCTCGAACTTTGTGCTTATAGATGGGGATTTATATCGAAGGGCTTACTCTTCCCCGTTACTGAAATGTTTGGTTCCATCCGAAGCAGAATATGCTCTTCGAGAAGTTCATGAAGGAATTTATGGGGACCACATGGCGGCAAAGTCTTTAGCATATAAAGTACTTCGGCAGGGATATTATTGGCCTACGATTTTCAAAGAAGCAGCTGAGTATGTGAAGAAGTGTCCGAAATGCCAGTTGAATAGCCCCATCACTTACCAGCCGCCGGAGGAGTTGTACTCAGTTTTATCCCCAATTCTCTTTGCCGTTTGGGGGATGGATATACTGGGTCCGTTGCCAAAAGCTAAGGGGCAAGTCAGCTTTGTTATAGTTGCTATTGACTACATGACCAAGTGGGTGGATGCCAAACCCCTTCGACTGATTACAGAGCAGTAGTGTTTGAAGTTTTTAAAAGAATGCGTCATATTCCGATTTGGTATTCCCATGGCAGTAGTTTTGGATAACGGTCGACAGTTTGCGGGATCCAAATTTGAGGCGTTTTTAAAAGAGTTGGGTATACAACATCGGAAGACTTCGGTGGCTAATCCTCAGTCAAATGGTCAGGTGGAAGTAACCAACAGGACTCTGTTGAATATGTTAAAGAGAAGATTTGATGAGGCGAAAGGAAGGTGGCCTGAAGAAGTGCTCAGTGTCTTATGGGCATATTGGACCACACCACGATCCACCACAGGAGACTCACCGTTCAGATTGGCTTATGGTTCCAGTGGAGGTGGGTTCTACTTCTCTTCGGGTCAGTCAATTCCAAGAGATATATAACGAGGATGTACTTCGAGCCAACCTGGATTTGTTAGATGAGATCCGAGAAGCAGCCTTGGTAAAACTTACAGCATATCAACGTAGGGCGACTAAGTATTACAATAAATCGGTAAAGCTTAGAAGGTACGAGGTAGGAGATCTAGTTCTTCGGGAAGTGGAAGCCTCTATGCCTCAGAATCTGGAAAAGCTGATGCCGAATTGGGAGGGTCCCTATGAGATTGTTGAAGTACTGAAGCTGGGAACCAATCGGCTACGAGCAATGGATGGAATAGAAATCAATAACACATGGCATGTGGGTAGACTTTGAAAATATTTTCAGTAGGGTGGAAGTCAGTCTAGTCTGTAATTCTCTGAAAGATTATCAATAAAAGAAGCGTTTTTTCTAAACAGTGTTGTTTTATGTGATTGGTTTCATCTGTTCGGCTCCCGGGAGCGAACGAGATTTTTGGTGTTTGGTTGGATCTGTTCGGCTCTCGGGAGCTAACAAGATTTTTGGTGTTTGGTTGGATCTGTTCGGCTCTCGGGAGCGAACGAGATTTTTGGTGTTTGGTTGGATTTGTTAGGCTTCCGGGAACGAACGAGATTTTTGGTGTTCGGTTGGATCTGTTCGGCTCCTGGGAGCGGACGAGATGTTTATGTTAGCAACTTATTAAAATATTTTAATTGTTTAGGATTTTTTATCTTTGTGGATGATATGGTGGAATTCTTTTAATTGTTATATCTGATTTTTGCATAAATAAAGTTCGGGAAAGTATATGAAGAAGAACAGATATTTTCATTGATAAATAACATGTACAGGGGGTTCATATTTTACAAGACAAGTTCTTAATCTAATGGGGAATCTCCGTCGTTGTCTTGTTCGGAGTCTGAAGAGTCCAGAATAGAAGGGTTCATCGAGACTTCAGCGAGTTTAGCTTTGTCTTTACTTCGGCAGGCTTCATATCCCTCGGCGAACATCTGGGTTATCTCTTCACCCATCTCGGAGGATCTACGGTATTCTTGGACGATCCGAAGCCGCAGATCGTTGGTCAGAATCGGTCCCAATGCTTTGTACTCTGAGAACTGCTTCTCAAGAGTAGTGCACACTTGGCGAGTCTTTTCTTCTTGTTTCTTCAAATTAGCATTTTGCCGAAGAAGTGAAAGGTTGTTCTGTTTTAGCTTTTCGTTCTCTGCTCAGTTGACTTCGGCTTCCTCCAAGAAGGTTTTGCACCGTGTTTCCGTTCTGGCAACTTCATCTTTCAAAGTGGTGACCTGGTTCTGGAGGTTGTCGTGTGCCCGAATGGTCTCGGCGTGCTCGTTTTGTTCACGGAGGAGAGCGGCCTGCAGAGTTTCCTTCAATCGTTTGAGGTGGTTTTCTTCGGCCTCACGCTCTTTCCATCTCCTGATGACACGACCCCAGATAGCGTCGGCCTGAAAAAGAAACATAAAGGTTAAAGAAAAGAAAAACGTGGTTACAGGAACAAATGATTGGAGTTCAGGGGATTACCCTGCCCTGTTGCATGATGCCGACGAGTACAAGGTCGTCAGCAAAAATACCTTTGAACCTGTCATCATTGGCAGGGAGGACGAAGCTATCAAAGGCGTCGAAAGGGTAGTCGAGGTAGTCTTTGGTGAAGAAGGAGGTTGGGATTGAGTCCTCTTCTGATGGGGGAGGTGAAGGTTGTCTCGAAGAAGAGGGTTGTTCACTGTTCGGCTTTTTTGGGTGAGGTTCGGCGATGGGGTTATCTGTATCTTTGCGTTTTTTGGTTTGGGTTGTTGTTTGGGGGGGTTCATGACTTTGGCGTGTTTCTTCTTGATGCGGAGAATCTGTGTTCGTTCGACAGCCGGCATGTCAAGTAGGCTCTCGGTAATGATAGGGAGGTGGGTTGTTTTTGGTTGGGAGGACTTTTTAGTGGCTCTCTTTTTTTTCGAGTGGATGTTGTGGGTTCGGAAGAAGTGGATTCGATGGGGTTGGCTTCAGTAGTTTGTGTATTGGTAGGTTGAACTTGGGTAATTGGACCTTCGGCGGTTTGGGCTTCGGTAGTCTTTTCAGAGGATTGGCTCGAAAGGAAGTCCTCCAGGTCTCTTCAGTCAATCGTTGTGGGTTTGATGAGGGATACTGTAAGGGTAAAATGAAAGGGTGAAGCAATTGGTATGACAATAATATTTGATAGCTGAGTATAGAGTTCGACAACTTACGTTTGTGATCGTAGAGCCAGGCCTGCTTGTTTAGAAGGACGTAGCTCCATTCTTTCATCGATAGTTTTTCGATCAGCTTGGTGATCTCTGTTACCCATTCGGGAGTAGTATCGCCGATAGGAGCGTTTGGTCGCTTGAAGGAAGCCTAGTTCGGCAGTTTGTATGTTTCTGGTCCTCAAACATTGAACCAGTCTTTGTGTCATCCCTTATTGTTGGAAGAGGCATCCATCAAGGGAAGCTTCTCAATCTTGGCATTTGGTTTTATGGGCTGTTTGCTGAGGGCTTTAAAGCCAGGTTCACGAGAATTTTGAAGCATGAATAGGGAGAAGAACAAGTCGATGGATGGAACCACTTCAGCCCCGTGGCAAAAGGCGATGAAGGTGATGATGTTGATGTAGGAGTTCGGCACCAGCTGGGAGAAGCCAATGCCAATGAACCCTAGGAGGGTCAAGATGAAGACGTGAAAGGGCAGCCGAACGCCTTTTTCCAGCAAGGTTAGGGGAACGGTGGTCCAGCCATTGGTTCGGTGATACATGCGGTCGGTGGCGGTCGGGGCTTTCAGTTGGTGGATGTCGGGGATTTGATAATGTTCATGGATAACGGCCAGATCTGACTCGGAGACTCAAGATGAGGTGTCGGCATAAGGGAATCTGGCTTCGTCGGAGTACTCTCGCTGTGTCTTTTGAAAATTTATTTCAGATGGTACCGTAGCTCGAGTGGGAGCTTGGCTGGTGGTTGCCACGGTGGTAGAATCAATGGTGATTGCACTGAGGTTGGGGGTGCGAGAAGCAGATGAGGTGGCTATGGTGGTTACAAACGAGGCTGGACTACTGGAGAGGGGAATAGCAGTGATAGGCTCGGTGGAGGTAGAAGAGAAGTCATTGGAGTTTTGGCAAGCTGTCATTGTCTTGGAATTGAATAGAGATAGTTGCAAAGATGGTGGTTTTTGCCGGAAAAGAGAAATCGAGGAGGAAGGAGGCTCTGTAAGAGAAAAAGCAGAGGTTTTTGAAATCGGTAGAGAAATGATTGGAATGATGGGGTTTTGTTGTCGCGTCTTTTCGAGTTTACCCGAATATCAAGGGGCGGCTCATTAATGAGAGAAGTGATGGGGTACGTGGGGAGTTGAGGGAGTGTTGGGCCGTGTGGGCAGGGGGCTGCTTGTGAATGGCCGTTGGGCCATAGGGGGTGAATGGGTTAATGCCGATTGGGTTAACCCGGAGGTTCGGTGAATGGGCTACTGAGAGTTGGGTCAGTTTGGCCTGGTGATGAGTGGGTTGATGAATTTGTATGTTGGGCCAGGTTTTATATACTCTTTCATTAAATGTTTCATTTAATTGAAGACTGGGGGCAATGATATTTGTGCCTAGGACTTGGTTTGGGCCTTGACTGTATTGGGCAAGCTTGGGTCCAAATAAGGGAATGTTTGGAGAGATTCCTAATTCCAGGTGGATTCTAGTTATGGAAAGATGAGTTGGGGTTTGAACCAGCTTCCTTATTTCTAGGAGATTTGGTGCAATCCTATTATGGAATGATATGTGGGGTAGCCCTAATCCGATATGGAGATGGATTCTGGGAGAAGGTGAGAACACTATAAATACATGGCTTTACCCTGATTTAAGGTACACACATTATTATTACTTTCCAGCACTAGAGCATTACGTCTCAATTGTTAACCTTAATCAGCCTGTACTTATTCTCACACCGGAGCTATCCCCTGGCGGCCCAAGCCGTCAAGCTTTTAGTATTTACCCGTTTTTGTGCAGGATTAGACGCGCTTTGATGATTAGAGCGCATGAACATATCTTGGCGTTAACAATCAGAAAATAACCGTCATACATAACCAGTATTAAAATAAACATTGATGTGCAACAATTAAGAGGGATGAAGATTTTGGTAGATCCTAATAAGTTTAAGAAAATTATATATATTGTAAATGTTTACGCTGATTTTTTTATTATCATTTACGTGAATAACTATTAATAGTAATCATTTTGAAGAGATGTCATCTTATAATTTCATTTAATCTCGTGTATTGATATATTTAGCAATTATAATACAACACAAATTTATCACATAACAAAACTCAGAAGTTTAAAGAGGAAAAAATGTTTTAACACCAAGATAATTGTCATCTCCTCCCCTCGTTTTATAATATAGACAGATGAATCATACTCCTTCCATTTCAAATTATAACACATTACAACTTGAAAATCAATTTGAAAATTTTTTAAATTTAAAATTAGTATAACTTAAAATTATAAAATGATAAACATTATATTTAGTTATACTTGTTAAATAGTTTACAATATTCATCAATATAACTATATTAGTTAACATTAAATAAATTTATATCAATTTTAATTTTAAAAATATCTGAAACTACTTCAAAAAGTAGTCAATCAAGCCCCTCTTGGTATAATGGCAAAATAACTACTCATAAGGCTTTAGGTGCCCAATACAAGAATGTTAAGAGTTCGGCTAAAACTAACGCAAAGAAGAAAAAAAAGTCGCACTCAAGTTTGGCCACAAGTCAGGCCCAAAACAACTATATTGGCTAACGTTAAATAAATTTATATCAATATCTTAAGTTATTTCAAAAAGTAGTCACACCCAAGTTTGGCCACAAGTCAGGCCCAAAACAAGCTTAATATTTGATAATAAAATAGTATTGAAAATTGATATTTTTACACGAGTTTATGGTATTTTCTCATAATTCTCTCATAGTATAATGTTTGTCGGCCTTTAATTAAATGATAAAAAGGTATATCTATAAGCTTAACAAAAATTTATAAAATGAAATGACACAATATGCTCAAGTTTATTACTATTATTACCAAACCATCAACTTAATTACATTTAAGGATAACTATGAAACCAAAATATAAGTTTAAAATTTTGCAAATGAACCTCTTTTTGTAAGACCTACAGACGGACAAAGTATCAATTATCCAGGGATTAATGGTGATCTAGCTTCTTCCGAAACACAACTGCTAGCAAATCAATTTTCAGATGCAGAACCATGCAGGACCACTATATAACCAATCAACCAATTGCTCTGTTAGGAGTTCTAAATTGGCAATATGTCAACAATGAAAGTGGTTAGGATAAAATTTACTTTAGGATAAGTTGGTCAATTGACCAATAGAATAATGACACGCAGGCGAAGCTGTACGTGTGTCAGCATTCTATTAACCAATTGACCAACTTATCAAAAAAATAACTTCATGCTAACCGGATCCGTCAACAATGTTAACTCAATTCACAAAGTAATCCAGCCATGTACCCCATCCGGACAAAGTAGCATCTATAGTTTGCAAATATAAACACCAATCTTATGTAAATTGTTACGGGTTTGAGCAAAACCCCTGCACAAAAATGGCTCCGAGCAACTAGATACATAACTATCTTTGCATACCAATTTTGAAGAGACTTGTAATGCACCTCAACAATTGAAAGGTCTTTTCTTTCCTATGGGTTTGTTTGGTGACTAGCGTTTGCGACGGTAGCTTTTGGACCACCAAACGCACCCCAACATTTTGATGCCTTGCATCATAGAATCAATAGCAATAGGCCCTTGTACTAAAAAAACAACGGTACAGGACTACCGTTTTTTTGAATAATACTACAGACACAAACTATTCTACAAATATTTTACAAACTGCTAATGTGGCATACTCCACTTCAGCATATTGTTCAACAAATTACTTCAATGTAGCCTTTGGCCCCACATAAAAAGCTGAAGTAGAACATGTCACATCAACAATTTGTAAAATATTTGTAGAATAGTTTGTATCTATAACATTATTCCGTTTTTTATGGTAGTCAGTCTTTTAATCGGGTTCCGTGACGTGACGTCTGGTGGCAGTAAAAGAATTAGAGAAGGACACCTTTTTTTTGGCTTAGAAAGTCCCTCGCTCTTTAAGGCAGGGTTGGGGGCAATTAAGTAGGTGAAGTGGTTGGATTTTGCAATCTGTACATGCTGGCCGGGCTAAATACGCAAGCATTGTACCTTGGATGAAACTTGAAATAGTTTTCTTTCCATCCCCTTCCTTCCGAAAAATCTAAAACTCCAGAGTATATCTTTCAACGGGTCGAAGCAAGAAAAAGACTTAGGGATTTTTTTCCCAAATGCTTTGTTTACGAGTTAAATAAACTGCATTTGAAATAAGTTGTTTCTAGACAAAAAAAAAATTCAAGTGCGTTTAAACTTCTAAACACTCGAAAAACAGTGTAGCCAAACATACATGATGTATAGTCCATAATCCAACAGTTATAGTAGTGGATTGCTTTATCATGCGAACCAGCGAGGGAATCGAAACGTAAATAGAAACTCTGACAGTGTATTTATTTATAAACATGAACTAAAAGACTATTACTTCCCGGTATCCTGAGAGTTGAAAATACGTTACCCTGTATAAACTAAACACACATAAGTTCTCACCTTAAGATACTTCTCTTCATTATCTTTTAATAGAACTAGATAGACGTCAAAGGTAAGGAAAAGAACCAAAAGGACTGCAGCCTCTACCTGGTCATGAACGTGTGCGCTTGAATTCTTATTTTCCGTCACTGTCGCCACCATACTGCGTGGAATTTCCATTCCAGAAGGTGTTTCTGTCGCTGGTTTGGTGGCTATCATCTTCATCATGTTTCAGTGTGTGGATATTGCTTCCAAAACGAGACGGGGTAGGCCGCCTGCTGTTTCCACTAGTTGCAGGAGTACTTTGGTTTGGCTGCGTGAGATTCGATCTACCGGTGCCCCTGAGGTTGTTCTGTAGGGTAGGATTTGGACCTACAATATCATGAAGAATAAAATCAGAATGCATGATGCAAAAGATGTTTAAGGTCATGAAGATATAATTTTTCTTTTTCTTCCTCAAACAAGTGAGAACTAAACAAATTGCAGCAACAAAGCTATTGAATAACGCAAATTGTAGGAGCAGTTTGATAAAATTCAAAAATCAAATAAAATTGCAGCAGGACATTATTTCATAAAGTTAAATTTAAAGTTAAAGTTATCTAGTTTTGCAAAACTCACTGTATTGCCAAGTGCTGCTTTGAGATTCATGAACTGTACTTGGTGAGCTGGTACCACCACCAAGATAAGATAAAGGGTTCACGTAGGATATAATCCTTTTAACGAATGAAAGATAACCTTCACTGCTTCCACTTGAGGAACCAATAACATTGGTTGCAGGAGTTCGGTTTCCTTCTTTACGCTGACCAATAGCTTGGCTATGAGGAACCACTATTAACGCTTGCCTATTGAATAGACCCAATTCTGATAAGGTTTTGCTCAAATCTGCACTCACATTAAAAGACACAGGATTGTAAAAAAATTAAAATTAAATTAAATTAACAAGAATGAATACCCTATTGATCACCAATCATAGTCGTACTTGCTACAATTAACAGTGGTGTTCAACAAAACAAATACAATTTTCACTCCGGATATTGATAGAATCCTCAATTGGCATGAGATCAGACTGTGTCTTGGTGATCAACATATTCATGCCTATGCAATGATATATATGGCATCGAGAACAAACAGCATCTGTCATGAAGCATGCTAATACGTACTCCTCAGTTGCTAATAAGAGGAAAAAACGCCTTAATTGACACATTATCATTAGCAACATTTTCTTTATTTTTGCAATTTTTTTATACCACTGTTGACGTTTATTTGAAAGGTAGCATTAGTTAAATAGATTAACAAAGGATGTACTTATACTGAAGATAGCATTCACTAATTTTTTGTTGTTAGGTAAAAAGTATTAACTAATAGCCAGTATTTAGAATAGTATCATGGAGGATTGATACTTGGTGGAGGAACTTGTAAACTCTGCTCCTGTTTCTAGTTCAAGTGCTCAATTACAAACTGACTGTTCAGAACTGAGAAGTTTTCTTCTAGTTCTAGATAACTTGTTTTGTTTCTAAGCACTCGCGGAACAGGACCAATGTACTACACCCAACAGTTCCAAAATGAGAAATAAATTCTAAACATCTAAAACAAGGTGCAGGATGATACTCAAAAGATGTTGGAATAAATTAACCTAATGATTTCTTTGTTTTATATATTCCTAACTGCAATTAGAATTATTAATAACAGAAACCCAGAATCTGGTTTAAGCATGGTAAAATTCAGTAGGTGACAGCAGATGCAGTGGAAATTTTACTGCAACAAAAAAATAAGTATATTCTGCTAATTTAAAACTTTAAATTTCTTTATATCATCCTTTTCTTAGGTATCTGTTTTATCTTTTCTTCTTTTCATCCCTTTCTGCGTTACATTACATGTGAGACTCGTTTTCAGCCTATACCCCAACTAGTATGGGATAAAAGGCATATTTGAGTTGAGTTGAGTTGAGTTAAAAGGAAGCAAGTATATCGGCAGTTAAGTAACATCTTACAAATAAATTAGTAAGTTGTGCTACCCAAGCTGAGGGTATTAAAAGACAGCTATCAAAGCAGTCAGCTTAACTATACGAAGCCAAATAAAAATAGGAGACTGAGTAATCAAAGTTCATACCTTCATTACTGAATACCTTGCGAGGATAAGGTATGGCTAGATCGTAAGAACCTATACTGTTTTCTTGTTTTTTGTCCACATAGTCTTTGACCACTCTCAAAGTGCTCGTCAGAGAGAACTTCTCTTGTAGACTAGTAAAGTCCGGCAATCGGATATTTAAATGAACATCATTAGATTTATTTGCAGATAAATCCAAACCATCATCCTTCTCATCTTTGAAAATTTCAGTATGTACAGCTTCATTTGCTTCATTGGCAATCACTTGAGAAGTGGCCTCTTTGGCTCCTGATCGTGGATCAATCAAGTTCTCTTTTGGGACAGGATATCCAACTTTCTCACTGACGGACTTATGCTTGTCTGCAATGTTATCTGGATTCGTCTTCACAGGATCAAGTGATTCATGAACTTTTGAAGGAGAAGACTGTTCAGCATGACCACTACCAAATCCATTATCTGGTGCATGAAACACCTCATCATCCACTTTGGAATTAACTTCCTGTCCGCGTGAACAAAAAACAGTAAGCTAGTCATGTCATGCATGAAACCATTACAACAAATTCTACTCCAGTGATATTAGTTAGAATTTACCTTAAGAGCATGTTTAGAATGTTTATTTTCATCTACTGCCTCAGAATTTGAAGTTGTTTTTGCCTCTGATGAATGGACATGTTTATCCATTGAAGGCGATGGAACGTCTGAACTTGAAGAAGTTCCTTGACCAGGTGAGTTAGAATCAGTCCCCCCATGAGTAAGTAGTTCAGTTTTCTTTGCCGCAAGTGCAGCAGTCAGGACACTTGCAGTTGTCTCCTGCAATTTGTAATAAATTATCATACCATATTACACTGAAGGGTAATAATAGCACAATGGCAAATAATAGCACCTGTGGCATAAAAGGAGAGGGAAAGAAAAACAAGTGCACTGTGCCTTGTTTTTATTGTGGTCATGGTTTAGAAGAAAGATTAAGAATGAGAAAGAGTGAGGGACCTATCCAAAGAGGGAATTGGTAGAAACTCCCTCAAAAAAACAAATCTTTAACTCCAAATGCCACTATTTTGAATATTTGATAATATGATGTACATGATATAGGATGCACTTGTAACAGATGTAGATAACAAGTCCCTCACATCAAACACAAACAAACTACTTATAGCAGATTCAAGTAACATTGATATAAGGTCTTTGTTAGGCCTGACAAAATATGGTTATGGGTTGGTTCTGGTTTACAAAATTTGGTTATGGTTCCATTTAAAAACTAAAACCACATTTTAATATGGGTTGTGTGAGTTGGAACCATATAATTATGGATCAAATATAGGTAAACCCATATTTCAAATTTCAAGCTTACCATTATTATGGTCCAATTAAATAAATTATTTATGATATTTAATTTCTATATTCCTTCACCTTCTATCTCTAATGTTTTATATAATCTTCCTCTCTAAAAATGTTTATACACTCAAATTTTTAGATTTTCTCTCTCTAATATTTGTGAAGGATTCTGAATTTGAAAAGTCAAATCTGAATTTGAGAAGTCAACAACTCCACAATTCTTAGTAATCAGGCTAAAGATATGAATTGTGGCAGAACTGATGTGAAACTAATATATAGAGTACAGTTTGGTCATATACTGAATGAAAAAGTTAATTACGTTTGAAACTCTATTCTTAGTGTAATAGAACTAAAGAAATAACAAAGTTGCAAATAGAAGTATTAGAGAATTTTTTCTTCTTTTGTCTCAGATCTTTCATTGCCTTTTATAGGCAAAATAATGGAACATAAATCCAACCAAGATCCAATGGATTAGACCAATGGTCTAGTTTTGTAGCCTATGACTTTAGGAAATCATAATATTATAACACTTATCCTTGATTTTCTAAGATAGAAGATTATGTCTCATTAAAAACCATGCCAAGAAAACCCAGTGGGAAAAAACTTAGCTAAGAAAAAAAGAGTACATCTCTCTCCCTCAAAAGGAATTCATTATTCTTTGATGAAATGTTGTGATAAGTCTTTCAGTTGACACATTCCGATCTTATTCCGAAGTTTTGTAAACGTTACATTTGGTAGTGACTTTGTAAATAAGTCGGCTAGATTATCACATGATCGAATTTTATGCACATCTATATCACCCTTCTTTTGTAGCTCATGTTTGTAGAAGAATTTAAGTGAAATGTGTTTTGTTCTATCTCTCTTAATTTTCCCTCTTCTAAGTTGAGCAATGCATTCAGCGTAAATAATTGTAGAAATATCTTTGATTGATGGTAATCCGCATGACTCTTGGATATGTTGAATAATTGACCTCAACCAGACACACTCTCTACTTGCTTCATGTATTGCGAGAATCTCTGAGTGATTTGTAGATGTAGCTGCCATGTTTTGCTTTGTGAATTTTCAGATATAGCTGTGTCACAATATGTAAAAACATAACCCGTTTGTGATCTCCCATTGTGTGAATCTGATAAATATCTTGCATCAGCATATCTAACTAATCGCGACGTTGAATCTCTTGGATAAGATAATCCAAGATCTATACTTCCACGGAGGTATCTCAAAATGTGTTTGATCCCATCCCAATGCCTCTTAGTCGGAGAAGAACTGTATCTTGCCAGCAAGTTGACACCAAAAGTAATATCGGGTCGTGTACAGTTTGCAAGATACATAAGAGCACCTATTGCACTTAGGTATGGAACTTCAGGTCCAAGAACTTCTTCCCCACTTTCTAGAGGTCGAAATGGATCTTTATCAACTTCTAGAGATCGAACAACCATTGGGGTAGTCAAACGATGAGCTTTATCATAAAACGACTGAGAATCTGTATATGTGGATTGATGAACAAAAATTTCAGATGCTAAATGCTCCACTTGTATTCCCAATCAGAATTTTGTCTTTCCAAGATCTTTCATTTCAAATTCATCCTTAAAATAAGTAGCAGTTTTAGTGAGTTCTTCAAGACTACCTACAAAATTCAAATCATCCACATATACAGCAATAATGGTAAATCCAATTTGTGTTTTCTTAATAAAAACGTAAGGGCATACTTCATTATTTGTATACCCGTCTTTTATTAAATAATCACCAAGTCGATTGTACCACATACAACCACTGTTTCAACCCATATAATGAGTGTTGCAACATAATTGAATATATGTGGCGGGGCTTTTGTGATTCAACCATTTTTAATCGTTTAGGAATTCTCATGTAGATCTCACTATCAAGTGAGTCATATAGGTATGTTGTTACAATATCCATCAGACGTGTTTTCAAACCTTCCATGGTTGTCATACCTAGTAAAAGCGAAAAGTGACTACATCCATTACCGGAGAGTATTTATCATAATAATCTCACAATTTCATTTTTTTCATTTCGCTTTCGTACAAATACTCATTTGTTTCCAACCGAGATTACTCCTAGTGGTGTTTGGACTATTGATCCAAATACTTCTCTTTTCAATAATGATTGTAGCTCAGTTTGAATAGCATCTTTCCATTTTGGCCAATCTTTTCTTTTCCGACATTCTTCCACGTTCTGTGGTTCAGGATCCATGTCAGAAATCATAGTAATATCTGATGCTATAGAGAAACAAAATATATCATCAATCATGACTTTGCTTCGATCTCACATTTTCTCATCATATACATAATTTATTGAGGTCTCTTAGTAGTTGGTATTCATCTCTTATCCCTTCGGGCGAGATTTTGTACCTCTTCTGGGGGTATACCCACTTTTGGAATAAGTGATACTTCTGGAGCAAGTATCACTTCTAGGACTCCCTTATTTGCCTTTTGTTTTCGTGGTGCAATGTCTTTTGCACCAACTGGTCTTCCACGCTTCTGGCGTGGTTTAGATTCTTCTGTTGCCTTATTTATCAATTCTTTAGGAATTAATTTTTCGATAGGCATTTATATCTTTGTTGGAGTATTCACTGCAGGTGTATGTGATTTTATCACTTTTCTAACATCATTAAATGCATCTGGCATTTGATTTGCAATATTTTGTAAATAAATAATTCTTTGAACTTCAATTTCAAATTGTCCTGTGCGAGGATCAAGCAAATTTAATTCTGATGCATTCCATTATATTTCAGAGGGTTTTTTATTTAAAAATTTCTCTCCTCCTAACGATGGAAATACAAATTCATCAAAGTGACAATCTGCATAACGTGCAGTAAAAACATCTCCAGTTAAATGCTCAAGATATCTAATAATAGAAAAAGAATCAAAACCAATATAAATTCCAATTCTTCGTTGGTCTCCCATTTTAGTCTTTAGTGGAGGTTCAATTGGAACATATACTGCACTTCTAAAAACTCGAAGGTGTGAGATGTTGGGTATCTGACCAAGATCTAACTGTAGAGGAGAATATTTATGAAGAGTTGTTGGCCTCACTCGAATGATGACTGCAGCGTGAAGAATTATATGACCCTAAACTGAGATTGGTAAGTTAGTCCTTAATATTAATAGACATGCAATTAGTTGAAATCTTTTTATTAAAAATTCGATTAAACCATTTTGTGTATGTACATGAGGAACAGAGTGTTCAATGGAGATTCCAATAGTCACACAAAAGTCATTAAATGTCTTTGATGAAAATTCAACAGCATTATCAAGTCGAATTGACTTGATTGGATGATCTGGGAACTGAGCCCGTAACTTGATTATTTAAGCAAAAAGTTTAGAGAAAGCAAAATTTCGAGAGGAGAGGATACACATGGGACCATCTAGTTGAAACATCTATTAAAACCATGAAATATCGAAATTAGTCAAGTTAGACAATGGATGAATGGGTCCACAAATGTCTCCTTAGATTCTCTCTAGTAATTTTGGAGTTTCATTATAAACTTTTGATGGTGATGGTCGAACAATTAATTTGCCTTGAGAACATGCAGCCCAAGGAAAATCACTACTAGAAAAAACCTTCTGATTTTTGAGAGGATGACCAGTAGAGTTTTCAATAATACGACACATCATAGACGTGTCTGGATGACCGAGTCTTTCATGCCAAAGCATAAATGACTTGGGATCTATGAATTTTGAAATCACAACAGTATGAGACTCAATTGCTCTAATCTTCATAGTATATAACCCAGAAGAAATTGAATGAAGTTTTTCTAGGATATTCTTCTTTCCAGAAATAGTAGAAGTGATAAGAAAATATTCCTTATCATTTCATTTGTTGTTTCAATGTGAAAACCATTTAGTCGAATATCTTTAAAACTAATCAAATTTATTCTTGATTTACTAGAATATAAAGTATTTTTTATGAAGAATTGTGTCTCATTTGGTAACATGAAACTAGCTTTTCCAAATCGCTCGATTAAATTTGATAGGTCAGAGATAGTTCCCACGCGTCCCTTAGCTTTGGTTAGTTGTGAAAAATATTTATCACTTTGAAGGACTGTATGAGTTGTTGCACTGTCTGCTAAACATATATCCTCCATATCCATTAAAGTTGGTCTGACACGTATAAAAAAAACAAACATATTTTATTCATAATATTATCCATGAGGACATCATATTATATATGTAGGGTACAAAATGAAAACTAATAATATTATACATACATGGTGCTTAATTAAAATAAGAAATTAATCCATATCCCAAAAGATGCTTTCAGAAGATCCAACAATGTCGCCAAACTTTTCTACATTGTTGGTCATTCTTGGAGCATCAACAATATTCAATTGATGGTTAACAAAGTTTGTTTCTGCCACATTTTCTTTGTTGTTTTGAGATTCCTGGTATAAATTAACCAGATGTCTTGATGTACGACAGGTACGCGACCAATGCCCTTTCATCCCACATCTGAAACAAACATTTGGTTTGTTCTTTATCTGTGTTGCATTTTCTTTATTTTTACCCGACCGAGACTCTTGCCACTACCGGTGCCCTGAATTGTTGCGATTGTGGAATTTGTTGTTATGATGGCCTCGTTTATTTTTCCGTCCCCAAAACTTCTTATTATTTTGCCATCCATTATCACGTTTATTTTGCTGGAATGACGTGTTGTTAATGTCTGGCAATGGGGTAGAACCCGTTGGCCGTACTTGATGGTTTTTCAACAATAATTCATTATTTTTTTCCGCAACAAGGAGGATAGTGTTATAATATTATAATTTCCTAAAGTCATAGGCTACAAAACTAGATCATTGGTCTAATCCAGATTTTGTGGATCTTGGTTGGATTTATGTTCCATTATTTTGCCTATAAAAGGCAATGAAAGATCAGAGACAAAAGAAGGAAAAATTCTCTAATAAGTAATAACTTTGTTATTTCTTTAGTTCTATAACATCTTTGCAACTTTATTATTTTTGGCTTGGCTTTGACGCCGATTATATTCTTTAACTGTCAAATTATATTCATGTACACTCATCGCTAAAAATTTCTTGCCAAATACCATAATCAATGGCCTTAGTATAATAATATGGTTGGAGCAATAGGCTAATAGTTTTTTCAACATACTCAAGATGGGCATAGGGACAGAAATTTGATATTCTGTTTTTTTCTGAGTGTCTTGAATGGACATTTCCACTTTCTCTCTCCAAGGTTCAAGAGATAAAAATCATTCATTCTGGGATTGATTTGAAATAGCAACCACCACCTGACTACATCCCATTTTATCTAAAATTTCTGCATAAAGCTTGAGACCTTGTGGAGCTGGAATGCTAGTGTATCTATCTTCAATTTCTAACCTGAGTTGCAACATGTAGTCGCCTTGACAGCTCCCCTAGCAAGAAAACTTCCTTTTGTTGTTCAAGAAGTGCTAACAATCCTTTTTCCTTCATGAATTCTTACTCCACTTCAGGACTATTATCAAACATAGGGACTTCATCATACCAGAATTCTTCTTCAGATTTTAGTTGTGCAGTACTTTGCTGAATGTTTTCAATGAACTCAACTTTCTCATCAAAGAAACAATTCCCTTCATATTGTGGTGGTTCAACATAGGTGGGTAGACCATCATAACATAGGGTCTCCTCGCAATCCTGCTCCCAACTCCTAGCATCATCACATTCAGGGAATGATGAAAATTCAAACTTGAGATGCTTGAGTTTCTTTCCGTCTTTATTTTCTTCATCACAATTGTTCTTCCTCCATTGGACATCATCTTTTTCATTTGTTCTGGCCCTTAACTTCTCAGCATGGCTAGGATTTCTAAAAAATCCCTTATCTTCTCTATGGCCCATGTGAACTGGCATCTTGCCCTTCTTTTTATCACCAACAGGTTAACAAAACACTTGTCATATTCTGAACCTTTCAACTCATTTATACCACACAATAAATAATCCATTTTTTCATCAATAAGTTGCAACTTCTCATGGGTACAATCTTTGTAACTTAAAAAATCTTGTTTAAGCATTTGGTCGAACACTTGGTGTGCAGGTCCAACCATGTTTACCAGAGTTTTAGAATGAAATAAATCACTAGACAGTTGTGATATCGAGTTTTTTAAAAATTAATCCCAAGCAGTAGCAACACTACTTGAGTGAAAGTAAAGTGAGCTTGAGTAGCTATTTAAGTGAGAAGTACACTTCCTCAATGAAACAACTGAGTATTTGAAGCAAAACAAGTTTTAAACTCAACTAACTAAAGCTTAGTTGAATTTTATAGAGTAATTAAGCATTATAGCACCCAAGGATTAGAGCTAGATATCAACACAAGTTACCAGGGTAGCAACAAACAGTAATACTAGCTATATAAGCAAAAACTGTTTAATGTTTAAACTGAAAAACTCTGAAATTTGATTTTAATATTTTTGGTTTTTGAATATTTAAACTACTACTAGATATGCTAAAGCCTAAACAAGTTAATTGGAATCACAAAACTCGAACAGAACAGATCAAACAACTTTAGATTCCAGAATCTGGGGAAAAAAATCCGATCGAGAAGAACAAACAAAATATAAATTGAAACATGTTTGGGTGTTGATGTTTATGAGAAATATGTTATGGGCTATGTGTATATGACTGAAACGAGTAAGATATAAGATATTATTACCTGAAACAAGTGAATAATCACTTAGATTTGCTGAGTTGCAGGTTCAGCAGAAAAACAGAGCACCAGAACTTCTTTTTCTGTTGCTTGCTTGTGATTTTGAGATGTTGATGATGAGGTTGTGCTGAAAATAGAGTCTTAGAAGTATAGAAGAGACTAGAACAAATAGAATTCAGATTGGTTTTGAAGTAGAGAAGATTTCAGAGATTGAAGATAGAGAAGAAAACAGAGTATTAGAAGGAAGAAGATGATGAACTTGTACTCTGATACCAATTTGTCAAGCCCTTGTTGAAGCCTAACCATAAATAGAGATAGAAACAGATATAGAATTAGAGAATTAGAGAGAAAATGGAGGAAGAAGGAGAAGAACACAGTGAATACTCACTGTGTTCGTGAGAGAGATAAAATAGAGTAGCTGAAAGCTTATTTTACAATTTCATTCATGAAATTCATAACATCAAACTTGGGGATTAGTCCACCCATTACACACACACACACACACACACACACACACATATATATATATATATACACTAAAATGCTAAAAAGTGTAAATATTTCTAACCTACACCACTCTCTTATTCTACACACACATGCCAACAACCTCCACGTGCACACATGTGCATACATAATATCTAACTCTAGAATATACTAACTATTTTAATTATGCCCAATTTATCCTTCCCTTTGCAATCCTGACACACAGCAAGAAGTATTTCCCCTAATCATATCCTAGTAGACGGTAAAAAAGCTTCAAAGTTCAAACACCCACCTGGATATGAAGATTCAACCATGCCTTCTCAAGACTGGATGCCAGAACTTCACCAGTGATAAAACCCTCTGAACATTCATTCAATCGAAAAGAACAATATTTGAATTAAGTATCATATGAATTCCTAATTAATTAAGGGGAAAATAAAGTTCAATTCAAAAAACACAGTATACCATGTTGCCAAAGTTGTAGACCATTGTATGCAATCACTGTTATACAAGGGGCAGATTTCTGGGGGTCTATACAGGTTGATGTAAGGCCACATTCTTGATTATGCATACCACATAAGGATTGAGATGAATTACTTGCTAAAAAACTAGAACAACAATAGCACCAGAAAAGATACTAATGAATTTCACAGTTATATCTCTATATTACGTGACTTGATTCCATACATTTTTTGTCTCAAAAAAAAACTTAGCATAAGAACATAACTTTGGATTTTAATGCTAGGATTAGCTAGTTTAATTTGTTAGCCGAAAATGGTATATGCTAATATTCTTATGGGGAAAAAACCATAAAAGAGTTTTTTCTACTAGGAATGTCCTTCCATGTTTTTACAGTTGAACTTCATGAATTTTCAAACCCTTCAATGACAATCAGAACAAATTATGATCATTTAAATTTAACATATTACATACTTGGGGAACTTAAAATGGGACAAAGTCAAACAAGTTAGTAGATACTCTTACTGACATAAACATGGTACTCTTATATACCGATACTCTAATTTATCGTACTAAAACATTTTTTTGCATTGTTGTTTTACTTATAAGTTGCACAAATATCAATATTCTAACTTAATATTGAATGCACAAACATCACATATTGTACTAAATTATTTATAGAATAATCAACTTAATGATTCAACAAAAACTCTTTTATAAAACTTAGTTTTATTGCATTTAGATTTTTAGAAAATTCCTAAATATAATCACTCTTATAAAGCTACCCCAGAGTACTGACTTTTAGCCTATGTTGCTTACTGGGTACGCTTATCAATCCCACGAACGGAAACAAACAATGATCCAGGTAACACTAACATTGAAAATTCGTATACAATAGAAAGTAGATCTCCCAGCGTAAACAATTTGTTTAATAGACTTTTTCCCCCTATGGGAGGGAGCATTGATGTTTTGCCAAAGAAAGTCATGACTCATAAAAAGACTGTTAATATGAAGCAGGGGTATAATAAAAGAGAAGTACACACATATATATAGAGAGAAGGATATAGGAAGAGGAAAGGAGAGGAGAGGAGAGGAGAGGAGAGGGGAGAGAGAGAGAGAGAGATTTCTCTCAGCTCGCAGTTCCCTTTTCTGGTAACTTTTAGTGCACTACATTACCTAATGGGAGCTGATGTAGCCAGTAATTTTACTACAAGCAACCAGAAGAAACATTAGTTTGGCAGCTATTCCACATCAAGTGGCTTTCGTAGAAATGCAAGGTATCTTCTGATTGTTTATGAAAGTTTTTGAATACAAAAAAGCACAAGACAATGACTAGTTTTATATTTCATTTCAAAATATCATAGTTGAAATTAATAATATGGCTGTGTCCTAGAAATTATGTCAAATCTAATGAACTAAAATAGTTCTGAAAAGTTTTGTGGCTGTTAACATAACCAATTCATGCATTTTAGGCCCCCAAAAAGCAAAAAAGGAAAAGAAGAAAAAATGAGCAATGAATCATTGCATCAAGATGAAACAAAGTATAACTATAACCTGTCTGATAACCCAGAAAAGGAAAGAGCACAAACACAGTTTGAGCTAGTCATCCACAATTACTTTCTTCATTCTTGACAATTAGATTTTAGACTTGATTACGTACATTGCTTGCTTACCTATTCCAGTTTATCAAAGCAAGGAGATTTTTCAAGTGGAAAAAAGGAATTTATTAAAGCAGAGGATACATATTGCAGAAAGATGTGCAGCCTCAACACTTCCTTCTGAGATGAGTACCAAAATGCAGTACTTTGATAATGCCTCTGCAACCTGAATGTGTCATATGACTATAAGAACATTTGAGGAAGAACTAAACATTACAAAATCAAATTAAAATTAAAGACAAGGAAAGAGTAGGCAAAGAAACATACACTCAACTCCGTCCACATTGACGTTTCTAGATTACTTGATTCGGCATTGTCACCTAAAGATTTAAAAATGAAGCATTTAAGAAAGAATATACTTTGTATTTCAAAATTTAATGAATCAAGTTGCAAAGTTAAAGTTATATTGTTGTAAATATCAAGTTACGGCATGAACCTTTGTGGACCTGGATCCGTTACAAAAGATAATGTAGTTTCTATAGAGCAGTACAGCTGAAAGCTATGGATATACATGAGTGAAAGAGGCCTAATTATCGGTTGATTGATCATGTAATTATCATACGCATACTCATAATTCACTATATGTTTTAATTTTCAATAAGTAAAATCTTAAACTTCTCTATGAAACAGTGAAAGTTTTTAGCTATAAAATTTTAACACCTGCAATTTGCAAGCAAACCGTTATGCTAGGACATGCTTAAACTTCTACAAATTATAAGCACTCTAGACATCAGAAGGTCATAAGCAAGATTTGATTTGGTTAAACCCCAGGTCACCATCGGTTCATCACCATTTCATAATCCATAGCATTTCACTTTCACCTATCTACATATATCTCTCGAAACAGATCCTCCCTTCAGTATAATGCTATAGGCTGATTACTGATTAGTACTATGATTTATTACTAGGTTATCGTTGTTGTGACCTTCACATTTTTATGAAGTTATTTCTACTCATTGATCTTCAATTGCTTGCTTCCCTATAGTCACTGTTTAGCATAAAGCTCAGTAACTGTTGCTCAATGGAGTTGTTGACCAAAATAATGTAGCGCTAATCAAGTGATGGGATCATTCACCTGAAATTCTCAACTCATATATAGAACTGAACTTGAGTACTTAATAATGAAAGAGAAACGAGAACAATTTTTGGTATATTTGTAGAATGGAATTACAGAAGTAACTACTAGTATTGCCAGTATGAGAAACTGAAATTAGGTGAAATCATGCTGATCCAGTATATCATGCATAATGCCATACAATGACAGGAAAGCTTTAATGTATCCTGAGCACATTTAATTTATCATTAATGCACAACATAGACAAATTAGTAAAAGCTGGTTGAAAACAAATGGAGTAAATTATATACAAAACATTTACCTGAGATGTAAACTACAAAAAGCTTTTTCTGCCTTTTGGCCTCACTAATTGCTTCAATAACAGAACCTTTAAATGCAAGAGAAGAGATTGAATGTTCCATCTGTCTGAAACACAATTAGGGCTAAATGTTCATTCGAAATGAAAAAACTCAATCCACAATTAAGGGGTAAGGAACCCACATATTCATCAAAATTTGAACTTTAAGCTAGTCCAAATGGCAAAACATTTTACGACCCAAAACAAGTAAAAACTTGAATAATTCAACAAGTAACAAATGCTATTTTCAGAGCAACTACCAAAAGTAAACTATAAATGCACAAGTCTCTAATGCCTCTTGAAGCACAGCTTTTACCAAGCGGAAACTAATCTCATGTATAAAGTTATCAAAGCCAAAACTTCATCTGACCAAATGAAAAATCAATGTTAGGTCAATGTTCTTTGTGCTACTCGCAGTGGGCAGTACACATATACCAAGGGAAACAAAGATACGCTGTAGCACTTAGGAATGCTGATGTTAAAATGAAGATGTAATAACATAATTAGCCACCCTTACTAGTCCCCCATTTGGGAATGTTAAGCATGCATTTTAAGGGTACTTTTACACCCTCAGTAATTCTATAAGTTACAATTTTCAACCATAATAATATAATTAAGATATAATCTATTAATATGTTTTCATAGCGAGTGTTCTAAAAATCTCCACCTAGGTCCAATTATTCCCCGCCTAGTCACTAGACGGGCCTCTACCGCCTCAATTTGGTTGGGTGCCTAGACCCCTAGGCAGAATCAAACCTCTACTTTGAAACTCTATAATGCTTAAATGAATTTTTTAAGCCTTAAAATTGTATTTTTTGGTTATTATCATGTAAAATTTTAAAATTTTACATCTACTATATGCTTTGTTTAGTATAACAAGTATGTGTAATACAAAAATAAACAAAGAGACCGCCTAAGAAAATGTCTAGGAAGGTGCCTAGGCAGCTAGGCATCCCCAGGGGCGGATGCAGCCTGAAAGTTCAGTGGGGTCAAATTCGAAAGCAAAAAAATTTAAGAATAAAAATTTAATAAAATTAATCACAAAACTAAATAATCCTTAAATATTGTTTACAATAACATTTTTTGAGGTTTCATTGCTTGAAATTGTTGCATGATAGGCTCATTTTTAATAGTTACAAAAATATCACGCTCAATGTATGTTACTAAACAATTATTCATCCATTCATCTCCCATTTGGTTACGAAGTTCATTTTTCACGATATTCATAGCTAAAAATGTCCTTTCAACAGTTATAGTAGTAACGGAACATACATACGTTGTATGTCTCTTTCAACGTGCCTTCTTCCCATTCCTTTGCCTCTTAATATCATTTATGTATCTCCTCTGTTTTTTACCGTCTTGGTATTCAGGAGAAGTAAATTGATCAATACAATAAAATACTTAAGTTCTTATAGTAGTATTTTATTTTAACAAGATAATAGCATATTCTTTTTTCCAGTAACATAATAGTAGTGTACTAATATAATTATAGTACTCTACTTATTTTGTTCCACTAAGCCTTAAAATTTGTGAATATATTAATAACTGTAATATATATATATATATATTATATGAAGAGGCAGAAAATCCAGTGGGGGCATATGCCCCCCCTGCCCTAGCTTTAGGTCCGCCCCTGGGCACCCCCTCCGCACCCTAGGTCCCCCTAGCAATTTTTAAAACACTGTTCATAGTGTCTCAAAATATGTGCCGCACACATGTAAAGAAGAGGACAACTTAAGGTGGGCAGAGCGACCAGCATACTTGAGCTTCAATTCTTATGGATGAGTGATTTAAAGTTTATAGCACTCAAAAATTCCCCTATTAGATGAGTTCATAATATTGTCTTATGTTAGCAACAAATTTTGCTCAGGAAATCACCTTCCAGCTTGAAGTTTATTTCTTTCCTGATATAACAAAAAATTAGATGTAGCCTAAAATTTTATTTTTTTTCCTAGAAGAATAACATACATAAGTAGTATTCCATGTTCTCATAGTAAGTTTACCACTTTTACTTCCAAAATCTCACTTTGTTCCATGCTCCATATTTGTAGCCAATTTTCAGAACCCTAAAATATTAAAATTTTCCAATGACCCAAATCTCAAATAAAGCAAGCACCACGTGAATGTTGGTGTAAAAGGATGAACTAAAAAGTTATAATTAAATTCCAATTCCCATATAAAAAGAATTACATTAGACTTCCAAGCCCCAATTCTGATCTACCCTAATACATTCAAAAGCTACAGTTCAATTTCTACCAAAAGAGTATAGCATTATTTCAAAATCACAGTACAAACCAATCAATACGAGGGAAAATCCAAATCCAACCCAAACCCTAATTTGAAGCATTTTGCAGTAAACAGTTTGGTTGCCATAAACAAACAAACAAAATTGAAGTCTGCAATCTCAAAGTAATTCATAACTGATAGCAAGATTAAGATAATACCACTTAATGAAACTCTTATTCATATATATACCGAGGCTCAATTCAACCGAATTTTCAAGCAAAGGAAATCAATGAAAATTTACACTAGTTTTATGATTTAACTCAATTGATTACTAGAAGAACCAATTTGAGAGGAAAATAATGGATACCTTTTGTGAAGAACTGGATGGAAAAGAATAAGAAAATTAATGGCGATTGACTACGTTGGGTTTGGTTTAAGTATATCTATGAGTGCCTTGGACCTTGGTTACGTACAAAATTATTAGTTGTACAAAATAGACTAGTTACTCGAGTATACTCCGTTTGACTTTTTAGATTAAAAGACAATTTGCACTCCAAACTTTATATCTATGTTGACTATTGCACCTCAAACTGAAAAATGTGTATATATCCACCCCAAACTTCAATTAAACGTAACAGAAAGCACATTTTCGTCAGTTAACCGGTCAAAAGTGACCGGCTAAGGCACACGTGTGGATCTGGAGTGGTGTTTAAGTTTTTTCCTTATCTTATTCTACTTCCCGAGCTGGAACAAGCTACTAAAGCTTAGAGTGATTCAGTAGCATTCGTGCAGCTCGATTAGATTGTAAATCCAAGAAGTTCAATTAAGAAAATTAGGAAAAATTAGGGCTCATGGATCGAAATTGCTGGTGCATGAAAAAATCAGTGATGAAGAGGGCTTGGAGAAGCTCAAACAATGACGGTAGAAGATTCCTTGGTTGTCCAGATTGGTGCGCAGATGGGCACGGTGGTTGCAATTTTTTCGCTTGGGTTGATCCTCCAATGTGTGAGCGTTCAAGGGAAGTAAATACCTGGATTAATTAGAAGATTAGAGAATTTGGATGCTGAAATCAAAGCTCTGAAAGATGAACTGAAGAAGTGCAGAATTAGGGCAAGGATTGCAAAGGGTCTGCTGACTGCAACTTGGGTTGTGATTTTCTATTTTATGTTCATCTCAACAAATGATGAAATTCCCCACAAGTAAATTTATAGGAAATGTATGTATTGGTAGTACTCTAAGATTGTAATTTCTAACAATATAGTGGTACTCTAGGTAATGTATGTATTTGTAAGACCCCATATTTTATGAAATGAAAGTATTCAATTTTTTTATTTAGTAAATGGTTAAATTGATAAAAGTTTAAAGTTAAGGGTGAAATATGCAAAATTATTTCAAAATGAGCAAGTGGTTATAAAATATTTTTGTTGTCGGAGAATATTCGTTTGGTCGTGGAATATTCTTGTTGTCGGAGAATATTCGTACGACGGCGCAGCTATTTGTGGACCCCACAACGGAATAACTGTCGGATATAGAAAGCGACAGAAAAAATCTTTTTATAAAATAACGGAGTAGTTGTTACCGTTAGTACTGTTGAAATACCCGGTAGTTAAAATACAGTGATACGCGGTGTTGCACAATAGCACACGGTATCGCACAGTATTTCGAATTATTGAGTCTTACGTGAGAAGGCACTTACTCAATTATTGGTACAGTAATTACTGTTCAATAGTTTATATTATTGACTCAATAATTGCTACGTTGATATTTTATATTATTGACTCAATAATTGTTACATTGATATTTTATTGACTCAATAATTGCTACGTTGCTATTTTATATGATTGATTCAATAATGGCTACAGTTGATAGTTTGTATTATTAATTCAATAATTGTCACTGCACGGTATTTTACATTATCAACTCAATAATTCATATTATTTGAATAATATTATTAGATAGCATTATTGATAATGTCTAAGAAAGTTCTGTCTAGGAGGGGTTATTTAATTGCGCGCCAGTAAGGAGAAGTCCTTATCGGAAGGCCCCCTCTTTCCTAGGAACGGCCTGGTTGTCAATATCGTAGTTCTATAATATTATTTGTGAATAATTAATTATTGATTTATATGATAAGAAAATATTTATTTTGTAGATATAAAAGAAGGAATTAGCGTTGATGTGTTTTTATCAGTATTTTGGTGTGAAAAATCATCTATTTATGAATTTCGGATAATTTATGTTTGGAATTTGGAAAAATTTCCTTCTACAAAGTTGTAGAGAATTAAATTTTCTATGGAAGGACATAGAATTTGTATTTTTCTGACAAAGAGGCTATTTATTATAAATTATTAAAATTTTAGAAAATAAATATTTTTTTAATGGGTGGGCCCCGCTTTTGTTGAAAATCTGATTTTTGAGAGCAGCCGGCGGCTGGAGATTTTTTTTAAAAAAATAATATTAATTTATTAATTTAGTCTACTTTGGCATCCTAAGCTTTTCCTATAAATAGGATGCTTATGTTAGAATTGAAAATCACACAAGAATCAGAAGTTTTCTCTCTATAATATCGAGCGTATTTTTGTGAGTATTTAGATACTTTGAGTATTACTATTCAGTGCAAGTTTTCTTCGGTATTATATCCGATATTTCAGTCAAAAGTACTATTATTTTGAGGTAAGGGATGTTATTTTCTTTCATAAATGATGTTATTCTTTTCAATATCATTATACCAAAATATTGGCATGGATTTTATTATAAAATTCTTACTTTTTCCGTCGGGGTTACTATTCACGTATACGGCACTATTCACGGAAAAATTAAATTTTCTTCTATTTGTCCAAATTGTCTGTTATGATTACTATCTTTGGTTGGATCCAAGTTTTTATCTGTATTCTTGAATTTTGCTCCATAAATTATTATTATGGAGTATTTTTGAACTTGGAGATCGATGTTTTGATCATATTGTTTTTATTATCATATATAACATTTTTATAATCCTGGTGATGAAATTTCTCTTTGACTTGAGTGTAAAGATGGGTAGATTATTGGTATGATCATGACTATAGATTCTTTTTGGCCAGTAGTGCTAAGATGGATTGTTGACTGGTATGTTCGTGACCATTGAATTTACAACTGAATATCTTTAGCTTAACGGCAAAGGTGAATTGATCAACATGGTTATAATTATTGTTTATATAAATTCTGGAATAATTAGATATTTTTTTGAGATACGAATATCTTTGGCATGTAGTGCAAAGATGACTAGTTGTTGAATATCTTTGGCCCGTAGTGCAAAGATGAACTATTGATGAATATCTTTGGCCTGTAGTGCAAAGATGAGCGGTTGATTTGTGAATATCTTTGGCCTGTAGTGCAAAGATGAATGATTAACTGTTGAATATCTTTGGCTTGTAATGCAAAGATGAAGTGATTAGCATGATTATGAACAGGAACTGTGATTTGGTATAACCATGATCTTTGGTGTTTCAGGTAAAGACAGGTGATGAGAATTATCTTCGTCCTGAGTGCGAAGAGGAATTCATCAAGATAATTATGATCATGCACTTACATGACTGTGGACAGGAATTGTTGATTGATGTTACAGGGATAAAATATTATTGGTGGACTTTTAACATGGAGAAGATAATAGACATTATAGTCTATTTGACTCTTCTAATGGATTGCTCGTTCTGCTGCAACTATGGTTGAAATTTTTTACCATATGTTTAAATCTCTGATTTATTACTGATGAAAACTATTGATAATATAATTATCTTTAGTCATGATATTCTTTACTGGGCTATTTGTGCTCACCCTTTTGCCTCACAATTTCTTTCAGTTAATAAGAGTATAACGGGGTCGAGTAGGGATAACAGGGGAATAGAACGATGGTCTTTAGCTGTTGAGGTTTTCCATAAAATAGTATGAGAAGAATTATATTGAGAATTTAAAATGTGTGTGTCGTATTTTATACGTCATTTTAACAGTTGATTTTGGTGAACCAAATAGGCTGAGGTGAACCCAACTTTGGAAGGGTGTGTTGCCACTATCATACAAGATGTCTAATCACCTACAACTTCGGATTATCATAAGACATGGTTATGCACATCCACTTGCTGATTATATCTATGAGCACTATCTATATAATATTGGAGTTTGGTTGAAATATAATTCTCAATTGGAAACAATGGAGATAATTATATGGCAAGAGAAGACCCACCATTGGAAAGAACATGATAGTAATCTTTTCATTTTTCTTTGGGGTCTATTGGGTCAACCAAGGATAATTCTCAAGTCATATGATATCTATTATAACTTAGATGCATGGCCTCCCATGTACGAAGGTTTCCTTGAGCATTTTCCAAAGATTTTAATTCCTAAAATAGTTATTGATTGTACCTTTCTGTAACATATTAATGATTTGGAGTATGAGCACTGTATTTAAACTCACAGTTTAATTGTGGTCGTATTTTGTACGACAGTTTAAAAGTTAAAATTTGAAGACTTATATTTAGAATTTTTGTTGAGTGTATTTTGTGGCGACCCAGAATGGGTTGGGTGGATTGGACCTATTTTGGGGACGTTACAGTATTGGTAGTACTCTAGGAAATATATGTATTGGTAGTACTCTAGGAAGTTTATTGGTTGTAATTTATGGGCACTTTCTTTGAATGAAGATGCTGTAAGCTTTCAATTTTTATTATTGTGCATGTGTGAATTGGTGCAAGTTGACAGTAAAATGGTTGGTGTGCAAGTTATGATATTTGCTGCACATCACTTGCACTCCAACCATATTGCTATTGCACATCATATAGCAAGCTCTGCATTAATGCACAAACTAGAGATGTTTCATAAAGTAACAAAAAGATGGACTAAAAGATGTTATTTCCATTCAATTAACAAAAAGTAGAGGCAATTCAAAACAGAGACCATTCAATTAAGTATTTAATTCCTAGTACATGTCACAAAGCAGAGGTAATTCAAAACAATTGACTTAAGATGCCTATTAACAAAAAGCATCATACACTGTAATTTACAATCCAACCACACCTTCTTAGCCCTAGGCAACATACATACATCAAATGCATTCATGACACTGCAAATTTATGTTCCCAAAAAGGAACAAAAAAGATTCCAAAAATCCCATCCTAACACTATTTATCTGCAGTAGGCCCTCCACTGTTTGGTTTCCTAAACTGGATCTTCTCTCTTTTGGATCTTGCTGCAGCTTCTAGGTCTCTTAGTGTTGTACATTGTTTTCCCTTCCATGTGTAGTCTTTGGGTTGTAATATATCATCTGAGTCCTTTCTTTGGCTACCCTCATAAAGGATTCCACCTAGCCACTTTGTAGAACCTCCTACTTGTTCTTGATCAACATTCATTCCACCTCCTGCTTGCTCTTGATCAACATTCATTCCACCTGGCTCCATTGTAGACTCTTGTGTTGCAGCCTTGGAAGTCTTTTGAACCTTCCTATCCCTCTTAGCCTTTGGAGGAGGTTGAGAGGATTGACTTTGTGGAGCCTGGGAAGATTGTGAAATCACATCTGGCTGCTTATTGAGTTTCTGAAAACAGACAAACAGAAATGTATTAAACCCAATATAGGATCTTGAAACACAAATAGAAACACACACTTAACTTACTTGAGGACACCTTCTTGAATTGTGATCACTTTCCTTGCAAAATCCACATTTCAATGATGTTCTTTTCCTCTTCAAACTTGTACATTCTGGATTTGATTTTGGAATATCATTAATTTTCCTCCTAAAACCTTAGGCCTGCCTACATGAGTATGTTTAACTGGTGGCAAAGGTGGCTCAATCCCATTAGGATCCCACTCAGATATGTGCCTTATAGGCTCAATGTTGTGATTGTAAACCTTTAGATACATGTCCTTGGTTAAACACTTATGTACATATGTGTATGAATCATGTCCTATTTTGTTAATGCATGATACAGCATGTGCACAAGGTATTCCAGACAAGTTCCACCTCTTACAATAACATGTTTTATTCCCCAAATCCACTGCAAGTGAATAACCCCCAGAAGTCATAGTCACTGTAAACCTCCCACCACCACTTGACCACAATGGCAGTCCACCCCCTGTATGACCTTTCTATTTTTTATACTTTTTTAGCTATTCTAGGGCACACTACACCATTATGTTTCAACATCATTTCCCTCCTTTTAACAATCCTATTCATGCAATATAATCTAAGTCCTTCTAGACACCCTATTACTGGTTTCACTCCAGGCTTAAGAATTTTGCTATTAAATATCTCACAATGGTTATTGACATACATGTCACTTTTGCATATGGTCTGAAAATGAGACTTACTCCACTGAGCAGGTGGCTTAGGAGCTAGCCATTCATATGCACTCTTATCTTCTTTTTTTAACACCTCCATTGCCTTTTGAAAGACATAAGGATTTATAGCTTTGGCAGCATTCCACACCAATTTTCTTAATCCAGAGCCTTTATATGTTTGCCAAAAGTTCCTATATAAATGCATAACACAATGTCTGTGTTTAGCACCTGGGACCACAACTTCTAAAGCATTAATCAAACCCTGGGGACAAAAAAGGTAATTTATCAGAAATATACAATCAATGTAATAATTGATGGAATAACATATATATAAATGGAGAGATGTTTATACCTTTTGTTTATCTGAAATGAATGTCCAGCCTCCATCATTTGCAATCCCAAGATCTTCCACCAGCAAGTTCATAAACCACACCCAAGACTGAGTGTTCTCAAATTCAACAATGGCCCAAACAACTGGCTACATCCCATTGTTAAGGTCAACACCAATTGCAATCAATAACTGACCCCATATGGTCCTTTAAGAAAACAGCCATCAAGCCCCACCAGTGGTCTACACCCAAATTTAAATCCTTTTTTTAGTGGCTTCAAACAGACATAAAATCTCAAAAATTTGCCTAAGTCTTGTCCCTGCTCTAGTTCTGCTCTCTTCAAGATACAAATACTCCCAGACATGACTCTTTTAAGCTCTGTAACATAGTCCAAAACCAATCTATACTCCTCCTCAGCACTCCTTTTAATGTTTTTCATTGCTCTTTTCTTAGCTCTGTATGCCAGGCTCTTTGATACCCATTATCCAAATCTTTAACTATTTTAGTATGAAAGTGATTTAATCCCCATGTTGGATTCATCCGAAGATCATCTTCATATTTTTTGGCAATCCATTCTGCATTTATACAATAATTATCCCACTCTCTGCAACAAGTATGCACTTTTTGTAACCTAGTGATTTTAAATGTGAGCTCTCTTTGCACCTTTGCAGCATAGAAGTACCATGTACATGGCTCCACACATCTTGCTTGGAACTTATTTGACAGGTTCTTCTTGAAATACACATTCCTTCCTTGTTTGATGCCATGATTTCTGATTGCTGCCCTCACTTCATTGACATTGGTAATTGTCATTCCCAACTCAAACTCAGGATCCTCTATGACACCTTTCCTAAATTCTGGATACCCTTTATGTTCTTGTTCAGGTGGTTCAGGATCAAATTCATCAACCCTAGGCATCATTTCCAAATCAGAGTCATCATAGTCAGAGGATGAAAACCCTGGTTCATGTGGTTCTTTTTGTGAAGTTTGGGTTTCTGTAGTTTATTTTCCCTTGCCTTTGTTAGTGGCAAATCTTGTTCCTGAACCAGCTCCTTTTCCTTTGCCTTTCTGTGTTACATTTACACCCTTCCCTTCCCTTTGTTTGCCATTCCCTTTGTTAGTTGCCCCATCCTCAGTCCCCCTAGCCTGATCACCCTCTGCCCCATCCTCAGTCCCCTCAATTTGATCACCCTCTACCCCCTCCCCAAATTCATCATTCTCAGTCCCCCCAGTCTGATCACCCTCATCCCTTCCCTAATTTCATCATCTTTTTCATCCTCAGTTGATTTTTCCCCAGAACTATCCACATAACTTTCATCAGTTGACTCTATTTAATCATCCCCAAATGATATCAAATCTCTGCATTCATTATTATTACCACATTCCCTTTGTAATTCAAAGTCATCTTCTGCTCCTACAGGTCTAATCACCTCCACATATATTTCAATTAGCTTACTATGAGGGATAAGCATACACATTGTCAGTACATCATCATCATTTTCTAACTCCCATAATCCCCTCTCCGTTTCAGTTGCAGGTGCCTTATAATGGAACTTAAGGTGTCTAACTTTATATCCCAACTCCTTCCCCATGTTGACTATGTCAAGTAAAAAGATGTAATCAGGATGACAGAAATCAAAAAATTATAAGTACCTCCCCTCCACTGTTTATGTGGGTTATCTTCAAAGTGTCCACCATGAAAAAATTTGACTGTAAAATATTCTTTATTGCCTGCAAAATCACAAACACAAAGTAAACACTGTCGGTTAAATGTGTGGACCACATCATACTTAATTGACTAATATCCAAAAATTATAAAGTCATAACTACAGAATCTAATATATTGATCATCAAAAGGGTCCACTACCCAGCTTTATACTATTCAATGATGGATACCATTCCAGTTTACAACAAAAAGAAGTCAATAAACTACAAAAGGAACACAATAAACTGCAAAAAAAAAACACACTAAATTACACCAGCCCATTATTCAAGATATTCTTTGAAGCACTTATGCTATGTTTGGTTATCATTCCTTTGCATGTATGGAATGGAATGACTTAAGGAATGGAATGACTTAAGAAATGGAATGATTTAAGGAATGGAATGGGAATGGAATGATCATTCTCATTTTTATGTTTGGTTTGTCCATTCATTCCTTCAGGAATAAAATCACCACTTTACTTTAGGTGTAGTTTATATGAATTATATTATAAATGGGATGTGAAATGATATTTTTCATTTTTTATATACTACAAACTTATAAAATGAATGAAAATATTTTTTTACTAGAAAAATATTTATTTTATATTTTTATGCATTTAAAATTCAAATAAACACCTTCATGAAAAAAAAACAAGCCTTAAAGCTAATACAAATCATATATAGAAATAAACAAAAAGTAATATAATATGCACTAACACACAATTATTCAAGCTAAGGTATATATATATATATATTTGAATTAAACATCACACTTTTAAGACAATGCTTTTTTAAGTAGTCGCATAATAATAGATTCAATATAATACAATGACATGATATGTCCTATGAGAGGAAAGTAATTATTACAACTCATAATAGGCCTATAAGTTAAATTCACTACATTTTCAAATGTCTCCACGAAGTAAAGCTTGTACAAAATCATTTTTTTCATCATTTGGCGCAACAAAGAACAATATCATAAGATTCTCATTATCGGCCATTTTTTTTGCAGCTTAATACTTTTGCACTTTGGAAATTCCAGAATTATTGGAATTTTCCTCATTAAGTTTCTTTTTTTGCTCCATTAGATTATCCTCACAAATTGCTTTACTAAACATTTTGGCGATTTCATAAAGTTGAGTAACTATCATCCTTGAAGCACTACAAACAGCCTCTGCAACTAGATCCATACTTTTACTTCTTTTCTTTGAAGATTTTTTGCTTGTAGACTCATCAGAATTAGTGCCATGTAACATGGATGAACTATCAAAATTAAGATCATGAATCCCATCTTCAGTACCTTGAAGACTAGCATCTTTTTTATCAAGTTCCTCGAGCACATCAGCTACAGTTTGGGCATCATAACCAGTTGCCCTATTTTTTCCAAAGATTATACAAAGATCATTATACCATGGAAAACGATTGTATCTCCACTTAGCAGCCTTTTCACGAACCTGCATACCAAAGTTTTACATAAGATTAAATTGCATATACTTTTAAGCTAAATTGTAACAGTTAATCAAAAAACTCAGTCTTATGCAAGAGAAAAGCTTTAACAATAACCATAAATGCAAAATACAGATTCATGCCCCAGCCGCATAAACTCAACAAGCCAAATTACACACTGTTGTTATTTCAAAAAAAAAAAATCTTCTCCAGAAGTTAACGCAATGAAACTGAAAATGAAGAAGAGCCTTGAATACTTGAATTACCATAGAAGTGATCAAAACATGATCTAAAATTCTAGATAACAAGTTTGGCTAAAAATTTGATCCAAGTAGTAGTTATAAATGACCAAAGGTTATGATGATGTCTTTAGATTACGATGCAACCTTATTATTCAACATGTCCTGTTTACAAGTCAACAAACATATTATGTATGTACTTTTGAAAGTTCTAATGTAGCCCAATCATGCATTTATAAGATCAAGGAACATCAACAGAAAATACCGACCCAGTAAATAAACCTCATCACATGTACTTGATGCATTTATCATTTATCACATGTACTTCATCAGTCCCTTTTGAACCTGGTTGGCAGGAAGTGTTTCAATGAACCAATGCAATGTAATCAAGAAAATATGAGTTTGAGTCTGCTCAAAATATTTAGTGACAAAATCTGAGTCTGCTCAAATCTAGCTACGTCACATCATTTGGGGAAAATATTAGGTTGGGGGCTAAGTGTAACTTAAGTTAAACAAATAACAATGTAGACAGAGTCGTGTGAATGCTTACTAGGAATAAGGCTAATCCATCATAAACTAGAACACACAAAAAATGATCGTGAACTTGTTTTAGGGAAGATTTGCTATAAACCCCAAGTAGGTTCACAATAGCACGTGCATAGAAATTATCAATGACTTGTTACTAAATAATTTCCCCAGAATCCCAATTCTAGAATCCCTTTTTACGATGTGCCAAGCAAAGTCCTCTTTTAACATTAATGAATAGCCATCAAACTTGTCTAACTTCTTTCAAGAGGATACTCCATTTTCTCTTATTCTTTCCAGCACCTCTCTCCGAATCTTGAGTACCTGGCTCCATAACTAATGAATAAGAAAAATAAACTCTTGTCATAACTAATCAAACTTTCTTGGCTTCTTGTTTAGTATCTGAGGTATAACAACATCCTGAGAAGCTAAAGGTCACAATTTACTTTTTTGGTGGGAAAAATAATTTGTATAAAAAAAACATATGTACATGAGATCAGGAGAGGCATACCCCCCCCAAACAAACATATTTACAGAAGACAGTGTTAGGAATATGCATGAGAATGTTATTTCTATTTATATAAGATTTGATTATGATCTCAACGAATGAATATGCAAATATATCTGCATTAATGAAAGCTGTAAAGTCCTTAAATAGATGATAGGCATATGTACAAGGACTTAGAATGAAACGATCAAATATGTTAGGTTGATCCTACATGAACAAACAGCTTTGTAAAGTCCTTCAAAAGATTATGATGTACAAGGACTAAATATAGAAAGATCAAGTTTGTTAGGTTGATCTTATGTAATGTAATAGATAGGCCTGTCTGATCGTCAAGCACTGCACCAGCCTTCGTAGTCTGTCAGGAGAGACAAGGAAGACTCGGAGACTATGAAGGCAGAATCGTAGTCTGTAAGGATAGTAGCTCTAAAAGTTCGTAGTCTACCAGGAGAGACAAGGCAGGATCGTGGTGTGTCGAGAAAGATTTTCTCGAAGCCATAGTCTGTCGAGGAAGTCATGTTCAGAATATTGAACATCTACTAGAATTATCAATATTAAACTGATAACACAAAAGAAATAAGTACGATAGATGATCAGTCTACAATACTCTATGTTATGCATAACACCACAGTAATATTCACACGTGTGTTGGGGCTTCCAACAATATACACTCCCTTTACCAAAAGGGTTGTTCAACTCAGTTTTCAAGATTTCCGCACAAGTCAATTGGTTTGGACAGTTTTATAAACATGCATATAGTCTAGCCGAATCAAATGGCATAGACACTTTCACAATATTCAAGAACAATACCAAGTTCAACATGAATAATAGCTTTCATAAGACTTAATGAAAAAGAGTTCAAGTTAGAGAACTTGCACAATAAAAGTAAGGTTCGGATACTTGCAAATAATACAAGAATGGATTTAAGGAAACTTGCTTACAACGTTCCTCGAATAACGTAAACACAAAGATAGGATACTTGCCTTATGCGTAGTTTATCCACGAAAAGCAAATCAACACTTTCGAATCCCTATTGTAATATAGTTACGTATATATATGATATCCATTAGTCATATATTATAGCTTCATATCTTATCTTGGACATACGATCAACACACAAGCTAAGTCTTAGCATAGCTACACAATTATATATATAGTATCATACTAGTATAACCTTTATTATCCTTTATCCCTAACGTTCCTCTTTTCAAGTTAAACATCTTCATACATTATTACTATCATATGAGACCACAACAATTAGCAAACATACTCTATTATAGTCTTACTATAAGTTAACCGTCAAATTCGGATTCAAGTATCAACATATGATATCACATAGCATGTATTCATATTAAAGAGTCTTTCCATGTTCGTTCAATTTTTCCAAGTTCAATCATACATGCTGTAGTTCTAAATCATGATTTCTAACGACTTAGGGTCAAGAAACGCCATGAGTTCCCGTAAGTTATCATGCTTGTCATGTAAATATGTAAAGTGATCACCTTTTAGACATGCTTGCAAGTTTCTACTTCATATACACATCGTGAGTATTGCCGCTTAGTTTAAATTATGCTTTATTTGTGTTTATTTAACTATCAAGGCACCTAACATGGTATGTACACATGTATATATGTATGACACATTAGTGAGGTTCGAAGGCACTATAAATCATGTCCACGATTTTCAGAATCTAGGCTTCGATATATCATGTCAAGATTTACGTTTCAAACTTACACTTTCATTTAGTAAAGTTCACAAATGAAGTCCACATGCTCATGTCATACTATGAAACATATATAAGCAAGTCAACATGCCTTTCATGCATTTCAAGGCCATATACACATGCTTAAAAAATCAGAACTCATATATGGTACATACATGTCAAAAGTTCGTTTGTAAAAACTTACATTTCCGTTACTAATGAGGTTTGCATGTTCGTATTTCGTTATGAAACTTACCTACACAAGTGAACATACATTTCATGTGTTTCTAGGTCATACAAACATGTCTCAAAAGTCAGAATGTCTAAAACGGATAAAACAAGTCGATGTCCATTTTGAAACTCTAAGTTCATTTCGAAAACCATATGCTTTTCGTTAACTATGCATGCTAATATAAAAAAACATGCTTACATTACCTCATTATATTCATATATATATGTTACACAAGCTAGCATGCTGTTTTAAGCCATACCAATTGACTAACACATAGTAGAAAACAAGCAAGATGCAACCAACTGATGCAAGGGGCCTGCGCAACTGCACTGCGCCTGGGTATAAACCCAGCGCAGCTGCGCCGTGTGCAGTTCGAACCAGGAGCAGCTTGCTTCGGCAGGTTTCCAGGCCGAATGCCAAATTTCTTTCATGAAATCAGTTTAACACAGCCACACAGTACTTCTATTATACTTATAAGTCTATATAGCAACTAAGAACATGTCCTAATCCAATCTAGCATGAATTGTAATCAAAATCAAGAATTGGAATTTGACAGAAAATGAAAATGAAGGACATGAATGGAGAGTTTTATACCTCTGCTATGAATTAAACTAGAACTTGCTGCTAATCCAAACTTCTTCTACTGATATATGTATATTGCTTTCACTCACCACTTATGCAAACTCTCAGCAAATTGAAAATGAAGAAACATGGCTGCTATTTATAGAAGAATCCTTACACAGACAATGCAATTATTCTTCAATTTAAACCAATGAGATGTAGGATTGCATGGTGGTTAATAGAGAATAGTTAATTAGTTGTTGGATTCATCATGAATCCCACATCCTTGTCCATCATTTGCTATGATTTCACTGAGTTTGAGGAGTAGAGAGTAGGCTAGCTTGCAAGCTATACACGTGAAGAAGAATGAACTGAGTCTCTTATTATGGGACAAGGCACAATACTCAGCATTTGCAACACACATACATACTTAGGCTATATATCAGCATTCTAGCAATTGTGATACAATGAGATGTTTAAATTAAATAAGCCTACCATATATTATATACAATACCTACATTATAACATATATGCCTACTATATTTTATATACACTTAGGTATTATATGTATACTTAGGTAGAATTAATATGCCCATACCAATAATATTTCTATGTAGTACATTTAATTTGTACATATATAATCTATGTACATTTTATCTTACCAATATAGTCTTTTTAGATATTATCACACTATACTGTCTCCTTTATTATTAAATTGTATTAATCAACAATTATTTACAATATATTCATGATACATTATTTTAATGTTCACACATTCACATAGTCACATAGGCATTGATATGTAACTTAATAAATCTTAATATATGGTTTCTATATATAATATAGTTACACTACACTTCACACTTCATATAATATATAGTTAGTTACTATACGTTATACTTTTTAAATCGCATGCTCGCACATAGAAGTTAATAATTTACTTATCTTATCAATAATTAATAATAATATTAATTAATCCATTTCTCATTAATCAATAAAATTATTAATCGCCACAACAATTGCTCATTTATTACGCACAGTATATAAATATAAATCTTATTATATTTATAGACACGTTGCTCATTATTATTATTATATTTCTTGTAATAATAATAATCACATATTATTAATTAATCATCATTAATATTCTATAACAATTAATTAATATTCTACGATAGCAACTAACAATTAATATAGATTAATTGTTCACTTAATAATTCCTTCGTTAATTAATATCATCATTAATATTTCTCATCACTGTGCCACACAAGGCTTTCAACGAGTTTATCGCAAACTCCATATATTCTCAATTTGATTATTCAATTTAATATAATTGAGTTAACTCACAATTCATAAATATTCATTTCCATAAATATATTCATTTAATAATATTTGAAAATTCTCGGGTATTAAATCCTCACCCCTTATAAAAATTTCGTCCTCGGAATTGCTACAAGGTTACACAAATAGATGGGGATAGTCCCTCATCATCCTATCTTCTAACTCTCACGTTGCCTCCTCGACATCGTGGTTACGCCAAAGTATTTTTACAGATGAAATAACTTTATTTCTTAATGTCTGCTCTTTCCTATCTAGAATTTGGACAGAAATTTCTTTGTACGCCAAGTTCTTCTCCACTTGAATGGGCTCGTAAGAAATCACGTGCTTGTAGTCGGCCTTGTACGGTCGCAACACGAAAATGTGGAATACGTTATGAATGTGCTCCAACTCGGGTGGTAACACAACTTTGTATGCCACTTCGCCCACTCGCTTCAGTATCTCGAACGGTCCTATGAATCTTGGACTCAACTTTCCCTTCTTACCGAAACGGATCTTTCCCTTCCATGGAGATACTTTCAAGAATACGAAATTGCCAACTTTAAAGTCTCGGTCCTGCCAATGCAAATCTGCGTACTTTTTCTGGCGATCTTGAGCAGCTACTAGTCTAGCTCTTATCACTGCCACCACATCTGCGGTTTGTTGTACTAGCTCTGGTCCGACTATTCGTCGCTCTCCAACTTCGTCCCAACATAATGGCGTTCTGCACTTTCTCCCGTAAAGAGCTTCGTACGGTGGCATGCCGATACTCGCATGGTAACTATTGTTATACGCAAATTCCACTAAGGGTAGGTGGTCGTCCCAATTTCCCTTGAAGTCCATCACACAAGTCCTAAGCATGTCCTCCAGCGTTTGTATTGTTCGCTCACTCTGTCCGTCTGTCTGAGGATGATAAGCGGTACTCAAACTCAACTGCGTTCCCATTCTCTCTTGTAAGCTCTTTCAAAAATTTAACGTGAAGCACGGATCTCGATCAGAAATAATTGACACCGGCACTCCATGTCGTGAAACAATCTCCTTTACGTACAAACTCGTTAGCTGGTTCAAACTGTAGCAGATCTTGATCGATAGAAAATGTGCGGTCTTTGTAAGTCGATCCACGATAACCCAAATGGCATCATAACCTTTCTGCGTAACTGGAAGTCCTACCATGAAGTCCATCGTAATATGCTCCCATTTCCACTCCGGTATTTCCAATGGTTGTAGTAAATCACTCGGCCGCTGATGCTCTGCTTTAATGCGTTAGCACGTCAAACATCTACTAACGTACTCTGCGACTTCCCGTTTCAGATTGGGCCACCAAAAATGTTGCCTCAAATCTCGGTACATCTTCGTGCCTCCCGGATAAACGGAATATGTCGTATTTTGTGCCTCGTGCAAAATCTCTTCTCTCAACTCGGTTACCGCTGGTACCCACACTCTTTCTTCGAATCTTAAAATACCGTCTTTATCCATTCGAAATCTCTCCTCTTCATTTTCTGCGATCCTCTTTATGATTTTCTCGCACTCTTCATCTTTTTTCGGTGCTTCCTTTACTCTATCCAACAATGTCGGACAAGCTTCCATTACAAACAATTTCTCTTCAAACTTCTCTGGTCCTTTCACTTTTATCTCCAATTTCTCCATCTCTCTTATCAACTCTTCTTGAGTCGTCAAATGAAATAATTTTTCCCTTCCTTTCCTGCTCAGAGCATCGGCAACCACGTTTGCCTTACCCGGGTGATAAAGAATAACGCAGTCATAATCCTTGATCAATTCTAACCACCTCCTCTGACGCATATTCAACTCCTTCTGTGTGAAGATATACTTCAGACTCTTGTGGTCCGTGTATATCTCACATTTTTCTCCGTATAAATAATGCCTCCATATCTTTAACGTAAAAACTACTGTCGCTAACTCTAAGTCGTGAGTAGGGTATCATTTTTAGTAATCCTTCAATTGTCGTGATGCATACGTAATGACCTTGTCGTGTTGCATGAGCACACAACCAAGTCCCTTGTGCGATGCATCACTATACACCATAAAATTTCCTGCATCATCTGGTAGTGATAACACAGGTGCTTCGCTCAATCTCTTCTTCAACTCTTGAAAACTCTCTTCACATTTGTCTGTCCATACAAACTTCACCATCTTCCTCGTCAGATTGGTCAACGGGGTTGCTATCTTAGAAAAATCTTGGATGAATCTTCGATAGTACCCAGCTAACCCTAAGAAACTTCTCACCTCCGTTGGTGTTCTCGGTTGTTCCCAATTACTTACTGCTTCGACCTTCGCAGGGTCTACTGAGATTCCATTCTTATCCACCACGTGGCCTAAGAATTGAACCTTCTCCATCCAAAATTCACACTTAGAAAACTTCGCATACATCTTCTCTTTCCTTCGTGCCTCTAAAATAATTTTCAGATGTTCGGCGTGTTCTTCCCCTGTCTTCTAGTAGATCAAAATATCATCGATAAAAACTACCACAAATTTATCCAAGTATGGCTTGAAAACTCGGTTCATCAAGTCCATAAATTCTGCCGGAGCATTAGTCAATCCAAATGACATTACCAAAAACTCGTAATGTCCATAATGGGTTCAAAACGCAGTCTTTGGTATGTCCTCATCCCGTACCTTCAGTTGGTGATATCCTATCCGTAGGTCGATCTTTGAGAAACATTTTGCTCCCTTCAGTTGATCAAATAAGTTGTCTATCCTCGGTAATGGATACCTATTCTTGATCGTTACTCTGTTCAATTCTCAATAATCGATACAGAGCCTCATCGACCCGTCCTTTTTCTTAACGAATAACACTGGTGCTCCCCAAGGAGACACACTCGGTCGCACGTAACCTTTATCTAATAACTCTTGTAGTTGTATCATCAAATCCTTCATTTCTACTGGCGCCATACGATATGGTGCTTTTGAAATTGGTGTCGTTCCCGGTGCTAAGTCCATTACGAATTTAATTTCTCTATCTGGCGGAAGACCAGGCAGATCGTCAGAAAATATATCTTGGAATTCATTCACTATGGATATATCCTTAATTTCAACTCCCTTTTTCCGAGTATCAACAATGTAATCTAAGTAACCTACACATCCTTTCCTTAACAATTTCTTGGCCTGCATCATCGTAACGCAACACGATTGCTTAAGCGATGAGCTACCATAAAACACTACCTTAGACTTACTCAAAGTCTGATGGTTCACACATTTGTTCTGACGGTCAATTATCGCAGCATGGTTATACAACCAATCCATTCCCACTATTACGTCAAATTCTCCCAACCTAATAGGAATCAAGTCTACGCTCAGTTCATGTTCTCTAATGTTTGCGCGACAATTTCGGTAAACGTATCCTACAGGGATTACTTCCTTATTCGCAACTTCTATGTTCAAGGGATTTTCTAAACGTTCTCGGGGTGTGTTAAGTCTACTAGCTAATTCTTTAGACACAAAAGAACAGGTGGTACCCGAATCAAATAATACATAAGCATTTATATCATTGATTGGGAGTATACCTGACACCACGTCCTTTGCAGCCACTGCATCCTGGACGGTCATGTTAAAAGTTCTGGCGGTTGGGCGGTTGGATTGTGCCGGTCCGCTGATCATCAGCTTGTTTCCCCCTTATTGGCTCCCTCCGTTACTTCCCTTCTTCGGGCAGTCCTTAATCCGGTGCTCCGTCGAGCCACATGCAAAGCATCCTTGTATCTTTTTTGGTTTTGGGCAGTTAGGCGAGATACGCCTTTCCTGTTCGCAGTTGTAGCAAGTGTCGCACCCCTTCCAGCACTCACCCTGATGGTTCTTCCCACACTTCGGGCATCTTTCAGCCTTCTTCTTGAAACCTCCACGAAAAGTTCCCGATTGATTGTTGTTGTTTTTGTTCTTGTTGTTGTTATTCTCCCACTTTCTCTTTCCCAAGTTGCTTCCTCCAGTACGGTTCTTTCCTCCAGTATTCATTTCTTTCTTCTCCTTGTTATACAGACTTAAGGCCTCACTGCCACCTTCCGCAATGATTGTCTTTTCCAATAATGTCGCAAAGGAATCAATTTGAAGAACTGAAACCTTATTGAACAACCACGACTTCAGCCCTTGTTCGAATCATCTCGCCTTCCTTTCCTCATCTCCAACTTTGTGTTCCGCAAATCACGCTAGTTCGTTAAACTTAGCTGCGTACTGCGCCACCGTTATATCCCCTTGTTTAAGTTCTAAAAATTTCACCTCCATCCTATTCTTCATGCTCTTTGGGAAATAGTTCTCGAAGAACAGCGTCTTAAACCTATCCCAAGTTATCGTCCCTTCACCAGCTCTCTGCTGATTAGCCTCCCACCAGTATGTAGCAAATATCGTCTTCTGGTCTTCGCCCACGCGAGCTATAGTGAAAGCCTTCGATCTCCTTGATCCAGGTTTGCGCAATTATCGGGTCAGTAATACCCTCGAACTCTGGGGGTCCTACACTCCTAAAATCTTTAAAGGTTGTTACTGGGACAGCTTGAGGGTTGGGGCGAACGGGTTCGTTTTTCCTTCCCCTTAGAGCTTCTCCTAACAAGTCTACCAGTTTCTGGATCGGGTCTACTTGTTCCCTCTCGTTATTAACTGATTCCTCGAGTGCAGTCAATCTACGTCTTGGTGCCATGATCTGTATCAATAATTTTCATTTTATTATGGCTCAGTTATATAACTTAAGTATTTCTTTTAATACTAAAAAGAATAAATTTATAACACGTTTCTGAAATAAACTTCATTTATATTCATATGCCAATTCGTTTCATTACATGATTTTTCCCTAGTATATTTCTATAAATGTCTACCACATATCCCCTAATATCACAAAAGATAGGGAATATACCAACATACTACCATACTACCCCTCTACAAAAGCTTACTCGGGGTTTGCAACACTATCCCACACTTTACAAAAAAAGTAAGGATTACAACATAGTAAATACATCACATAAAGTAAATACTAATACTAGACTGACTAAGGGTCTCATCCCATCATCCCACGCTCTACAGCGCTCTTATACTCGATCTGCGCTATGTAGGCAACCAGCTCTCGACTCATAGTATGTAGGGTCTGTCCCTGCTCTGCTGGGTAGTGGTATACACCATCAATTACCCTCTCAAACGCTGAACGGAACACATACCCCATCTTGTTCATCTTTCTCTTCTTGCATCTGACCTCATCCTCCAAGTCGTCAGCTCTCTCATGGGCCGCCTCCCACTTCTCCTCGAAGTGTATCCTATCCATCACCTCTAACTCTAGCTGAGTACGAAGTGCTTCCTTCTCAGTCTTCTCATTCTGTTCCCTCTGCTCTACTTCTTTCAGCTTTCCTGCCAGATCTACGTTTCTTGCCACTGACTTGTGAAATAAAGTCCCCATCTGGATCCCTGCCTCCTTGCGGTAGACAATCTCCACCTCTAGTTCCTGCATGGCCAGGTTTCTCTGATGGTCTTTGTCCCGCAGTTTCTGGAACTCCGACTCTCTCTCTAGGGCCTCGGACTCTAACTCCTGGACTCTGCAGTCCAACTCTAGGATCCGCTCCTCATACTCACCTAACATCTGCTCCTCTAAGTTAGGCTTATAAGAGTCCTCCATGGGCTCCTCCTCTGAAGGCTCGTCCTCGACAGGCTCGTCCTTCATAGGTTCCTCCTCTGGGTCAAACTCCACCTATATCTCATCCTCTTCATCAGACTCGGATGGTGCAATAGCCTGTACTGGCACAGCCTCAACGGGTGCCTCGTACACTGTCTGAATATCCCTGGGCTCCTCCTCAGCCACTCTACTGGGTACTCCCATAGCTGTCATCCTACAATCACAAACACAAGACAAACAAACAGCATCTCCATTAGAATGTTAAATAAAACATAAAGTCATTGTATAGAATGAAGTTACATTTCATAACACACTAAATCTCTCAAGGAAAACTCTACATGAGTTTTATCCCCTTCCTAACTTCTAAGTTCTCCTAAGTTATAATCTAAGGACACTCACTCCTAAGGTTTATAACTACAGCTCTATTACCAACTTGTGACGCCCCAAAATTTGGACCGCCACTTGGTCACTCGAATTTGGTTCGTCACGTGCTCATGGTAATACAAGAATAACTAAAATCACACATTCAAAACGGAAGATCTAATCTAGAATAATTTATAATGATTTTTATAATTATTCCCCCAAGTCTCGTAACCTACAGTACTTAATAGATTACATAATAATATCAAATAACGACTTATTACATAGTCTAACTTAAGCTTAAACATAGTTTGAAGATAGTCTTAATACAATCATTAAAATATTTAAAACATAAAGGAACAAGCTAGTTAGTAGCCTTGCCCTTGCCCTTATCAATACTCGAAGGTTCGCCCTGCTCTGCCTTCACTGAAAAGTTTCAGGGAAAGCAAGAATGAGCACAAATTGCTCAGTAAGTAATATACAATAAGGGTGATGAGTATTATATCACGAGTTTGAAATATCAAAGTATAATCTCTAAGATAATTCAGAGTTTCAGAATATGAACAACAAATATCAACAATTCTCGAATCAAATCTTTGGAATATGAAATTCAATATAGATCAACAGATATATATGAGTTCAAAGGCTATCAACGTATCCAACTGGATAAAACAATTTATACTGAGCAGTCACTAAGGAATATCGAACATCTACTAGAATTATCAATATTAAACTGATAACACAAAAGAAATAAGTACGATAGATGATAAGTCTACAATACTCTATGTTATGCATAACACCACAGTAATATTCACGCGTGTGTTGGGGCTTCCAACAATATACACTTCCCTTACCATAAGGGTTGTTCAACTCATTTTTCAAGATTTTCGCACCAGTCAATTGGTTTGGACAATTTTATAAACATGCATATAGTCTAGCCGAATCAAATGGCATAGACACTTTCACAATATTCAAGAACAATACCAAGTTCAACATGAATAATAGCTTTCATAAGACTTAATGAAAAAGAGTTCAAGTTAGAGAACTTGCACAATAAAAGTAAGGTTCGGATACTTGCAAATAATACAAGAACGGGTTTTAGAAAACTTGCTTACAACGTTCCTCGAATAACGTAAACACAAAGATAGGATACTTGCCTTATGCGTAGTTTATCCACGAAAAGCAAATCAACACTTTCGAATCCCTATCGTAATATAGTTACGTTTATATATGATATCCATTAGTCATATTTTATAGCTTCATGTCTTATCTTGGACATACGATCAACACACAAGCTAAGTCTTAGCATAGCTACACAGTTATATATATAGTATCATACTAGTATAACCTTTATTGTCCTTTATCCGTAACGTTCTTCTTTTCAAGTTAAACATCTTCATACATTATTACTATCATGTGAGATCACAACAATTAGCAAACATACTCTATTATAGTCTTGCTATAAGTTAAGCGTAAAAATCGGATTCAAGTATCAACATATGATATCACATAGCATGTATTCATATTAAAGAGTCTTTCCATGTTCGTTCAACTTTTCCAAGTTCAATCATACATGCTATAGTTCTAAATCATGATTTCTAATGACTTAGGGTCAAGAAACGCCATGAGTTCCCGTAAGTTATCATGCTTGTCATGTAAACATGTAAAGTGATCACATTTTAGACATGCTTGCAAGTTTCTACTTTATATACACATCGTGAGTATTGTTGCTTATCTTAAATTATGCTTTATTTGTGTTTATTTAACTATCAAGGCACCTAACATGGTATGTACACATGTATATATGTATGACACATTAGTGAGGTTCGAAGGCACTATCAATCATGTCCATGATTTTCAGAATCTAGGCTTCGATATATCATGTCAAGATTTATATTTCAAACTTACACTTTCATTTAGTAAAGTTCACAAATGAAGTCCACATGCTCATGTCATACTATGAAACATATATAAGCAAGTCAACATGCGTTTCATGCATTTCAAGGTCATATAAACATGCTTAAAAAATTAGAACTCATATATGGTACATACATGTCAAAAGTTAGTTTGTAAAAACTTACATTTTCGTTACTAATGAGGTTTGCATGTTCGTATTTTGTTATGAAACTTACCTACGCAAGTGAACATACATTTCATGTGTTTCTAGGTCATACAAACATGTCTCAAAAGTCAGAATGTATAAAACGGATAAAACAAGTCGATGTCCATTTTGAAACTCTAAGTTCATTTCGGAAACCATATGCTTTTCGTTAACCATGCATGCTAATATAATAAAACATGCTTACATTGCCTCATTATATTCATATATATATATATATATATGTTACACAAGCTAGCATGCTGTTTTAAGCCATACCAATTGACTAACACATAGTAGAAAACAAGCAAGATGCAACCAACTGATGCAGGGGGCCTGCGCAGCTGCGCTGCGCCTGGGTATAAACCCGGCGCAGCTGCGCCATGTGCAGTTCGAACCAGAAACATCCTGCTTCGGCAGGTTTCCAGGCCGAATGCCAAATTTCTTTCACGAAATCAGTTTAACACAACCACATAGTACTTCTATTATACTTATAAGTCTATATAACAACTAAGAACATGTCCCAATCCAATCTAGCATGAATTTTAATTAAAATCAAGAATTGGAATTTGACAGAAAATGAAAATGAAGGACATGAATGGAGAGTTTTATATCTCTGCTATGAATTAAACTAGAACTTGCTGCTAATCCAAACTTCTTCTTCTGATATATGTATATTGCTTTCACTCACCACTTATGCAAACTCTCAGCAAATTGAAAATGAAGAAACATGGCTGCTATTTATAGAAGAATCCTTACACAGAAAATGCAATTATTCTTCAATTTAAACCAATGAGATGTAGGATTGCATGGTGGTTAATAGAGAGTAGGTAATTAATTGTTGGATTCATCATGAATCCCACATTCTCGTCCATCATTTGCTATGATTTCACTGAGTTTGAGGAGTAGAGAGTAGGCTAGCTTGCAAGCTATACATGTGAAGAAGAATGAACTGAGTCTCTTATTATGGGACAAGGCACAATACTCAGCATTTGCAACACACATACATACTTAGGCTATATATCAGCATTCTAGCAATTGTGATACAATGAGATGTTTAAATTAAATAAGCCTACCATATATTATATACAATACCTACATTGTAACATATATGCCTACTATATTTTATATACACTTAGGTATTATATGTATACTTAGGTAGAATTAATATGCCCATACCAATAATATTTCCATGTAGTACATTTAATTTGTACATATATAATTCATGTACATTTTATCTTACCAATATAGTCTTTTCAGATATTATCACACTATACTGTCTCCTTTATTATTAAATTGTATTAATCAACAATTGTTTACAATATATCCATGATACATTATTTTAATGTTCACACATTCACATAGTCACATAGGCATTGATATGTAACTTAATAAATCTTAATATATGATTTCTATATATAATATAGTTACACTACACTTCACACTTCATATAATATATAGTTAGTTACTATACGTTATACTTTTTAAATCGCATGCTCGCACATAGAAGTTAATAATTTACTTATCTTATCAATAATTAATAATAATATTAATTAATTCATTTCTCATTAATCAATAAAATTATTAATCTCCACAACAATTGCTCATTTATCACGCACAGTATATAAATATAAATCTTATTATATTTATAGACACGTTGCTCATTATTATTATTATATTTCTTGCAATAATAATAATAATCACATATTATTAATTAATCACCATTAATATTCTATAATAATTAATTAATATTCTACGATAGCAACTAACAATTAATATAGATTAATTGTTCACTTAATAATTCCTTCATTAATTAATATCATCATTAATATTTCCCATCACTCTGCCAAACAAGACTTTCAACGAGTTTATCGCAAACTCTATATATTCTCAATTTAATTATTCAATTTAATATAATTGAGTTAACTCATAATTCTTCAATATTTATTTTCATAAATATATTCATTTAGTAATATTTGAAAATTCTCGGGTATTACTGTGACGCCCCCAAATTCAGACTGTCACTGATCTCGAATTCGGTTCATCACGTACTAATTCTAATAACAACTAAAATCTCTAACAATGGAATAACAAAGTAATTTACATTGATATAACATAAATATTCTCGTCCCAAGTCTCGAAACTATTACTAATACACTTCATAACTTAAACCAAATATTTCTTAATACATAACATTAAATAAGTCTTAATATAACATAACGGAAACATCCTAATATAGAAAAGCACAGCTACTCCATAGCCTTGCCTTCGCACTTGTCCTGTCCTGGGGTTCCACCTTGCCCTGCCCTAACTGAAATGTTTATGGGAAGCAAGAGTGAGCAAAAAAATTGCTCAGCAAGTAATATGCCAATAAATGTGAACAGGAATATATAAAGTTCTAAATCTCAAGGGTATAACGGTAATTAATTGCTTAGGATTTCAAATAAGAATGTTGTGAATAAAATAAATAGCAATGACTTTCAAATCTATTCTGTGAAGTTGAATAAGGACTACTACGGGTCGAGAAGTTATTAAAGGATTCAAAAGTTTCAACAATTTCAAGTAAATGAATAGATATCACTAAGTGTCGCTGTGGACCAAGGATTTATAAAAGAATCCAAAGAATTCAAAGTTTCAAGTAAATAAATACTGGATACTGAGTGGTCGCTGAGAACCACGAACTTCTACTAGAATCACCAAAAATATTTCTGGTAACCACCCAAGTACAATTAGGGGATCAGCCTATCGTACCTGGAGTTATGCATAACCTACCACACCACTGTCGGCACCCCGACTATATAGTTCCCCTTTTTACAAGGGTTGTTCAACTCAGTCAATTTATAAGAGTCCGCATGAAGGCAATTGGTGTGGATCGTTTTCCAATTCATGATATTGGTCTAGCCGAATTAAATGGCGTAGACAATTTCAACAATGTATATAAGAACAATTTATGAGTTCAATACTCGCAACAATAATTCGAAGAATATAATCGTGATTTAAATCAATCTATGAAACATAAGTTTGTAAGGCAAGAATTATTCTAGCACCTATTTACTCGTACGACCAAAGTTAGTACAAGCTCGAATATGTGTTCAATAAAGAGTATGAATCAAATACTTGCTCAATAAAAGAGTAGTCAGATACTTGTAATTAATATACAAGAACGGTTTCAAGGAAGCTTGCACAATGAAAGAGTATAAGTTAGGGAACTTGGTTACGATGTTCCTTGAATAAGTAACCACAAGGATAGGATACTTGCAACACAATAAAAGTAGGGTTCGGATAGTTGCAAATAATACAAGAACGGGTTTAAGGAAACTTGCCTTAAGCGTAGTCTATCCACGTAAAGTAAATCAACACTTTTGAATCCCTATCGTAATATAGTTACGTATATATATATGATATCCATTAGTCATATAGTTTAACATCATATCATATCTAGGATATACGATCAATACATAAGTTAGGCCTTAACCTTACTACACAGTTATAACACATATAGCATTGTATTAAATCATAATGCTTAACCGATTAGGTCTTTATTATCTATGGAATCCCTTCTCTCAAGTTAAACATCTTCATAGTATGTCACACATGTCGTATGAAATCAAATTATAAAACATCATGAAATCAAGTAACATAGTTATATCATGTATGGCATTTGTAGTAAATCATAACACTAAATTGGTTATGTCTTTATTATCTCTAGAGTTCCTTTTATAAATAAAACATCTTCCTATATTATTACTATCACATAAGACCACAACTAGCACCAAACATACTTTATTTAGCAAGTTATGGCATTGTTATAAGTTAACCGTCAAAATCAGTTTCAAATAACAACATATAACATCACATAGCATGTATTCAATTCAAAGGATACTTTCATGCTCGTTCAACCCTTTCACGTTCAATTTACATGATATAGGTTCTAAGTTAATACCCTTAATAACTTAAGTTCATTCAAGGTTATAAAGTCACAAAGTCTAACATGCTCGCCTTTTAAACACATAAGGTAATCATATAACTTGTATTAAGCATACTCATGAATATTCACATCGCATACATGTAACTATCTTGTTATTAGTTCGAAAACATGCTTCAATTATGCTTAACTTGATATCATGGCATCTAGCATGGTATATATACATGTATGATACATGAGTGGGTCTACGAGTATTATCTCATATGTCCGTAAACTCCAGAATACGAAACTTGCAATAACATGTTAAGGTTCTCAATCAAAACTTATATTTTTATTAGTAAGGCTTACTAACATGTTCGTGTTACATCATGGAATCCGTATACATAAGTCAATAGGTCCGACATGCATTTCAAGGTTATATAAACATGCCCGAAAAATTAGAATGTATATATGGTCTTTTCATGTCAATATCAACCTTCATAACTTGCATTTTTGTTAGAAATGTTTGCTAGTGAGGTCTAACATGCTCTTGTCATACTATGAACCATATACACATAAGTTAATATGTCTTTCATGCGTCTTTACCTCATACTAACATGCCTCAAAAATTAGAAATATCAATGTGTTACACATATGTCAAAAGTTTGTTTATAAAACTTACATTTCCATTACTAATGAGGTTTGAACGTTTGTATTTCGTTATGAAACTTATCTACACAAGTGAACATACATTTCATGTGTTTCTAGGTCATACAAACATGTCTCAAAAGTCAGAATGTCTAAAACGGATAGAAATAGTAAATGTCCATTTTGAACTCTAAGTTCGTTGTGATATCTATAACTTCACCATTCAAGCAAGCGATCCAAATATATCATGCTCACATTAGTTTAACATGCTCATATATAGACACTACACATGCTTGCATGCTCATTTAGGTTATAACAATAAGCTTACACTTGACAGATTTTAGCAGATTGCAGAAATCAGCAGCAGGACACAAGGGCTGCGCCTCAGTTATAAACCGGAGCAGCTGCGCCACTACTAGTCTGTGCCAGAATTTTTCTTGGTTCGGCAGAATGCAGGCCAACCTCCAAATTTTTAGCACAATTCTGATTCTAAACAATCATATTACTTTACTAACATACTCATAAGGTTATATAATAACTAGTAAACATTACCCAAATCATATTATCATCTAATTCAACTCAAATCAAGAATTAAAATTTTACAGCATTTGCAGAAATGTGAATTAAAGAACATGGAATTTTGACAGAAATTACAGAAACAAAAAATGAAAATAAAGAACAAAGAAGCTATATTGTAATTCTAACATGTATATAAGTCCATATAACAACTAACAAGCTTTCTATAATTCAACTAGCATGTATTGCATCCATAATCAAGAAGCTTGGAATTATCAGAGAACAAGAAATGAAGAACATGGAATTTGGGATTATACCTCTGTAATCACGAATTGGACTAGCTGCTACTGATTCTCCCACTCTAGAATGATTTTACTAATTTATGTATGCTCTCAATTCAATATTTAAACACAATCTCAGCAATTGAAATATGAAGAAGGAGAGTTTATATATATAGAGAAGTGAATGTCCAGACAATGCTTTTCCCTCCCAAATCAAACCAACGAGATTTTGTATTGTATGGAGGTTAATGGAGAGTTGGTAATTGGTTGGTGAAATCAATCATGATTCCCACTCCCTTGTTCATCATGAGCTATGAAATGCTGAGTTTGAGGAAGAAATAGAGAAGTAGACTAGCTTGAGCTTGCACACGTGAAGAGAGAAAGAGACTCTCAATTTGGGACAAGGCTTAATAACTCAGCATTTGCAACACACAACACTTAATTTATTATACACACATATCATATACTTAGTTTATAATTTGAGTCATAATGTACTTTAATTTAGACAATAAGGTATGTAGTAAAAAATTTACACATATAAAATCCATGTACACTTGGGTCCTCATAAAATAATATTGCAAGGTAATAAGTTGGAATACATATAATCTAGTTGGGTATTACCTTTCCACATTACTATATTATTTCAATTATTTATATTTATTGAAATAATTATTATTTCAATTTCACATTAATATTAAAATAGATAACCATTTATTATTTCCTCTCATATATTTAAATATACACTTAGTTCAATTTAATAATATATAAGATACACCTCTAATGTATCCATACATATATGTTGTTACATAATGTCATTACAATTCTATTATTTCCAATTATATTAATCTATTAAAATAATCATTAAGTAACAATTGTTTATTTAATACCCATGAGGTACATTTTCAATGCAATCTCATACTCATATTGTCACATGACTTCATTATGTACTCATGTAATTTATTTAGTCATAACATATAGTTTATGTATAATTGTATAGTCACATTGCACTACACTTTTTATAACATATGTGTAACTACTATGTGTTATACTTTTAATTATCGCATGCTTGCACATAGCAATTAATTGAACAAATATTATATTAATTAAGTAATCACTATATTATCAATTTATTTCCACAACAAAACTATTAACAACTATGTGATTAATTATCGCATTCCTCGATAATTAAATAAATATAATCTTATTATATTTATAAACAAGTTACTTATTATTATTCTATTTTCTCATAATAGAAAGTAAATAACAATTAATATCGATTAATTGTTCACGTAGTAATTCCCTCATGACTTTACCCTTATCAATTATTATTATACGACAAATAATCACATTCTCCAATACAAATCTCATTATATTTATAAGCCATTTTCTTAGTATTAAATCATGACTTGCAAAAATACTAAATCCACAGATTATTATTATATTCATCAATTACTTACTCGTAAATATTTTGTACTCATTATAAATAATTACTTATTAATATGCTATTACTAATTACGACGATTAATTAATAATGTAATATTAATTTAATCCTTCACTCATTAATTCCTTCATTATTTAATTAAATCATCACCATTTTCATTCTCATGCCACACAAGGCATTCTATGAGTTCGTCGCAATTCTCCATATTTATAAATTCAATTTAATATAATCGAATTACTTATCTTATAACTCATAAACATTTATGTTCCAATATGTATTCGTTTTATTATTATATTAAATAAATAATATAATAATAATAAATAAAAAAAAATTTATTCATGAAATTCACGGTTCTTACAATTACATCCTCCCCCCTTATAAAAATTCCGTCCTCGGAATTGCTATAAGGTTACACATGTAGGAGAAGTCAATCAGCATCCTGATTGAGAAGTGAAGCCATTTAGGAGAAGTCTTCCACATGTGTCTCCTAGAAGACAATGAATGAAGTGGCTGTCAAAAGAAAGACAATGATTGTAGTGTCTGTCAAGCCAACAGAAGACCACGATTGTAGTGGCAACAATGATCGTGGTGTTTGCCAAACAAGAAGCAGAAACTGATGAAGTTCATAAAGAGTTATTGGCCAACCTATTCAGAACAGACAGAAAAGATTATCTATGCTCAGCCTCACTATGAAGAGTGAGCGGGAGATCACAGGGCAGAAAGTTGAGCAAGCTGAGCATCTGTCTTATAAGTCAGAAGGGCCAAAGCAGTCAGGAAAGTTATTAGTTGCTAATGCAAGTCAAGGAGAGCAGAATTGTTGAAGCACTGCAAGAGTAAAAAATGAGAGGTTCTACATTGTCAATCCAAAGAACTCTAAGAATCGTAGTGTTGTCAAAACCAGTCATCAAACACTACGATCAAGATCATGATCAGAATCGTGGAGTTCGGTCATCTGATTATTGAAGCCTTGACAACATCTCAATATAAAGCCTGACATTAGAACGTTGCTGATTGAGAGCATCAATGCAGAAGGACAACTCCTGTGGTTCTAATCTAGAAATCTGAAAGGAGATATAAAGGTGATTACCAGCCTGACACATGAAAGTGATACCTCTGAAGTGGTAGGTGGAATAGTAGACTGCTATGTCAGAAAAGTAAAAAAAGGGTTGTCACGTCAAGTCAGTAGTCTGCACCAAATAACTCAGGATCTTTGAGGCAATTCAAATAGCTTCCAACGGATATATTCTAACGGGAGGCTTATGGAGGAGTATTAAACAGCTGAAGCTTCAAAGATAAGGAGTTGTTGACTCTACGAGTTATACAGAGTGATAAGTAGGTTTTTATACCTACTTAATAGGTATTTCTTAGCTTGTTATATTGCATTTACTTAAGTGTGCATGTTACTTTTCATGTGTTTTGTGTTAATGTGCAGGAATGGAGAGTGATGAGGCAAATGAGGATAAAAGGAGCAAATTTAGGCTTGATGACTGATTGGCGCGGGGCACACTGCAAAGACAAAAGGAATCGGCGCGGGCCGCGCCGCTTAGAAGACTTGGATTCCTACATACCTAGCGCGGGGTGTGCCAAGAAGTGAAGGAGGCTAGCGCGGGGCGCGCCGGACGGATGGGCTGACCTGATTTAAATGTTTTTAATTGCAAAGTTGAATAGGATTAGGATTGCAGACTTGCCTTATTAAACTAGGGTTTTGTTAGTCTATATATATATCAGTTGTTTTGCTAGGTTTAGACTATCTTGGATCATATAATTTCAATCTTTCATCTTGGAGGTTATTCATCAAGGCATGTCAAGCTAATTCACTTATTCAATTCTGAAGGGATGTTGAACCTGATTAACAATTTATGGTTTGATTAAGTTTATAATATTTATTCTTTCGTATTAAGATTTATTCTGATTATCTACATGAACTTTCATATATGTTATCCAAATGATTAATTTGGTTTCTGCAGGATTAAATTAATAAATTGATATCATCTGCTAGATTAAGACAGATTTTAAGCAAATGAAGTGTGCCTAATCTAAGTAGCGATTAACAGTATTTTATTGTGGACAAGCTTTGAAATATTGTTAAGATATTCAGAAGACGAGTTAAATAATTCCTGATTGTGTAATTACTGCTTGGAATAATCTAATTCTCATGCTTAATACTTATAGCATATTAAATCTAGGCTGATAGTTCTAGGTTGTATGTTAGTTAGAATCTCTTATTGGCGATCGTCGCATTAGATCTACACTTAAGGAGAATTTTGGGTAATTTGCGATCGCGGTTATCTAGGGTTATTAATCTCAGTGGAAGATAAATAGTATATTAACTTGATTAATTCATAATTGTGAAAAGGAAATACTAAACTGAAGAATTGAACTCTTTTACTTATTGATATTTTCTTCTTAATTCACTTTTGTTAATTAAACTATTTTCAACAAAAAAACCCCAATTCATTGGATAATTAAAATATATTTCACTCTCTGTGGGATCGATCCTTGCTTATTGCTATACTGATTCTTGAATTATTAGAACCTGAGTAAGGTAAATTTTGTAGTGCTAGACGACAGCAACCAAATTTTGGCGCCGGTGCCGGGGAGTGTTATTTGTTTTATTTATTCAACTGTTTTTATTTTTTTTTATTTTTATGCCTCGATCCTCTCACTCTCTTGATTTGAAATTTGATCCAGAAATAGAGAGAACCACACGAAGGCTTAGGACGGAAGCTCGGAAAAACCAAGGTTCACTTGCAGATTCCAAAAAAATTCCATCACCGGGCCTCAATATCGCAATCACACTACTTTCGGACCAATATTCTTCAAGCGAATCAGAAGAGGAGATGGCGGTGCCAAATAACAGGATTTTAAAGGAGTTGTCAACTCCTAATCTTACTCAACAACCTCTTTATATTGAATATCCTACTTTAAATGTTTCGTTTGAACTAAAATCTGGACTAATTCACCTTTTGCATACTTTTTGTGGTCTTACAGGTGACGATCCGTACAAACATTTGCAGGAATTCCATATTGTATGCTCCACCATGAAGCCACACAATGCCACGGAGGATCAGATTAAGCTGAGAGCTTTCCCTTTCTCACTGGGAGACTTAGCAAAAGATTTGTTGTTTTATTTTCCCGCGGGATTGATAAGTGGCTTTTATGACCACTTATTCGGATAGTAACCAACTCATTCTGTTGCTTAAACTTAAGTATCGTTGTGCGTTTAATGTGTTTTTGTGTTCTTTTGTTATTTTCAGGTTCAGGAACTCTTCCGGCGCTTATTGAGCTTAAAAGGATGAAACGTTGCCAAAAGGAGTTTACAGGATTGATGGCATATTTATGGAATGAAGTCGAGTTGGGTGATGGGGCATAGGAGATATAAAGGATGCATGAAGGTAATAGGTTCATGACCAGAAGCCGAGTGCAGCAGACCACAAGCAAGCAGCCAACAGCAGCAGACTTTCCAGGGCCGCGCGGCCGCTCCTAGAATAGGCCTGGGGCACGCACGGCAGCGCCAGTTTTCAGCAGGAAAATCTTTGACTTTTCACTTGAACGGGGCTTGGCTTGAGAATGAGATATAAGGGGGGCTCGATTTAGACAGACAAACAATCAGAGATTGGCCCTAAGCCCTAGTTCTTCTTTTTTCTTCCTTTACATCTTGTTTAGTCTAGATTAGGAGTAGATTAGAGAGTAGATTAGTGCTAGTTTAGTGTTCGTTAGTTAGATTCTAGGGTTTTGTTAGTGTGTGAAGATTGAAGCAAGTAATAGCATCAAGATCCAAGCTTGGAGAAGACACAAGATTTGCATTTCTCTATCTCTTACTCTCCTTGTATTAAATTGTATTCGGACGATGTTTATCTAACTTGTGGATAATATATTCAAGTTATTTATGACTTAGTTTATATTTTGGAGTTTCAATGGAACCCAACACATAGTTTGTATTGATTGCTCTCTCTTTGCTATTATTATGAATTAGTTATCATAACTTGTGCTTTTAGATTAATTTCTTGTGGACCTGTATGAACTTGACAAATGGATTATAGGTTTAGACCTAGTTATGATATCATGCGAAAGTTAGAGATTCTTGCGGGTAATCTATGAGATTATGTGATATGTGTCTCATTCATTGTCCTAAAGAGTTGATAATTTGTTAGTGTTTAGGACAGAAATATACCTAAATGCCGTATGCAACCAAATTGAGAATCTAATCTTAATGACTTCCTATGTGAAAGTTAGTAATTGAAAGAGTAGTTAACGAGATTTTCCCGTGACATGTGTCTTGTTAATTGTTCTTGATATTGGTTTCTTGATAGTGTGTAGGATAGACATATACCTATATGCCACATTAGGAAGATTTATAGTTGTCCATCGAAAGAGGCTTTTATGTAATCATGATTTCTCGGTTGTCAATTCTATGTGTTAATTGTTTCAAATGAGAGAGTTAAAAGATTCAAACGAAGTGTTGGGGGAAATTGTAATCACCCTAGGATTAGTTATTGCATATTTTAATTCTTGCCTAGTTTAACTTAGCTTTAATAATTCATTCTTCTTCTCGACCGTTTAAATAAGATTGAGATGATTATGAGCTAGTGCTTTGGCGACCTATTATCCGTTAATTCTCCGTGTGAACGATCTTTATTTACTCTTTATTACTTGCTGGCAGCGGATACTTGCGCGAATATATTGACCGATAAATCGGCCAACAAGTTTTTGGCGCCGTTGCCAGGGAATTAATTGGATAACTGTTTGCCAACATTAGTTTCAATCAGATTAGTCTTAATTTAAACATTTTTTTATTTTGTTAATTCTCTTCATTTATTATCTTCTCAGGTACAATGGACTTAAATTTCTATCTATGGAATGGTACAAGGCAAGTGCAGCCAAGGGAAGCATACAATGATAGCATCAACCCAATCGCAACACTTTCAGCACAGCTAGAGGAGCTCTCGAGGAAGCTGGATAATGTTACAGCCCAACAGAGTCGAGAGCCAGTTATTTCTCATGAGTATGGTGCTGGGAGCTACATGAGCCATCAGGAACCTATCAGTTATGGACAGGAGCAGTATGGGGGCGAGTACTCCTACAGTGAACCTTATCCCGACTATCAGCAAGATCGGGGGTATCACCCAGACCCTTCAATAAACTACTATCAAGACCAACACTGGGATCCAAATCCCGCATATGCCCCAGAATGCACCTTCCAGACTCCAGTTTACGAGCCTCAACACAATTTTACGGGTGACACAGAAAATGCAAACTTGGAGGAAGGAGGTGACATATCACTGAAGGACATCTTGATTGAGCAACAGAAGTCAGTCAAGAATATCCAGAACTGGGCAGAGCAAATTAGTAGGGCCTTGATGATAGAGGATGAGCAAGGGCAGACCCATACTGTGAGCTATCAAGAACAATGCGAGCCAAGTCCAAATTTTGCACCAGAACCCACTTATCAATCCCCGTGTTTACAAGGAGAACAGTCAACAATGGACTTCATGTATAGAGCCTTAGTGAACCAAGAGGAGATGATTAGGAGCCAAGAGCTATCGAACCAGAATTTTCAGAATCAGATGGCCCTAATCAACAATACTCCAATAAATGAGACTCATTACATGGATCCCGTGGCTGAAACAGAAAAGGAAGGATTGGAAATTATGTGGGGGAATTCCATAGCATCAACACAGGAGACCTTGGTTGAGCAAGAACAATCAATTGAGGATCTTCAGATTTGGGTGGAGCAAATTAGCCTCAGATGACTGAAGCTGTGAGTAATGATCCCCAGGATACTTGGTGCTATGACATGGGTGCAGAAACTGATAGAGAATTCGAAGTGCAATTGCAACTGGATGAACCGAAGGCAATGGAACAAGAGGAGATAATTGGGGATGTGGAATAGTATGAACCAATAGTGATAATCCCCCAAGAGCCTTCTCCGCCGATGTTTGAGACTCTAGTCAAGTTTGCACACCCTTGCCCTCTTGGAAGCCACATTACAGAGCCGGATCTCGATGATATGAGAGAGTCCGCAAGCTTCAAACCATGGTGGTCAGAAAAGAAGAGAATAGAAGAAGAAACCGTTGTGTTGTGTGAACCCCAAAGCCCAAACCATTTTACATACACAACGGAACCCTTGCCTAGCTCCCCAACCTTCAGGACGGGGAATCCTTGTTCATATTATGTGCTAGGTAGTTTAAATCTGCACCCTCTCCTACTGGGAAGCTGCCAAAGTCACACAGCAATTCTGATGGATGGAGGGGTTCTCTAGTATCGTCGGGGAGTTGGGTAGCAGTGAGCAGACACAGTCGAGCTAGAGGACTATAAATCAAGCGCTAGATGGGAGGCACCCCATCATTTCTCTCTCTTTGTTTAATTCTCCATTACCTACTTCCCATCATCCCTCTCTCTATCTCTTTGTTTAATTCTCCATTTATATGCTTTCTATCACATTTCCATCCCCCTCGTTTAATTCTTATTAGTTAATATTTAGTTTAAATTTTTGCATACTGTAGGAATTAGGAGTTCATTGCCTATATTTTTGAACTTAGGCATGAATACGTATATTTTTGGGATTATAGAGCTTATAGCATACTTTTGATGCACTTGCATTGCATATACGCCTTTAGAGAATTTTTGGGAATATAAATGCATATATCTTTCCATGTTCATTCTCTTGATGTAAATAGATTTTATATACTTTTGTTAGTCTAGGAGGGCTTAATAAGTATTGTCTGCGTATTTCAGGTCAAAGGCTGCTCGGAATGAATGAAAAGTAAAAGCCAACCTCAGTTCATGCCAAAAAATTGCAGCAACAAAATCTGAAGGTCCGCGCAGCCGCGCCCAATCCAAGGCATTACCATGCGCGGCCGCGCCACACATAAACTGGGCCTGTCTTGGAAAAAATCTTGCAGATTTTGGTACCAATTCATATCAATTATCACCAGCACCCAAGCCTCAGCCCCTATAATCCCAAACCCTCAAGTTCCTTCATGCAATCTCCCATCTCTTCCCATTCATTTAATTCCCCCACTACAAGCCTTAGTTTTGAAAACCTCCTACCTCCTCAATCCAAAGTACCAATTCCCATCCACCTCATCCTCTCAACCTGATCAATTGAGACAGTGAGTGTGGGATCATTAGCAGAGCAAGATTGATATTGAGTTAGGTTGGTTCGTGGAGTACAGTGCTGAGCGGGGTTTATTTTACCAAGAGCAGAGAGAGACAGGGGAAAATTCTGAGAGGGCGCTACTTTATTTCATGCAGCATAGAAGCCGAATAAGGGAGTTTCTTTTTACCTTTACCTTCAATGAGGACATTGAATAATTTAAGTTTGGGGGTATTGGCTTTATTTTGCATATAGGGTAGTTGCATTCATATTGCATATTGTGTTTGTTTATTTAGTGCATGTAGGTTGTAAATAGTTAAAATTTGTGAAAATTTTAAAAATTTTCTTTTGTTTTTGCATTCTGTGTTAGAGCATACTGCATAAATCCAGTTTTCAGTTGGTTAGTTATGTATGTTGCCTGTGAAGAAACTGAAATCACTTGATTGTTGAACTGATTTGAGACTTAAGCTTGATTTCATGGTCATATATGTAAATCCTTACCTGTCAGATACTATGTTACCAGTAAGCACGATAGAGTAAACACCATGATATGCTAAGTTTAAATGTTTACATACTTGTCTTCTGGTGGAAAAACTATGTTTTAATAAAAGAGTTTCAGTTAGCATATAATAATAACTAGATTGTTAAAAGCTTAAGTTTGGGGGAAACAGGGGGCATGCATAATATATGTGGGGAGATGGAGCGTAAGACGCACTCCCTTGCAGGAAAAGATTAAGAAAAAGAAAAAAAAATAGAATAAACACTTCGGCTACGTCGAGTTCTGTAGCCTTTGATATTCGAGCAAGTAAGCCCTCGGGGTGTCTCTACACCCAGCGCCTTAAGACCGTCTGGTCTAGGAGTCGTTGGTCGAATGCTCGCTACATGAATATCATTGAAAAGCCTAAGAGGACTAGGCATGGCACAGTTGATTGTGTACACGGGAAAGTGCGAATACGCCCTTGTGAGGTAATAAAAGCTTAATGAAAACCCCCTATTAACTCTTAACTCTAGTAATACATGGTTTAGTTAGAACTTATATGATTTGCTGTCTTTCTTAAGTTAAATCTTGTTTTTCCCCTAAGAAGCATAGTATGTGAATTATTTGTCTGAATGCATATCTAATGGTTGTTAGGCACACAACGCACAATACATCAGTGCTGACAGTTTTGGATTTGCAGAATATGCCTTATAGTCTTGTTTTGGGTAGCTTATCTGTTCGACTATCTCGTGGTTTTCTGAGGTATTGCTTTGAAAGTTCAATACTGGCTGGGAACTTGGATTTTCATTCATGATAGCATAGGTTGCATACATTGTAGATACTGCATTGCATCTTTTGTTTAGTTTTGTTTTGGTTGCTTGAGGGCAAACAACGTTTAAGTTTGGGGGTATTTGATAAGTGGCTTTTATGACCACTTATTCGGATAGTAACCAACTCATTCTGTTGCCTAAACTCAAGTATCGTTGTGCGTTTAATGTGTTTTTGCGTTCTTTTGTTATTTCAGGTTCAAGAACTCTTACGGCGCTTATTGAGCTTAAAAGGATGAAATATTGCCAAAAGGAGTTTACAGGATTGATGGCATATTTATGGAATGAAGTCGAGCTGGGTAATGGGGCATAGGAGCTATAAAGGATGCATGAAGGTAATAGGTTCATGACCAGAAGCCGAGTGCAGCAGACCACAAGCAAACAGCCAGCAGCAGCAGATTTTCAAGGGCCGCGCGGCCGCTCTTAGAATAGGCCTGGGGCGCACGCGGCCGCGCCAGTCTTCAGCAGGAAAATCTTTGACTTTTCACTTGAACGGGGCTTGGCTTGAGAATGAGATATAAGGGGGGATCGGTTTAGACAGACAAACAATCAGAGATTGGCCCTAAGCCCTAGTTCCTCTCTTTTCTTCCTTTACATCTTGTTTAGTTTAGATTTGGAGTAGATTAGAGAGTAGATTAGTGCTAGTTTAGCATTAGTTAGTTAGATTCTAGGGTTTTGTTAGTGTGTGAAGATTGAAGCAAGTAATAGCATCAAGATCCAAGCTTGGAGAAGACACAAGATTTGCATTTCTCTATCTCTTACTCTCCTTGTATTAAATTGTATTCGGACGATGTTTATCTAACTTGTGGATAATATATTCAAGTTATTTATGACTTAGTTTATATTTTGGGGTTTCAATGGAACCCTACACATAGTTTGTATTGATTGCTCTCTCTTTGCTATTATTATGAATTGGTTATTATAACTTGTGCTTTTAGATTGATTTCTTGTGGACTGTATGAACTTGACAAATGGATTATAGGTTTAGACCTAGTTATGATATCATGCGAAAGTTAGAGATTCTTGCAGGTAATCTATGAGATTATGTGACATGTGTCTCATTCATTGTCCTAAAGAGTTGATAATTTGTTAGTGTTTAGCATAGAAATATACCTAAATGCCGTATGCAACCAAATTGAGAATCTAATCTTAATGACTTCCTATGTGAAAGTTGGTAATTGAAAGAGTAGTTAACGAGATTTTCCCGTGATATGTGTCTTGTTAATTGTTCTTGATATTGGTTGCTTGATAGTGTGTAGGATAGATATATACCTATATGCCGCATTAGGAAGATTCATAGTTGTCTATCGAAAGAGGCTTTTATGTAATCATGATTTCTCGGTTGTCAATTCTATGCGTTAATTATTTCAAATGAGAGAGTTAAAAGATTCAAACGAAGTGTTGGGGGAAATTGTAATCCCATGTCTTCATTATCTGAATTTACCCTAGGATTAGTTATTGCATGTTTTAATTCTTGCCTAGTTTAACTTAGCTTTAATAATTCATTCTCCTTCTCGCCTGTTTAAATAAGATTGAGATGATTATGAGCTAGTGCTTTGGCGACCTATTATCCGTTAATTCTCCGTGGGAACGATCTTTACTTACTCTTTATTACTTGCTGGCCGCGTATACTTGCGCTAATATATTGACCGATAAATCGGTCAACAGGGATCAATTCAATCATGGAACGACATGAAAAGGCTATTTTTGGAGAAGTATTTTCCTGCTTCAAGAGTAGTAAACATCAGGAAGGACATTTGCGGAGTCCGACAGTTCAGTGGTGAAACACTGTATGAGTACTGGGAGAGATTCAAGAAGCTTTGCTCCAGCTATCCACCTCACCAGATCGATGATCAACACCTCATCATCTACTTTTATGAAGGACTCTTACCAATGGATAGGAGTATGATCGACGCTGCTAGTGGAGGTGCATTAGTGGACAAAACACCGAAGGCGGCTAAGAACTTGATTGCCAACATGGCCGCCAACGCACAACAATATGGAACAAGGAATTCTAATCCAGCCCAAAGAGTAAGTGAGGTAAGCACAACTAATGTAGAGCAACAAATTTTTGACTTAAATGCTTTGGTGAAACAATTAGCTACAGGTAACGCACCGGTTGCACAAGCTTGCCAGATCTATTTAATGGCGGGGCACCTGTAACGAACAAGATTTTTGTAATTTAAATTGAATATTTATTGAATTAAATAAATATTTTTCGATGATTTAATTATTGAGTTAAATAATTAATTGATGAAATTGTGGTAGATTAATTTAATTATACGTGTCACATTAGTTAAATTAATGTGGTGAATTTTATATTCAAAGTATGTATTTAATTGAGCTTATTTGATTAATATATTAATTAATAAGCATAATGTTATTCTAATTAATTTAAATAATTAATTGGAGATTTAATGATTTGACATAATTAATGAATGAGAATTTTAATTATGTGACTATGTGATTTAATGTGGATTTATGCTATTTTATTTAATTGATTTAAATAACATTAATTGATTAATTAAAAGTGTGACATTATTAAACTATATTATAGTAAGTTAATTAAATTAAAGGGAAAGGAGAGTGAATGGGAGAAACCAAACATGGCCTTATGGGGAGTTGATCAGTTAACCCACTATGGGACTAACCGACGACCACTCACCCACTATACACATTATACGTATTACGCTATACATATATCTTATACATCAGTCTTATATTTTATATTACAAACATCAGAGAACTTAGAGAGATTAGGAGAGAAAATTGAGAGAAGAATCGATTAGAGAAGAGATTGAAGAATTAAAGCCCATATCATCATCTTCACAGAGTTTACTAGGGGTAATTCCTTTGTCCCAATTTATTTCACGTACTATGTTTCCTTCATGAACATATATTCTGAGTTCTCCGTGTATGGGAAAAATTAGCAATTTTTGATTATATGCTTATATATGTGTTATTATATCATTATAACATGTTTTGTATTTGGTATGAATGAATTAAAATAATCGAATTCATGTAATTAGGCCTTGTTAACGCCTGATTTTGTACGCCCGACGAAATCACCCAAAAAGACGGGTCAAAACAGCGCCAACGGTTGATTGTATCGTTGTGAATTCAAACTCACGAAATACCCTCACATAAACATAAACAAAAGAAATATAAAGCATGAACACAAGAATTACGTGGAAACCCAATTGGGAAAAAACCACGGAGAGAGAGAGTAATCCACTATAATAATATTGGGAGTACATATGGTGTATTTGTGTTGTATCTCTTGTGCCCTGTCTCATAATCTGTGATCTGATAATGAATCCCTTCATGCCTTGCTTGTAGCCTTATTTATAGAAGTCTTGTCTGTCCAAACCCTACTAGGAATAGGAGTACTAGTCAAAATCCACTTATAACTGCAATTGCTTCCTTCCCAAGTTAGATATCCTCATCCCACCAAATAAGGAAACCCCAATCCTTCTCTAATAAGGACTCTTACAATAAAATACATAATAAACATATATGGGCCAACATTAAATACGGCCCATTACATAGATAGGGCTACCCCATGGCCAAGCCCAAATATTCACGCCCTAACATTGCCCCCCAGTCTCTTATTTATAAGGAACTTATAATAAGAGAGTATACAAATAGATTGGGCTGCACCATGGCTAGACCCAAATAATCACAACCAAACATTGCCCCTCAGTCTCTTATTTATAAGGAACTTATAATAAGAGAGTATACAAAAAGTCCACCATACCTTCCAACTGTCATGTTGGTAAAACTTCTGAACCCACTATATCTATTGCGGCTTGTCTTTCGGGAGAACGAAGTCTTCCTGAAGGATGTTTATTCGAAGGATGTTTATCTGTAGGATGTTTACCCGTAGGTTGTTTATCCGTATGAGGTTTATCCGTTTGGGAGGTCCTACACCTCCCCGAAGGATGTTTATCCGTACGAGATTTATCCGTTCGGGAGGTCCTACGCCTCCCCGAAGGATGTTTATCCGTAGGATTTATAACCGTTCAGGACGCCTCCCCGAAGGATATTTACCCCATAGGATGTTTAACCGTAGGATGTCCATCCGTAGGATGTCTACCCGAAGAATATTCATCCTTTCAGGAGATCAAAGTCTTCCCGAATGACGTTTATCCACCCTTATACCCCCAATACACCTTTTTTGCACCCGATGGTCCAAGTCTAGCAAATTTGTAACATGTCCACCCACTTGCCGAAGCCTCGAGGAATGTCATGAGCAAGTTAGGTCCGAATGTCGAAGCCGAGTCCATTCTTTCTTCTTTTTCTGGTAATTTGTTTTCCCCATCCAAATTTATGTAGACACCTTTCCTTCCATGTCCATTTTTGTTCTGTACTTTGCTCGCTTCCACCGTTTGCCTTGACATTTGGTTAGACCCAATTCTTTTTGGGTTGAGTTTCTCTGGTTGGGTTACACCGAATAACAACCCTGCTGCACCCATCACACTTGAAATCAATGCCATGAATTTTCTCTATTTTTCCTCTCTGACGTGGTGGGGTGTTCAGTTCGGGAGGAAAGGAGAACTGGTCTTCACTCTCTTTCTGTAAAAACAATTAACTTTTGTAATTACGAAAAAAAAAGAATCACATATATCGAGATTCCCTTATCAGGACTTTATATCATAAAAGTAGTGATGGTGGGGGCTAGGTGATGAGTAGTAACAACAACTAAATCCCTTTTTTCAATTGATTTTGGTAATATCACGTATATTGAGATTAGAGCATACCATATAACATGTTAACAACTTTTTTCAATTGATTTTTGTGATATCACATGATCGAGATCAGTGCATATAAAATAACATGTTAACTGTTTTATAGCATCCTGCTCATACTCATATATTACATATTATCATGCGTATGAATTTCATAAATAAATAAAAAGGAATCACTTATCTCCTTCGGTGAATTGGTGATTTTAATTTGACACTAGAACAAGTGTCTTCTTTCCCACAGACGGCGCCAATGTTAACGCCTGATTTTGTACGCCCGACGAAATCACCCAAAAAGACGGGCCAAAACAGCGCCAACGGTTGATTGTATCGTTGTGAATTCAAACTCACGAAATACCCTCACATAAACATAAACAAAAGAAATATAAAGCATGAACACAAGAATTACGTGGAAACCCAATTGGGAAAAAACCACGGAGAGAGAGAGTAATCCACTATAATAATATTGGGAGTACATATGGTGTATTTGTGTTGTATCTCTTGTGCCCTGTCTCATAATCTGTGATCTGATAATGAATCCCTTCATGCCTTGCTTGTAGCCTTATTTATAGAAGTCTTGTCTGTCCAAACCCTACTAGGAATAGGAGTCCTAGTCAAAATCCACTTATAACTGTAATTGCTTCCTTCCCAAGTTATATATCCTCATCCCACCAAATAAGGAAACCCCAATCCTTCTCTAATAAGGACTCTTACAATAAAATACATAATAAACATATATGGGCCAACATTAAATACGGCCCATTACATAGATAGGGCTACCCCATGGCCAAGCCCAAATATTCACGCCCTAACAGGCCTTAATTGGGTTTTCAAAATTTTACAGAGTTTTTCCATTTACGAGCTTTAAAAATTCTCTGTGAATGGAAAAAAATTGATATTTATTCATTATATGGCTATATTTGTGTTAATATGTGTTTATAACATATTATATGCCATATATGCATAACTTTCAGTGATCACACCATGGAATTTTGTTGATAATTGGGTTTTCAAAAGTTACAGAGTGTAGAAATTGTACATATGGCCCATATAGCCCTTACGTACAAAATTTACACGCCTTATACGTTTATTTAACTTAAATTGATACTTGCATGTAATTATGTACGTTTAAACGAACAAAATGGAAGTTAAACGAACGGATTCGGTGTTATAACGAATCCGTAACGTTGAATTTCTTGTTTTCCTTTAAAACTTTACAAAATATTGAAAACAGTGAAAATAGATGCCTTGGATTGTGTAAATACGTAATTTAAAATGCTAAGATCATGCTAAAAATGTTATATAATGTTTCTGTGGAGTTTTTACATTATGGGCCTTATAATTCATTACGTTAGTTTAATTTGGATTTATTTGGGCTACTCTGTGTGTTCATCGCGAACCAGGGAGTGCACCAGCAGGGGGACCCGCTCCAGCGGGTGTTCATGGGTATTAGGACCCGCACCAATGGGTATAAGGGCTGTCCAGGAGCCTTTGTTTTTTTTATTTTCGAGACTGTTTTGACCTCCTGTAGTAAAATAAGCATAACGTTTTCATACGAACTCCGATTAAGGCGATTCAAGATGATTCGGAAAGATAACGAGTAGACCTACAACTTTCATTTTTTAAGTTTTTCAATTTGAAATCGTTAAAATGGGTAAAAATGGCCATCTTTGTGACTGATGCGTATTCGGAGGCAATCGGAGGGTTTCGGACATGCACGCACACAAGTGTAGTGTTCTCGATAATAAAAGATGTTTTAAGTTACGTAAATGAATATTATATGAGTTGAAGTTCATGATTAATAAATTAAGTTATTGACATGTATAAGATAATGTGAAGGTTCAAGTTAACAAACTAAGTGCGAACTTGAATATCGTAATTGTAAAACTTGATTATGATTGTTTAAAGGGCTATACATGTGTGATATGCATGTTGTGAGTTTACATTCATGTTATGTGGTTAGCCATTGAGTAATATTATAAACCAAGTTGTAAGTCGAACTTAAGTGAATAGTTCTACAGTTAAACATGGTAGTTATGAAAACTAATCGATGTCGTATACATAATGTAATGTGTAGGACGTTGAGGAAGTGAATTATAATTATATTTGTAGCTTGTGCAAGAGGCAAGTATCCTATCCCTAACTTATTGATTTAGCAAGTTCCCTAAATTCTAATTTATTCATTTATTAAGTCTTAGACTTGTGTTTCTATATCGAGTAAGCTCGTGTTCTTAATTGTTCAAGTTCGAAATTCATATTACATATTGTAACTCTTTTAAAAGCATGATTCAGTTATACAATACTTATTCGATTGTATACTCTTGAGATTTATTATTCAAGTTGAATATCGATGTTATTGTTGAACCTTATAGGACTAGTGAACCCTTATTGATTCGACTAGTCCATAGTTGATGAACGTTCTAAATTCCAAAATACTTATTGAGCTTATCCAAACCAAACTTCCTTTGGTGCGGACTCTGATGTCAAAACTGAGATGAACAACCCTGTAAAAGGGGATTATTTACGCTTTAGCGTTGAGATATTGTGCACAGTATGGTACTAAGGGCTGATCCCCCTAAGTACGAGAAGTAGAGTCCATAGTCTTATGACTGTTAAAGGTTTAAAGCATAAAAACTTTACAACCTAGGACAAAGTTCAAGGTCTTATGACCCTCAGACGTTCTTTTGATTCCTGTTATTCATTCTTGAGTCAAAAGTTGAGTTTCTTTATTCAGATGTCTTTGATTCACTCGCATGTTATTATATTGTTGTCATATTATTATACTTGTGGGCAATCGTGCTCACTCTTGCGTAATAATAACATTGCAGTTAAGAACGAAAGGTCCAACGAGCCTTCTACTAGCAAAGGCAAGGGCAAGGTCAACAAGTGATGAAGACTTGTTGTTTATTTTATGTGTTTATGTTTCAGACTTATATTAGAGTTATGTAAGACTTATTTATTTGTTTATGTTCCGCACAGATGTTTAAGGTTAGTATGACCTGGGATTTATTTTATTTATTACTCAGATGTTGTAACCCCATAAGGGGAGGATTTAATTCTATTTATTGCATGGTTTGCATTTACTATGGGTAGATAGATAGATAATATTCGTACAGTGAACACCAAGTCCCGTGGAATTGAAGTACCCGGATTTGGGGGTGTCACAGGTTGGTATCAAAGCTGTAGGTTATAAACCTTAGGTTGGGGGAAAACCTTAGGATAGTAGCCTTTTTAGAGATCGAGAACATAGTAATGATAACTCTTATCGAGTTCTAAGAAAGATAATAACTTACCTTATGTGTTATGTGCATATACTTATATATTCGAGTATCGATTAACATCACGTAATTACTAAAACTTAAAATTTTATTTGTCAGGATGACAGATGCTGGAGAACCTAGTCAGTCCAGGGACCTTATACCCCTAGAGGCTAGAGAAGAGGAGCCCCGAGATATCCACGTAGTCTGGGAGCAGTTAGTCCAACGAGAGCCATCACCCTTGATCACAGTCATTGGTCAGGAGTATGTGCCGGTGTCTGATTCAGATGAGGACTCTGAGGAAGACCCTGAGGAGATTGAGGTTCAGGCTGAGGCAGCCGTAGAGGAGGAGGAAGACCCTGAAGAGTTTTCGCCGAGCTCTATCATTGACGAGATGTATGACGAGCTGTATGACTGTAACATAGAGTTACGTGATACTGTTCAGGAGCTGAGGGAGACTGTTCAGGAGCTGAGGGAGCGGTCGGTTACTCAACAGTCTACCATCGAGCTGAGGGATGGAGAGGTTGAGGCTCTTCACACACGTTTGGGAAATATAGAGTGGAATTTGGTTCACGAGAAAGGCCAAACTAAGCAGAAGTCAGAGGAAATAGAGGAATTGAATAATGAACTGAAAGAGAAATCAGCAAGGCTGGCCATAGCAGAGGAGGCTTGGGTAAGGGAATCACGACGAGCAGATCTCGCAGAAGATAATTGTCGGGCGAAGAAGGCCAAGCTTGAGGAGACGTACTCTACGCTTCAATATGCAATTAATGAGGCCCAGGATCGGGTTATGAGGTACCCAATTCAGTTCGAAGGACTACCGTCATACATGCTAGATCGCAGGATGATGTCTCGGATTATGGAAGAAGAGCGTGGCAAAGCTGTTCGTCGCCTTAATGGGCAGTGATAGGAACATTTGATTTTGTGAAACCTATCTGGTAGTTAATAATGTAAATTCCAATGTGTTTATAAACAGAGGAATATTTTATGTTTTAAATCCTGTAGATTCTTTATCTCAGGATAGTTGATGTAAATAGCAGTGATGCTATCGTATTATGTTAAAACTTTTGATTTAGTAATATATCAGAGTTTATTTGAGATAATGTGTTGACTGATTGTGTCTAAATGTTTAAGTTAAGCCTTAAATATTTAAAAGATTGAATAAAGTTCTAATAAGCATATATCTTAACAGAAATATGCCGCCAAGGAGAAGACCAAACCGTCGACCGGCCCAGGAAGGGTCAACTAACAACAACAACGACGCCAATGCTAACCCCGTTCAGCAGTTGGCGAACTTACTTGCTGGAGCGCTTAACAACCAACCTCAAGCTCCACCGAACATAACGTTCAAGGACTTCAAGGCGGTGGGACCGCCAGAGTTTAAAGGCACCATGAACCCGATAGAAGCTCAAACCTGGGTTATGGAGATGGAAAAAGTTTTCGACGTCGCCAGAGTTAGAGAAGACCAGAAAACCGCCTATGCAACGTTCATGCTAAAATCCGAGGCCAGCTATTGGTGGCAAGCGAATAAGGTCCGGGGAGGTGAAGGTGTGATTACTTGGGAGAGGTTTAAAGAGATGTTCTTCGAGATGTACTTTCCGACCAGTTCACAGAATCAAATGGAGGTCCAGTTCCTGGAGCTAAAACAGGGGAATATGTCCGTACCGGAATATGCGGTGAAATTTAATGAGTTGGCTAGGTTTGCCACGTATCAAGTGCACACCGATCAGAGGAAGGCAAGGAGGTTTGAGCAAGGCCTGAAGCCCTGGTTGTATAGCAAAGTGTCAATGTTCCAATTGAACACTTTTGCTGGGGTGTTGGAGAAGGCCATTCTCGCTGAAGGTGGGAGTGACGCTATTACAAAGTATAACCAAGATCAAAAAAAGAAGAAGAGTGAAGGTGAAGGAATTAACAAGGCTAGTGGTAGCAACACGGGAGGGAGTAATAATCAGAAGAGGAAGTGGAATGATAACTCATCAACTGGGAATCAGAAAGGAGGTCAGAAGAAGAGGATCGAAGCATGTCCGACCTGCGAAAAAGCTCACCTGGGGGTCTGTATGAAAGGAAAACGAGTATGCTACAATTGTGGTCAGGAAGGCCACATAGCACCTAACTGTCCGAACCCAAAGAAGGGCGCTTGCTTCACTTGCGGCTCAAAGGACCATTTGGCAAGGGACTGTCCCAAGAAGGGATCTGGAGGGGCAGGATCAGGAGGGAACAGGGGAAACAGCAGTGGAAGTGCTCTAACTATCACGGGACCAACCGCAACCAACCGACCGACCTCCAGGACCTTCAACATGACCGTACAGGATGCTGTACAGTCTCGCGATGTGGTGTCAGGTATCATTCCGATCAATAAAGTTAATGCTTATGTACTATTTGATTCGGGTGCTACTTGTTCATTTATATCCGATGACTTTGCTAAGAACTTAGAACTTCCTATGGACGAGTTAGAATACCCCATGAACATAGAGATTGCGAATAAAGAAGTGATCCCTGTTAGGTATGTACACAAGAACTGTAGAGTAGATATTAAGGGTAATATTATGAACGTAGATCTTATCCCGATTAGACTTGGGGAATTCGATGTTATTCTGGGAATGGATTACCTAGTCAATTATGGGGCTGTAATTGATTGCCAGAGGAAGTGTATCAACCTTATGACCCCGTCAAAGGTTGTGTTTTATGGCAGCAAATCGCCTAGACAAGCAAGTTGTCTGACGATGATGCAGGCCAGGAAGTTGTTAAGACAAGGCTGTGTAGGATATTTAGCCTACATAGTTGATAGTCGTAAAGAAAACCCGAAAGTGGAAGATATACCAGTCGTGAGGGACTTCATAGATGTATTTCCGGATGATCTGCCAGGACTTCCGCCAGACAGAGAGGTTGAGTTTGTGATCGATTTGGCCCCAGGGACGACCCCAATATCGAAGGCGCCATACCGGATGGCTCCGGTAGAGATAAAAGAGTTAATGGTACAACTACAAGAGTTACTAGACAAGAAGTACATCCAACCGAGCGTATCGCCGTGGGGAGCGCCGGTGTTGTTTGTGAAGAAGAAGGACGGGACGATGCGACTTTGCATCGACTATAGAGAACTGAATAAGGTCACAATTAAGAATAGATATCCATTACCGAGGATCGACGATCTGTTTGACCAATTGAAGGGTGCAAGGTACTTTTCAAAGATAGACTTGAGGAGTGGCTATCATCAGCTGAAGGTGAGGCCAGAGGATGTTCCAAAGACAGCATTTAGGACTCGATATGGTCACTATGAATTTCTGGTAATGTCATTTGGTCTAACGAATGCTCCTGCAGCATTCATGGGCTTAATGAATGGAGTGTTCAAGCCGTTTTTGGACAAATTCGTGGTGGTATTTATCGACGATATTTTAGTATACTCAAAGACCAAGGAAGAACATGTAGAACATCTGAAGTTAACATTAGAGGCGTTGAGAAGAGAGAAGTTGTATGCTAAATTTTTGAAATGTGAATTCTGGATTGAAAGAGTGCAATTTCTTGGACATGTGATCGACAAGGACGGAATTTCGGTAGATCCCTCTAAAGTCGAAGCTGTGATGAACTGGGATCAGCCGAAAACACCGTCAGAAATGAGGAGTTTTCTTGGATTGGCGGGTTATTATAGAAGATTCATTCAGGACTTTTCCAAGATCTCAACTCCGTTGACGAATTTGACTAGAAAATCGGTGAAATTCGTTTGGACAGAGAAGTGTGAGGAAAGTTTCCAAGAGCTTAAGAGGAGGTTGAGTTCAGCACCTGTGTTATCCCTTCCGGACGACACAGGATATTTTGTGGTTTATAGTGATGCGTCGCATAAAGGACTTGGCTGTGTGCTTATGCAAAACGGCAAGGTCATTGTGTATGCGTCACGACAATTGAAAGACTATGAGAAAGGGTATCCGACCCATGACTTGGAGTTAGCTGCAGTGGTATTTGCTTTGAAAATTTGGAGACACTATCTCTATGGGGAGAAGTGTGAAATATATACAGACCACAAGAGTCTGAAATATATTTTTACACAGAAGGACTTGAATATGCGCCAGAGAAGGTGGCTGGAGTTAATTAAGGACTATGACTGTGAAATCTTATACCATCCGGGTAAGGCTAATGTGGTTGCCGACGCCTTAAGCAGAAAGGGTCGGGAGAAATTGATGATGTTGACTGCTCAGGAGGAGCTAATTTCAGCAATGGAAAAGCTGGAATTGGAAGTGAAGTATCCGATGGAGATTGACGAGAAGTTGTTTCAGATGCAAACTGGTACAATCCTATTGGATAAAGTTAAAGAAGCTCAACTTCAGGACGAAGAATGTGAAAAGGTTAAGAAAAAGATATCTGAAGGAACCGAACTGAGATTCAAGATAGACAGTGAGGGACTACTGAGATTTGAGAACAGAGTTTGGGTACCGTCAGTGCCAGAGATTAAGGATGACATTTTGAGCGAGGCTCATAGCTCACGGTATTCGATTCACCCCGGTAGTACCAAGATGTACCAGGATCTTTGATAGCACTTCTGGTGGACGAATTTGAAACGAGATGTTGCTGAGTGTGTTGCAAAGTGTCTGACCTGTCAGAAAGTAAAAGCAGAACATTAAAGGCCGAGTGGTTTGCTACAACCCCTGGAAATCCCAGAATGGAAATGGGAACACATTACGATGGATTTCGTGGTTGGCCTTCCGACGACTCAGAAAGGCTACGACGCAGTATGGGTTATCGTTGACCGACTGACGAAATCAGCACACTTCCTTCCGATCAAAATCAGATTCAACTTAGATCAGTTGGCAAGGTTATATGTGAAAGAGATTGTTTCGAGGCGCGGAGTTCCGGTGTCAATTATTTCCGACAGAGATCCGCGCTTCACATCAAACTTCTGGAAGCGACTACAGGAATGCATGGGGACACAGTTGAGAATGAGTACAGCTTATCACCCTCAGACAGACGGGCAAAGTGAAAGAACGATCCAGACATTGGAAGATATGTTGAGAGCATGCATCATAGATTTTAAAGGAAATTGGGATGATCACCTACCACTTGTGGAATTCGGTTACAACAACAGTTACCACGCTAGTATTGGCATGCCGCCTTACGAAGCGTTGTACGGAAGAAAATGCAGAACTCCGCTATACTGGGATGAAGTTGGCGAGAGACAATTGCTAGGTCCAGAGTTGGTACAACAGACAGCAGAGATAGTCAAAGTGATCCGGACAAGACTAGTAGCCGCTCAGGATAGACAGAAGAAATACGCCGATCCACACCGTAAGAACGTTGAGTTTGAATCGGGAAGCTATGTGTTCTTGAAAGTCTCTCCCTGGAAGGGGAAGATCAGATTCGGTAAGAAGGGAAAATTGAGCCCAAGGTTCATTGGACCCTTTGAAGTACTACGAAGGATTGGAGAAGTTGCGTATGAGGTAGCCTTACCTCCAGCGCTTGAGAATGTCCACAACGTCTTTCATGTTTCAGTTTTACGCCCCTACAAACCCGATTACAAACATGTGATTGAATATGAACCCCTACATTTTGAAAAAGACTTATCCTATGAAGAAATTCCTGTTCAGATTGTTGACAGGAAAGAGCAAGTCCTCAGAAACAAAGTTATACCTTCTGTTAAGGTAATTTGGAGGAACCACAATGCTGAAGAAGCTACGTGGGAACTCGAAGAGCATATGATGAAGAATTACCCAGATTTATTTACTTAATTTTTTTTGTATATGTGATTCTGGGGACAGAATCGTTGTAAGGGGGGAGAATGTAACGGGACGAATTTTTAATTGAACCGTGATTCTGGGGACAGAATCCTTTTAAGGGGGGAAAGATGTAACGAACAAGATTTTTGTAATTTAAATTGAATATTTATTGAATTAAATAAATATTTTTCGATGATTTAATTATTGAGTTAAATAATTAATTGATGAAATTGTGGTAGATTAATTTAATTATACGTGTCACATTAGTTAAATTAATGTGGTGAATTTTATATTCAAAGTATGTATTTAATTGAGCTTATTTGATTAATATATTAATTAATAAGCATAATGTTATTCTAATTAATTTAAATAATTAATTGGAGATTTAATGATTTGGCATAATTAATGAATGAGAATTTTAATTATGTGACTATGTGATTTAATGTGGATTTATGCTATTTTATTTAATTGATTTAAATAACATTAATTGATTAATTAAAAGTGTGACATTATTAAACTATATTATAGTAAGTTAATTAAATTAAAGGGAAAGGAGAGTGAATGGGAGAAACCAAACATGGCCTTATGGGGAGTTGATCAGTTAACCCACTATGGGACTAACCGACGACCACTCACCCACTATACACATTATACGTATTACGCTATACATATATCTTATACATCAGTCTTATATTTTATATTACAAACATCAGAGAACTTAGAGAGATTAGGAGAGAAAATTGAGAGAAGAATCGATTAGAGAAGAGATTGAAGAATTAAAGCCCATATCATCATCTTCACAGAGTTTACTAGGGGTAATTCCTTTGTCCCAATTTATTTCACGTACTATGTTTCCTTCATGAACATATATTCTGAGTTCTCCGTGTATGGGAAAAATTAGCAATTTTTGATTATATGCTTATATATGTGTTATTATATCATTATAACATGTTTTGTATTTGGTATGAATGAATTAAAATAATCGAATTCATGTAATTAGGCCTTGTTAACGCCTGATTTTGTACGCCCGACGAAATCACCCAAAAAGACGGGCCAAAACAGCGCCAACGGTTGATTGTATCGTTGTGAATTCAAACTCACGAAATACCCTCACATAAACATAAACAAAAGAAATATAAAGCATGAACACAAGAATTACGTGGAAACCCAATTGGGAAAAAACCACGGAGAGAGAGAGTAATCCACTATAATAATATTGGGAGTACATATGGTGTATTTGTGTTGTATCTCTTGTGCCCTGTCTCATAATCTGTGATCTGATAATGAATCCCTTCATGCCTTGCTTGTAGCCTTATTTATAGAAGTCTTGTCTGTCCAAACCCTACTAGGAATAGGAGTCCTAGTCAAAATCCACTTATAACTGCAATTGCTTCCTTCCCAAGTTAGATATCCTCATCCCACCAAATAAGGAAACCCCAATCCTTCTCTAATAAGGACTCTTACAATAAAATACATAATAAACATATATGGGCCAACATTAAATACGGCCCATTACATAGATAGGGCTACCCCATGGCCAAGCCCAAATATTCACGCCCTAACATTGCCCCCCAGTCTCTTATTTATAAGGAACTTATAATAAGAGAGTATACAAATAGATTGGGCTGCACCATGGCTAGACCCAAATAATCACAACCAAACATTGCCCCCCAGTCTCTTATTTATAAGGAACTTATAATAAGAGAGTATACAAAAAGTCCACCATACCTTCCAACTGTCATGTTGGTAAAACTTCTGAACCCACTATATCTATTGCGGCTTGTCTTTCGGGAGAACGAAGTCTTCCTGAAGGATGTTTATTCGAAGGATGTTTATCTGTAGGATGTTTACCCGTAGGTTGTTTATCCGTATGAGGTTTATCCGTTCGGGAGGTCCTACACCTCCCCGAAGGATGTTTATCCGTACGAGATTTATCCGTTCGGGAGGTCCTACGCCTCCCCGAAGGATGTTTATCCGTAGGATTTATAACCGTTCAGGACGCCTCCCCGAAGGATATTTACCCCATAGGATGTTTAACCGTAGGATGTCCATCCGTAGGATGTCTACCCGAAGAATATTCATCCTTTCAGGAGATCAAAGTCTTCCCGAATGACGTTTATCCACCCTTATACCCCCAATACACCTTTTTTGCACCCGATGGTCCAAGTCTAGCAAATTTGTAACATGTCCACCCACTTGCCGAAGCCTCGAGGAATGTCATGAGCAAGTTAGGTCCGAATGTCGAAGCCGAGTCCATTCTTTCTTCTTTTTCTGGTAATTTGTTTTCCCCATCCAAATTTATGTAGACACCTTTCCTTCCATGTCCATTTTTGTTCTGTACTTTGCTCGCTTCCACCGTTTGCCTTGACATTTGGTTAGACCCAATTCTTTTTGGGTTGAGTTTCTCTGGTTGGGTTACACCGAATAACAACCCTGCTGCACCCATCACACTTGAAATCAATGCCATGAATTTTCTCTATTTTTCCTCTCTGACGTGGTGGGGTGTTCAGTTCGGGAGGAAAGGAGAACTGGTCTTCACTCTCTTTCTGTAAAAACAATTAACTTTTGTAATTACGAAAAAAAAAGAATCACATATATCGAGATTCCCTTATCAGGACTTTATATCATAAAAGTAGTGATGGTGGGGGCTAGGTGATGAGTAGTAACAACAACTAAATCCCTTTTTTCAATTGATTTTGGTAATATCACGTATATTGAGATTAGAGCATACCATATAACATGTTAACAACTTTTTTCAATTGATTTTTGTGATATCACATGATCGAGATCAGTGCATATAAAATAACATGTTAACTGTTTTATAGCATCCTGCTCATACTCATATATTACATATTATCATGCGTATGAATTTCATAAATAAATAAAAAGGAATCACTTATCTCCTTCGGTGAATTGGTGATTTTAATTTGACACTAGAACAAGTGTCTTCTTTCCCACAGACGGCGCCAATGTTAACGCCTGATTTTGTACGCCCGACGAAATCACCCAAAAAGACGGGCCAAAACAGCGCCAACGGTTGATTGTATCGTTGTGAATTCAAACTCACGAAATACCCTCACATAAACATAAACAAAAGAAATATAAAGCATGAACACAAGAATTACGTGGAAACCCAATTGGGAAAAAACCACGGAGAGAGAGAGTAATCCACTATAATAATATTGGGAGTACATATGGTGTATTTGTGTTGTATCTCTTGTGCCCTGTCTCATAATCTGTGATCTGATAATGAATCCCTTCATGCCTTGCTTGTAGCCTTATTTATAGAAGTCTTGTCTGTCCAAACCCTACTAGGAATAGGAGTCCTAGTCAAAATCCACTTATAACTGCAATTGCTTCCTTCCCAAGTTAGATATCCTCATCCCACCAAATAAGGAAACCCCAATCCTTCTCTAATAAGGACTCTTACAATAAAATACATAATAAACATATATGGGCCAACATTAAATACGGCCCATTACATAGATAGGGCTACCCCATGGCCAAGCCCAAATATTCACGCCCTAACAGGCCTTAATTGGGTTTTCAAAATTTTACAGAGTTTTTCCATTTACGAGCTTTAAAAATTCTCTGTGAATGGAAAAAAATTGATATTTATTCATTATATGGCTATATTTGTGTTAATATGTGTTTATAACATATTATATGCCATATATGCATAACTTTCAGTGATCACACCATGGAATTTTGTTGATAATTGGGTTTTCAAAAGTTACAGAGTGTAGAAATTGTACATATGGCCCATATAGCCCTTACGTACAAAATTTACACGCCTTATACGTTTATTTAACTTAAATTGATACTTGCATGTAATTATGTACGTTTAAACGAACAAAATGGAAGTTAAACGAACGGATTCGGTGTTATAACGAATCCGTAACGTTGAATTTCTTGTTTTCCTTTAAAACTTTACAAAATATTGAAAACAGTGAAAATAGATGCCTTGGATTGTGTAAATACGTAATTTAAAATGCTAAGATCATGCTAAAAATGTTATATAATGTTTCTGTGGAGTTTTTACATTATGGGTAGCCTTATAATTCATTACGTTAGTTTAATTTGGATTTATTTGGGCTACTCTGTGTGTTCATCGCGAACCAGGGAGTGCACCAGCAGGGGGACCCGCCCCAGCGGGTGTTCATGGGTATTAGGACCCGCACCAATGGGTATAAGGGCTGTCCAGGAGCCTTTGTTTTTTTTATTTTCGAGACTGTTTTGACCTCCTGTAGTAAAATAAGCATAACGTTTTCATACGAACTCCGATTAAGGCGATTCAAGATGATTCGGAAAGATAACGAGTAGACCTACAACTTTCATTTTTTAAGTTTTTCAATTTGAAATCGTTAAAATGGGTAAAAATGGCCATCTTTGTGACTGATGCGTATTCGGAGGCAATCGGAGGGTTTCGGACATGCACGCACACAAGTGTAGTGTTCTCGATAATAAAAGATGTTTTAAGTTACGTAAATGAATATTATATGAGTTGAAGTTCATGATTAATAAATTAAGTTATTGACATGTATAAGATAATGTGAAGGTTCAAGTTAACAAACTAAGTGCGAACTTGAATATCGTAATTGTAAAACTTGATTATGATTGTTTAAAGGGCTATACATGTGTGATATGCATGTTGTGAGTTTACATTCATGTTATGTGGTTAGCCATTGAGTAATATTATAAACCAAGTTGTAAGTCGAACTTAAGTGAATAGTTCTACAGTTAAACATGGTAGTTATGAAAACTAATCGATGTCGTATACATAATGTAATGTGTAGGACGTTGAGGAAGTGAATTATAATTATATTTGTAGCTTGTGCAAGAGGCAAGTATCCTATCCCTAACTTATTGATTTAGCAAGTTCCCTAAATTCTAATTTATTCATTTATTAAGTCTTAGACTTGTGTTTCTATATCGAGTAAGCTCGTGTTCTTAATTGTTCAAGTTCGAAATTCATATTACATATTGTAACTCTTTTAAAAGCATGATTCAGTTATACAATACTTATTCGATTGTATACTCTTGAGATTTATTATTCAAGTTGAATATCGATGTTATTGTTGAACCTTATAGGACTAGTGAACCCTTATTGATTCGACTAGTCCATAGTTGATGAACGTTCTAAATTCCAAAATACTTATTGAGCTTATCCAAACCAAACTTCCTTTGGTGCGGACTCTGATGTCAAAACTGAGATGAACAACCCTGTAAAAGGGGATTATTTACGCTTTAGCGTTGAGATATTGTGCACAGTATGGTACTAAGGGCTGATCCCCCTAAGTACGAGAAGTAGAGTCCATAGTCTTATGACTGTTAAAGGTTTAAAGCATAAAAACTTTACAACCTAGGACAAAGTTCAAGGTCTTATGACCCTCAGACGTTCTTTTGATTCCTGTTATTCATTCTTGAGTCAAAAGTTGAGTTTCTTTATTCAGATGTCTTTGATTCACTCGCATGTTATTATATTGTTGTCATATTATTATACTTGTGGGCAATCGTGCTCACTCTTGCGTAATAATAACATTGCAGTTAAGAACGAAAGGTCCAACGAGCCTTCTACTAGCAAAGGCAAGGGCAAGGTCAACAAGTGATGAAGACTTGTTGTTTATTTTATGTGTTTATGTTTCAGACTTATATTAGAGTTATGTAAGACTTATTTATTTGTTTATGTTCCGCACAGATGTTTAAGGTTAGTATGACCTGGGATTTATTTTATTTATTACTCAGATGTTGTAACCCCATAAGGGGAGGATTTAATTCTATTTATTGCATGGTTTGCATTTACTATGGGTAGATAGATAGATAATATTCGTACAGTGAACACCAAGTCCCGTGGAATTGAAGTACCCGGATTTGGGGGTGTCACAGCACCCTACAGATGCATGCCCGACATTGCAAACGAAGGATACTACACAGCAAGCTAATGCAGTGGGTAATTACCAAGCACATCCGCAAAGGAAATATGATCCCTTTTCCAACATATACAATCCAGGATGGAGGGATCATCCTAACTTCAGTTATGGGGGTGCTAGGCCTCAGGCGCAAGGGTTTTACCCAGTTAAACCACAGTTTCAGCCAAATCAGCCACATTACCAACCCAGACCAGCAGCACCGGCCAATCCTGGAACGTCCTTGGAGGACATGTTCAAGGCATTCATGCAACAGATACAACAATTCCAATAAGAGACGAAGTCTTCCATCCACAACTTGGAGAGTCAGATGAGCCAACTAGCCACTACAATAGGTCGGTTGGACTTTCAAGGTTCAGGGAAGATTCCATCGCAGACTGTTGTGAACCCAAAGGAGAATGCCAGTACTATAAACTTACGGTGTGGAAAATAGATGGATACACCAAAGGCTACAGTTGAGTATGAGAAAGAGCAAGAAAAGAAGGTACCGGTGATACCTAAGGTACACCCTAACCCTCCTTGTTAGACATATATTCCTCTTCCTTTTCCTCATAGAAATTCAAGGAAAAATGAACAGGATAAAGAAATTCTAGAGACTTTTAGGAAATTAGAGGTGAATATCCCATTACTAGATGCTATTAAACAAATGCCAAGGTATGCTAAATTTTTGAAAGAATTGTGCACTAATTAACGAAAATTGGAAAACGATGAGAAAGTCACAGTAGGGGAAAATGTATCGGCTGTTTTACAAAGAAAAATGCCACTTAAATGTAAAGATCCAGGCATGTTTATGATCTCATGTAAAATAGAAAACACTAGATTTGAAAAGGCCATGCTAGACTTAGGTGCTTCAATAAATGGGATGCCATTATCTATTTATAAGTCTCTGAATCTTGGACCTTTGAAAAATACCAGTGTTATTATTCAATTGGCTGATCGTACTAACACCTACCCCCGAGGGGTAGTCGAAGATGTCTTGGTGCAGGTGAACGAACTAATCTTTCTTGCAGATTTTTACATCGTGGATATGGAAGATGATACTTCCCCGAACCAATCACACATCTTGCTAGGAAGACCCTTCCTAAAGACAGCAAGGACTATGATCAATGTTCACAACGGGACCTTAACAATGGAATTTGATGGCGAGAAGATCCAATTCAACATCTATGATGCCATGAGGTACGCTAGTGATATCTGTCAGGTTTATGCTATTGATGTGTGTGATTCGTTAGTGCAGGAAATTTTTGAACAGATTCAAAGAGATAATTTGGAGGTTGTTATTTCTAGCAATTTGAACATAGATGAGACGTATGAATTTGAGCACAGCCAAGACTTGAAGGAAACTGTGGCTGCATTACAGTCATTACCTAAACTCTCAGAGAAGCATGTAGTCCAATTAATTCAACTACCTGTAACTCATCAAAAGCTATTACCATCAGTGGAGCAAGCTCCAATACTTGAATTAAAACAATTGTCGACACATTTAAAATATGCATATTTAGGGGCTAATGAAACTTTACCAGTGATAATTGCTAGTAATCTAACCAAAGTGCAGGAGGAAAAGTTATTGAGAGTCCTTAGGGACCACATCACAGTATTTGGCTGGACAATAGCAAACATCAAGGGTATTAGTTCCGCTATGTGCATGCATCAAATTTTGTTAGAGGAAAGAGCTAAACCAACCAGAGATGCACAAAGACGGTTGAACCCACCGATGATGGAGGTAGTGAAGAAAGAGGTGATCAAATTACTTGATGTAGGAATCATCTACCCTATTTTCGACAGTCAATGGGTAAGTCCAGTGCTGGTAGTTCCAAAGAAATCAGGTATCACGGTTGTCAAGAATGACAATAACGAATTAGTGCCCACAAAAATGCAAATAGGTTGGAGAGTGTGTATAGATTATAGAAGATTAATGTTGTAACTCGAAAAGACCACTTTCCCTTGCCTTTTATTGATCAAATATTAGAACGTTTAGCTGGGCATTCTCATTATTGCTTCTTAGATGGTTTTTCAGGTTATAACCAGATTGTGATCGCCCTAAAAGACCACGAAAAGACCACATTCACATGTCCTTTCAGTACCTTTGTTTATCGACGAATGTCCTTTGGACTATGCAATGCCCCAGGTACTTTTCAACGATGCATGGTAAGTATCTTTTCAGATCTTCTAGAAGAATATATTGAAGTCTTTATGGATGATTTCACAGTTCATGGTAACTTTTTAGATGCCTGTTTAGATAATTTGACACGTGTACTAGACAGATGCTTAGAAACAAACCTTGTGTTAAACTAAGAAAAATGTCACTTTATGGTAGAACAAGAGATAGTACTTGGACATGTAGTGTCTGTCAATGGTTTAGAAGTTGATAAAGCTAAGATTGATATTATATCTGCATTGCCTTACCCCATCAGCGTGCGGGAGATACGCTCTTTTCTTGGACATGCAGGATTTTATCGCAGGTTTATCAAGGATTTCGCTAAGATAACATTACCCTTATGCAAGTTGTTACAGAAAGATGAGGAATTTCAATTCAATGATGAATGTAAGGTGGCCTTTGATACATTAACGAAACTGTTGACGTCGGCCCCCGTCATTCAACCACCGAATTAGAAGTTACTTTTTGAGATAATGTGTGATCGAGCAACTATGCTGTTGGCGCCGTCTTGGGCCAAAAGATTGACAAAACTATCCATGCGGTCTACTACGCTTCCAGAACTTTGAATGCAGCTCAGATAAACTATTCCACAACAGAAGAAGAACTCTTATCTATTATATTTACTTTAGATAAATTCAGATCCTATTTACTCGGTACTAAAGTAATAGTTTATTCCGACCATGCTGCTCTCAGGTACTTACTGACCAAGAAGGAATCCAAACCTCGAATCATAATGTGGATCTTGCTACTGCAAGAATTCGACTTGGAGATCAAAGATAAAAAAGGTACGGATAACTTGGTGGCGGATCACTTGAGCAGAATCAATAAGGACGAGGAAGCACTGCCATTACTAGAGTAGAACCAGAAGTTACTTGAAACAACATCTCATCCAATTCCTTCGGATACTTCACTTCCAACTCTAACTTAGCCATCTATTCTATCAACTGTTCCAGATCAGTTAACATGTTCAGCTTCTCCCAATCTTTTCTGCTCAAAGCGTCAGCGACGACATTAGTTTTACTCGGATGGTAAAGTATCTTGCAATCGTAGTCTTTGATCAGTTCTAACCATCTTTTTTGGCGCATGTTCAGATCCTTCTGGGTGAAGATATACTTCAGACTCTTATGATCTGTGTATATTTCACACTTTTCTCCATAAAGGTAGTGTCTCCATATCTTCAGAGCAAACACTACTGCCGCCAATTTTAAGTCATGAGTCGGATACCCCTTCTCATAATCCTTCAGCTGACGTGATGCATAGGCAATGACTTTGCCACTCTGCATCAACACACAGCCTAATCCTTTATGTGAGGCATCGCTATATACTACAAAATTTCCCGTACTATCCGGCAAAGACAATACAAGCGCAGTACTCAACCTCTTCCTCAGTTCCTAAAAACTTTCCTTACACTTTTTCGTCCAAACAAATTTAACTATTTTACGAGTCAAATTCGTCAATGGAGTTGCGATCTTGGAAAAGTCTTGGATAAATCTCCTGTAATAACCTGCTAATCCCAAGAAACTCCTCACTTCAGATGGCGTTTTCGGCTGATCCCAATTCATTACAGCCTCAATCTTTGACAGATCTACCAAAATACCATCCTTGTCGATTACGTGGCCAAGAAATTGCACACGTTCCAACCAAAATTCGTATTTCGAGAATTTTGCATAAAGCTTCTCTCGTCTGAGCGATTCTAAGGTTAGCCTTAGGTGTTCTGTGTGTTCCTCCTCGGTCTTGGAATAAACCAGGATGTCATCTATGAACACCACTACGAACTTATCTAGGAATGGCTTAAACACCCTATTTATTACGTCCATAAATGCATCTGGGGCATTCGTCAGACCAAATGACGTCACCAAGAACTCGTAATGACCATATCGAGTCCTAAAAGCCGTTTTCGGTATATCTTCCCTTCTCACCTTCAACTGGTGATACCCACTTCTCAAATCAATTTTTGAGAAGTATCTAGCACCCTTCAGTTGATCGAACAAGTCATCGATCCTAGGTAAAGGATACCTATTTTTTATCGTAACTTTGTTCAACTCCCTATAATCAATGCAAAGACGCATCGATCCGTCCTTCTTCTTGATGAATAACACTGGCGCTCCCCACGGCAAAACACTCGGTTGAATATATTTCTTGTCTAGCAACTCTTGAAGTTGAACCATCAGTTCCTTCATTTCGATTGGAGCCATTCTGTATGGAGCTTTCAAAATTGGAGCAGTTCCCGGCGCCAAGTCGATCACGAACTCTATCTCCCTATCTGGCGGAAGTCCTGAAAAATCGCTCGGAAACACGTCTACAAACTCCCTAACCACAGATATCTCTTCTATCTTCGGGCCCTCCTTACGCGTATCTACTATGTAGACTAGATATCCTATACAGCCTTGTGTTAAAAGTTTTTTGGCTTGCATGGTCGTCAGACAACTCGCTTGTCTAGGCTATTTGTTACCATAAAACACTAATTTTGAAGGAGTCGTAAGGTTTACCGACTTCTTCTGATAGTCGATTATCGCCCCATGGTTGAACAACCAGTCCATACCCGGTATGACATCGAATTTCCCAAGTTTTATCGGAATCAAATCTACCCTCAGCTCCTGACCCTTAATGTCCAATCTACAGTTCTTGTAAACAAACCTAACAGGAAAAATCTCCCTATTCGCAATTTCTATGTTCAAGGGGTAAACTAACTCCTCTATAGGTAAGTCTAGGGTTTTAGCAAAATTATCATATATGAATGAACAAGTAGCACACGAATCAAATAATACATATGCATTTATACTATTGACCGGAATAATACCTGCCACCACGTCTTTTGATTGCACAACATCTTGCACCGTCATATTAAATGTCCGGGCAGTGGGTCGAATAGCCTGCAATGGTGCAGCGATAGTCAAGTTACTGTCGCCCCCATTTCCTCCACTCCCTGTTGACCCTGCCGTCAGCTTCTTCGGGCAACTGTGAGCCATGTGATCCTTGGATCCACATGTATAGCAAGCTCCCTTCTTCGGGTTCGGGCAATTCGGCACAATGTGGCCTTCCTGACCACAGTTGAAGCACACCTGCTTCCCCTTCATGCACACGCCAGTGTGATTCTTCCCGCATGTAGCACATGCTTCAAACTTCCTCTTCTGTTGGCCTCCCTGCTGACTTCCAGCAGAGGTGTTGTCGTTCCACTTCCTTTTCTGGTTGATAATCCCGCTACCCCCAGCCTTGGTCTCTGTCTCATTTTTCTTCTTCTTATCTTGATTAAACTTCGTCACCGAGTCGCTTCCTCCCTCAGCGAGAATAGCCTTTTCCAGCACAGCTGCAAACGTGTTCAGCTGGAACATGGAGACCTTAATGTAGAGCCAGGTCTTCAGTCCCCGCTCAAACCTCCTCGCTTTTCTAGCGTTAGTGCTGACCTGGTAAGTAGCGAACCTGGCCAGCTCGTTGAATTTTGCGGCGTATTCGGACACTGTCATCCCTCCCTGTTTCAGCTCTAGAAACTGGACCTTCATCTGGTTCTGCGAACTAACAGGAAAGTACATTTCAAAGAACATCCCTTTGAAACGCTCCCACGGTATCACCCCTTCACCCTCTCTGGTCTTGTTGGCTTGCCACTAAAAACTAGCATCTGACTTTAACATGAAAGTTGCGTATGCTGTCTTCTGGTCTTCACCTACTCTAGCTACATCGAAGACCTTCTCCATTTTCATTACCCACGTCTGGGCATCTATAGGGTTTGTCAATCCCTTGAATTCAGGCGGTCCTACTACCTTAAACTCTTTAAACGTTGTGCCCTGCACTTGCGGCTGATTCGTAAGCGCTCCTGTCAGTAGGTTCACCAACTGCTGAACCGAGTTGGGATTCGTCCCATCGTTATTGTTGTTGTTGTTCGTCAAACCCTCGGGGTTTTGACGGGTTTTGACGTGTAGGCCTTCTTCTAGGAGGCATTTTCTGTTAAGAAAATATTATTATTAGATCCTTTACTAAATTCTTAAATATTCAAGTTCATACTTAAACGTTTGAATAACTCAGTTCACATAAAACACATAGCACATCAATAAACTTCTTTTATTCATTACTCGTAGTTTAAAAACATCAATTAGATAGCATTTCTGCTATTTACATCATCTTTTCTGAACTGAAAAAGTTACAGGATTACATTATTAACTCATCCCATTCTTATCTCAAATTATGGGATTACATTATTTAATACCAAAAAGCAACATATAAATAAAAGCTCTATTGCCTAGGCATATTAAGGCGTCGCACAGCCTCTCTACCTTTCTCTTCCATCACTCGAAACACCGTTCTTCGGTCCACCACATAACATGGAAAACCTTGGAACTGAGCTGGGTAATAGAAAACACGATCCTGGGCCCTATCTATAGCCGTGTGGAAAGCATACTCTGTCTCCCTCAACTTTGCCCTCTTGGCTTCAGCCTCGTCTTCAGCTCGATCGGCTCGTTGAGTAGCCCTTAAGCTTATCTCCTCAGCTCTAGCACATTTGGTCTACTCCTCCTGGACGTCTTGCTTCAACTTCGCTATCTCGGCTCGAGCCGCATCTCTATCATTCTCTACGTGGATTAACTTCCACTGCGCTTCTCCTAGCTCACTATCCATCTCGTCGATAGTCTCGTCCCGCTGCTGGATGGTTTCTTCGAGCTCTCCGACTCGACCATGTAGCTCCACGTTATTGTTGTAGACTGCCTCGTACATCTCAGCACTAGTAGAGTGAGGTGGGAATTCCTCTTCGGGATCCTCTTCCTCCTCTTCCTCCTCTGACTCATCCTCGTCCTCTTCCTATGGAATAGGTGTCAGCTCACGCTCCCGACCAGCTATGGTGATCACTGGAGATGGTTCTCTCCTAACCAGCTACTCCCAGACAACATAGATGTCTCGGGGCTCCTCCTCTCTAGGCACCTGAGGTATATCCTCTCTAGCCTGACTGGACTCTCCAATGTTCGTCATCCTGACAAAAGAATTTTAAAGTTTAATTATTACGGGATATCGAGTCGTCACTCTTCGGATACTAAAACGTAAACACATAGCATATAAGGTAATTTATTATCTTTACCTATCACTACTATCTTTTCGATCTTCCTACAAGGCTACTACTTAAGGTTTTCCCCTCACCTAAGGTTCATAACCTACTGCTTTGATACCAACCTGTGACACCCCCAAATCCGGGTACTTTATTTTCACATGATTTGGTGTTCATTTTCTAAATAACATACATCTACCCAGTAATAAATAATTTCAAAATAAATTACAACTCTTATAAATAATAAAATCTTCCTTATAAAAAGGATTACAACTTTTCAAAATATAATTCCCAGGGTTTAATCTAACCTTGACATAAACATATAATGCGAAAATAAAATATAACTCAAAAAGTCTTATTACAACTTCATTCAAAATAATTAAATAAGTCTTCACTTGTTTAGCTTTCCTTTACCTTTACTCGTTGACGGGGCATCAACGCTATCAACCTTAGCTGCAATGGTTATTTAATGCAAGAGTGAGCAAACAACAGCTCACTGGAATACAACAATATTTAAGACATAAAAGAATATTTTTAAAATTTTGAATACTTAACTTTCTTCAACAATAAATAATTGAATTATATTTCTTTCTTCAATACTTAGAATTCGAATATAGAACCATCTGAGGGTCATAAGACCTTGAACTTTTGTCCTAGGTTATAACATTTCTATTTAAAACCTTTAACAGTCAATAAGACTATGGACCTTAACTCGTACTTAGGGGGATCAGCCCTTCGTACCATGTATTGTACACAAACATCTTAACGCTTTCGCATAGTAACCTCCCCTAGTAAATAGGGTTGTTCATCTCAGTATTTGAGTACAAGTCCGCACCAAAGAAGGTTTGGTTTGGATAATCTTAGAAGGGTAATTTAGAATTCAACGTTCATCAACTAAGGAATAGTTGAATCGACATTCAAGAACTTTGAATAATTCATAGATAAAAGAATTATGAATTAACATATGCTTTAGAATTAAACTAAAAGTATTTAAAAGATAAGCTGGACCATGCTTGAACAATAAGTCAAGGTCACTTTAATTAAATAAATACTTGTCCAACGCAGAAATAAAAAGGACATTCTCAATACATTACATAATTGGAATATCAAAAACTTGCATAGAATTAACGAGTTTAGGGTTTAGAATATTTGCCTCAAGCGCAAGCTACTAATACCACTCACGTTCTAACACTTCCTACACATATATTTTTAATCACAATAACCTAAATTAGTTAACACGTAACTAATTCACATAATTAGTTAACCCATCTAGGTTAACTCATTTTTATTTAATTATTAAGTTAATAATTAATAACCACATAATTTAATTACATCACATAGGCATGCTCACATTAATCAAATTATAATTAAACAGTTATAATTTAAATATTTAATCTAATTATAATTACTCAAATTATAATCACATCTTATTTTAATTAAATTATAAATAATTTATAATTAATTAAATTACATCATGCATTCACTAAATTATAATCACACAAATTATAATTAGGCATGCAAATATTAAATTATAATACAAAATTTATAATTTATAACTAATAATGCATTATAATACACAAATTATAATTTAAATCATCATTTACTTGATTAAAAGAAATCAAATAATATTCATTATAATTTAACAAAATTATAATTTAAATTATACCTTTACTCTAATTATAATTATTCAAAATTATAATAACATATTATATTTTACCAATATAATATATTAGAAATTATTTAGCATTTTAATGTATGCTTAATCATGCCATAAAAGTTATTACATAAAATTAGTTTTGCAAAATATAAAAGAAAATAACAAGTTTCCTTTTCTGCCACCCCCCACCGGGGCGGGGATTTCTCTCTTGACAGGCTCGCTAGGGCGGGCCCCCTACAGCGAATGCAGACAAGTTCGCGAACTGTACAGAGAAAAAGCCAATTTGTCTTATTTCTCCACACCAAACTCTAATTCCAGTTCATGCAATTCATATCAATTCATAGAAAACATAAACTTAAAGCTTCTAACCTGATTCCAACATACATAAACATGCTCCTAGACACAAAATCATTTTAAACAACAAGAATCCATGTTTTAAAAACTCTAATTTTTATATTTTCCAAAAACTCATAGTTTTCACAAAATAATTCACTGTAAATCCAATTCTAACCCAATTCAACTTATAATTCATGCAATATTTTCGTAATTGAAGATAACATCATGATAAATTCTACATAGGCATATTAACACATAAGAAATCCTCAATTTTCATTTAAAACTCAACCAAAACATATGAACTTACAAGAACATCAATTTTCCATTAAAACATGTTTTATAACCAATTAAATTTCTAAAACTTGTCTATGGCATACAATCTACTTATAAACAATTTGTAACCAAGATTTTTACTTATCTACATCAATATCACAATTACATGGAGAAGATTTTCACAGAGAACTCAACATAAAGAAAAACAACTATTTAAAGTTTTAAAAACATAAGGTAGCGATTATACCTCTTTTTGCTTAGATGATTGAAGAAGAAGAAGATGATTTTTGATTCCTCTCAAGCTTCTCAAGCTTTTCCTTTTTCTTTCTCTCTATCTTCTTCTCTGATATTTCTCTGCTCTCTCTTCTCTTCTTTGTTCTTAGTTTAGGCTTATAATAAAACTAACGTAAAACTATATACGTATACTAATATAACTGTTATAATAATAATATGTATTCAGGACAATTACTCCCCCAATTAAAATGTCAGTTATAGAATTTCAAAAGCTTTTGGCTTATTTGGCAACAGATGAATTTGAAAAATAGTTTTTATTAATTTAAACATGGTTTGGGTAAATTAGGTTTAAGCTAGTGCAAGGGCCCTGTTTGGCAATACCTTTTTAAAACAAAAGTAAGAGCCTTGTTTGGTTAAAACCATTTAAAAATTCTTTTCTTTATTTTAATAAATTATTTTAACACATATTTTAATGTTACATTTTAATTAATTAAATATTTAACATTCTTATTTAATCAATTAAAACTAACATCAATTAATCACACAAAAATTGTCACATAATTATAATTACTCGCTAATTATAATTCATGTAACACTCATCACATAATTCATCTAATTTAATTCTCTCAATTAAATTAGAACTATACTATAAAATTAATATACATCAATTAAATAAATTATTAAATATTCATTTAATTAATATATAACACTTAATTATATTACTCCACAACAATCACATAATTTATTTATTCAACTCAATAAATAAATCACATAAAATATTTATTTAACTCAATAAATATTTAAAATTATAATATAAAATCTCAATCGTTACAATCTTTCCTCCTTAAAAGGATTCTGTCCCCAGAATCACACATAAAAAGAAAAAATTTATTCTCGTCTATTACATAATTTATCTCAAAGGAATCAAATGCCACAAAACCCTATACTAATTATAGAAATCATTGATGTTTGGGGTATTGATTTCATGGGACCGTTTCCTGTTTCTTTTGGAATTATTTACATCTTACTGGCAGTTGATTATGTTTCAAAATGGATGGAAGCTAAAGCCACTAGGACTGACGATTCTAAAGTTGTTGCAGATTTTGTCAGGACTAACATTTTTTTCAGGTTTAGAGCACCACGGGCCATCATCAGTGATCGCGGAACTTATTTCTGCAATAAGGTGTTAGCAGCTTTGTTGAAGAAGTACAACGTTCTTTACAAGGTATCTACATCCTACCATCCGCAAAGCAATGGCCAGGCAGAGGTCTCAAACCGAGAAATCAAATCCATTCTGGAGAAAGTAGTCAAACCCAACAGAAAATATTGGAGTCTGAGATTAGAAGACGCATTATGGGCCTATAGAACGGCATACAAAACCCCGATAGGTATGTTACCTTACAAGCTAGTGTATGGGAAACCATGCCACTTACCTGTAGAGCTCGAACATAAAGCTTTCTGGGCTATCAAGCAGTGCAATATGAACATGGATCAAGCTGGCATCAATAGGAAGCTGCAGTTACAAGAACTCGAGGAGTTACGGACCGAAGCATACGAGAGTTCTAAGCTGTACAAAACTAGGACAAAAGTTTTTCATGATAAGTAGCTCTTGCGAAAAAAATTCATTGTGGGACAGAAAGTCCTTTTATTCAATTCAAGATTGAAGTTATTTCCAAGAAAGTTGTGTTCTCGCTGGGAGGGACCATTTGTCATCTCTAATGTTTTTCCTCATGGTGCAGTTGATATCCAGAATCCAAAAATAGGAAATGTATTCAAAGTGAACGGCCATAGGCTGAAGTCGTTCCTGGATAGCATTCAAGTCGAGGAGATTGAGGTCGTGAAGTTGATGGATCCGACCTCCGGATAATGGTTTGGAAGTACAGTCGAGCCAACGACGTTAAACAAGGACAGCTTATTGGGAGGCAACCCAATGTCTTAAACCTTATTAGCTTATATTTAAGTTTTGATATATATATTTTAGTATCATATGCCTAGTATAATCAACGCCTAAGGTACATAATGTTCAATGCAGAAGGTGGTAGGGAAACTAATCAAGCAAAGTAAAATAATTAGTAATGCCAACAGGCTGGCGCGGGTCGCGCCCAAAGGAAGAAGGACACGGCGTGAGGTGCGCTACACCACCATCATTTGAGGCTCTATAAATTCCCATGTGGCGCGGGGCGCACAACTCTAGGCGCGGGGTGCGCTAGGTATCCAGCACAAATAGGCCATTTCAAGCCAAACCGGCGCGGGGCGGCATGCAGGCGCGACGTGCGCGACACTAGGCGCAGGGCGTGCTACTGATGCAGGGATTCAGCCTTGAGAACACACGCCAGCGAGGGCCGCGCTGCAAGGAGTGGAGACCGGGCGCAGGGGGAGCCGATCGGCGGTTTCAGTTTTTGAAAAGGATTTTAAGTCTCCCTCTTTCCTTTTCTAACCCACATTACCCCAAACTCTATCTATTCATACTCCCATACAAACTCCCTAACCCTAATCTAATACATAACTCTCCCAATCCAAAACCTATTCTACTTCTAATCTCTCTTCCTCAACCTAACCCAATACACCCCATCAACAAAAATCGTTAATCTAACTCCACCCATCCTCAAACAAATCGGCCATAACTACTACTCACTCCCGAATTTCATCACAATCTAAATCACATATAAAAGAGAAATTGGAAGCCCAAAGGAAGTGGAAGCACACGGAGAAGGGATTTGAATCAATACTCATCCAATTGAAGCATACAAGGCAAACGGTAAATTCCAATTCATAGCTATTGGAAATTTTAGTGTTTAAAGTATTCAAGTTTCATTGTTTTGATCAATAATTGTGTTGGGAACCCTTGGGCTACTGAAGACCCAAGGTTAAGTATTCAAATTGTTTGATATTTGGGGATTTTGATAGTAGTGTGCATACAAGCCAATCATGTATGATGATAAAGCGCGTACTTTGTAAACAATCTTATTTATTTATTAATAAAATATTCATTTATTAAAGGCATTTAATTATCTACATGTTGCTGTTTTTATAATATGTAAATAACCCATAGTTTTAAGCAATGCTTTTAGAATCATGATGATGATCATGCTAATGAGATCTAAATTCTTAGAAAGTTTTAAAACTAAAATAGTTCCCAATCGTGGGATTACTAAAAAGGGGATTAGTAAATCCGGATAGATTGGTACATATGTTGCTTGCTCATTGGATGAGGATGATTGATCTCATGATCATTTGTGTGGAGACACTAAAGCAAGTATGTAGGTGCTTATTGGAGAATAAGTTCACTGAACGTGATTCGCTATGGAATACCTAATGGAGATTTACTCGCCTGTCAATAGGAATTCCTAATGTGATAGTAGTACAAGTAATCCTTGGACTTGAGATCATCATAGTATCTTGTATGTAACAAATTATACTTTGACTTATTCCTTAAGACCTTTTAAGGCATATATAGGGTATGCTTGGGTATAATGAGTTACATATGGAGATAATGAATGATCAATAAAGAATCTACCACCTCTAGTAAAAGAGGAGATATGTCCTATGTGATTCGTTAAATGACAACCCAGAAATCCTTGGCCAAGGTGAAATGAAATTAGAAAGGAGTTTCTAATTTGCATTATTTGGAGTTGTGCATTTTCTAATCGAAATACATATAATTAAATAAAATAAGACTTGACAGTAAATCCATGTCTTATATTTAATTGGGACATTGTATGGTGGAAGGATTGAATTGTACGGTAACTATTTACTCACAGGTTCTTTTTGATTAATGTTGAAATCTATATTATCTGGAAAGTCGTTGATCGCTAGGGAGGCTTATCCCTATTGTAGAATAAATATTATTTATTTAAATAAATTATTAGTTTAATTTATTTATTTAAATAAGATTAAAATTGTTTTAATTGATTTATTCACAACCGGTTTAATATGGAGAACCTAAAGGGTCACACCATAAAAGGAAGAATAATTATTTAAGAAGGTAATGGCATAATCGTAATAATGCATTAAGTATAATTAATTTAATCTATGGTGATAGAATAAATTAAATAGCTTAATGTTTATTATTTAATATTTTGGAAATATTAAATATAAATTAATAAGAGGAGTCTTATTAATATTATTACAATTATTATTATTTTAATTTCTAAAGGAGTTTAGTAATTAATTTAATATTTAGTACTCTCATTTATTCCTAATAAGATTAGGAGACAAATTAATTAAATGAATTTAATTAATTATTCCCATGTGGTGGGAAGCCTAAATTAATTAAAGGAGTTTAATTAATTAAAAGAAATCCCATGTCTAATAGGATTAGAAGGGTTGACCAATGTCTATATAAGAGAAGTCTTATAATAGATATTAGATGATGTAATTCCAATTGTTGGAGAGTACTCCTTTTCTATAGAGGATAGAAAAGTAAGGTTAAGCCAAACACCCTCCTTCTTGATAATTCATCTTCCTTGGTGGATCACCTCTAGAGACCAAACACTTGGGTGGCTAACGTTGATCAAAGGAAGGAATCTAACCTGGAAATTCAAGGAGATCACGAAGAACAAGGAGTTGAACTAGTACCTGTGGAAGCTTCGTTCTACAAGGGTATGATTCCATAACTTTTTATTTATCGTTTTAAATTAATAATTTGCATAAAGGATGATCCGGGTAATGGTTTTGTAGAAATTTTTAAACTCTGATATACCATGCTTCCGCTAATTTTTGCAATTTGATTGCGTCACGATTTCGTACAAACCCAACAGTTGCATCAGAGCCAAATCTTTATGCAATTATTAATTTATTTTTGATTTCATATACATATGGGTATGTATTTAAAATAATTTATTGGGCATAATTTTATTGTATAAAATTATATTTAAAAAAAAAAAAGACTTTTTTTGGGACGAATCACAATTTTTTTTTTTGTGCTAATCTTGAATTCTGCAAAGAAAAGGTGTTGTCTCTTTCTTACTCCAAAAAGAAGGTGACCCATCAGGAAAGGACTTTTTTTATAAACCTGCAGGACTCTTTTAATAAAAGAAGGTGACTTTTTTTTTAAAAAAAAATATGATATATTTATATATTATATTCTAAATAATTTTATAATTAAAATAAAGAGTTTATTTTAATCTTGAAATTGGATTTCATGCAATTTAAAATTGCCCATTAAATGATACTCATATATATATGGAATGTTTTAATTCATGAGATGAATATTTATTTATTGATATATATGGTGATATGTATGAAAATAAATGGGGATTGATTATGGACTATTTGACCAATGTGATTGGATTTTATTTTAGTTGAATGCTTGAATGAATGGGTTTTATTAAATGGGGTCTGCGTACCTCGTCTTCTCTAATTTTTCTTGATGTAAAATTCTATCTCACTCCTATGTACTTCCCCTTGACTGTTGATCAAGGTTTCTATTTAAATTAAATAGTTTAATGTAATAGAAATAGTTAGAATTATCTTTAAAAATTAGAGACCAAGGAGCAAGGAGCGCGTGAAGACCCGTTTGTATGGAGCCCGGGTTTAAATGTAATAGTTACGTTTAAATTTAAATTCTTGCACCCCTAGGTTTGACCTTTTGGTTCACTTGGTGGCTCTAATGAACCAAACTAGAATAAAAGTCCATAATCAATCCGGGTAGAATATAATATTCTATATTGCATGCTAAATATTATATATATTATATTTTATGCAAACATGCTTCGCATGTTTAATAAAATGACGCGTATTTTATATATATATGTGCATGCGCGCTAAACAAAGATGAGACTAATAATAACAAACCCCTCAAAGAAATAATATTAAGTCCGAAGCGTTCAAATGATATTTGGAATATCGAATGTCGCCTTCTAGCATGATAAATTAATAGAGTATTAAATATTTAATATGAGCTTGTTGTGCTATCCACAAGGCGAGTATTGCATATTTAAGATGTTAATTAATCACATTTGATGCTTATCAAGAAAATTGAACGATCTAGTCTTGTTGTGCTATCCACAAGGACGAATATTTTTCTTTTTTGAATTTATAGAAGTGCTAGGCTGGACTTAACTTAAATCATTTTAGTTCGGATGTGCACACACTTGACCATTATGATTTAAGAGGCAAAATAAAAGGAGTTATATAGTGTTGTAATTGACAAGAGTTGTCTACCTATTTATTTGTATATCGCTTGTTGTGCTATCCACAAGGTTATATACATTTGAAATGGGATCCTTATTCTCACTAGCAAATCTTTAATTAGATGTTGCCGAACTATATAAGTGAGGATAATATAGTTTGATGAAAATAGTGGGAGATACCAATTTAAAATAAAGACCTAAATTTATTTTGGTATGCAAAATTAATAAAATGAATGTTTGCTAAAATGTTGTTTTTCACATGCAGAATTTTAAAAATGTCAAAATCACTAATTTCACTGCGAAGCATACTTGATGCTAATAAGCTTACCGGGCCGAATTATACGGACTGGCCAAGAAATCTGAGAATAGTTCTCACTACTGAAAAGATTTCTTATGTCCTAAACTCACATGTCCCTGGAACTGTTCCAGAAACAACCTCTGAGGAAGAGATTGCCACCATTGTAAAGTGGCAAGATGATGCATCTGTAGCTCAATGCATCATGCTCGCATCCATGAATAACGAGCTTCAGCGTCAGCAAGAAAACATGGATGCTCCTACTATGTTGATTCACCTCAAGGAGTTGTATGGTGAACAAAGTAGGACTGCTAGATATGAGATATCTAAGGAGCTCTTCCGATCTCGGATGACCAAGGGCAAGGTGAACATAAAGGAACAAAAGAAATCTGATCCAGCTAGCAAAGGAATGTGCTTCCATTGCAACGAGCCGGGTCATTGGAAGAAAAACTGCAAGAAGTTTCTGGCAGACAAGAAGCTTGGAGAAGCTTCGACTTCCAATCAAGGTTTGTTCATGATTGAAATTAATTTTTCAGAAAGTCAAAATTCTACTTGGGTATTGGATACCGGCTGTGGTTCTCACATATGTAATAATGTGAAGGGACTGGTCAGAAGTAGAAAGCTGAACAATGATGAGGTGATCCTACGAGTAGGGAATGGAGCAAAGGTTGCTGCATTAGTTGTAGGAACTTATTATTTAGCAATGCCTTCGGGCAAGTCCATTTATCTTAATAATTGTTATTATGTTCCGAATATTATTAAAAACATTATTTCAATTTCTGTATTGGATATGGAAGGATTTAACGTTGTTATAAAGAACAATAGTTGTTCTATTTATAAAGACGATGTTTTATATGGTATTGGAAATTTGCGAAATGGACTTTATACACTTGACTTACAAGAAAATATATTTAAAATTGAACAAACTAAGAAAAGGAAAAGAGATGATATTAATTATACCTACATGTGGCACTGTAGACTCGGTCATATCAATGAAACAAGATTATCCAAGTTGCATAAAGATGGGCTCCTCGAGCTATCCGATTATGAATCATATCCAACTTGTGAATCTTGTCTCATGGGTAAAATGACTAAATCTCCTTTTAGTGGAAGAGGAGAAAGAGTTACAGAGTTGTTGACATTGATTCACACAGACGTTTGTGGGCCTATGACAACAAGTGCACGGGGTGGGTATTCTTATTTTATTACTTTCACTGATGATCACTCAAGATTTGGATATGTGTATTTAATGAAATACAAGTCAGAATCATTTGAAAAGTTCAAAGAGTTCAGAAGTGAAGTAGAGAAACAAACGGGCAAGAGTATAAAGATACTTCGATCAGATCGAGGCGGAGAATACTTAAGCGGTGAGTTTCTCAATTGTCTCAAAGAAAATGGTATAATCTCACAATGGACTCCTCCAGGTACACCACAGTTAAATGGAGTATCTGAAAGGAGAAATCGAACACTGTTAGACATGGTTCGATCCATGATGAGTTTTATCGACCTTCCAATTTCCTTCTGGGGATATGCCCTAGAAACGGCTGCATACCTACTTAACAAGGTACCTACCAAATCCGTCCCAAAGACTCCATATGAGATGTGGAAGGGAAGGAAACCAAATCTTAAGCATGTTAAGACTTGGGGTTGTCCAGCTTATGTCAAAAAGTTTGAACATGATAAGCTACAGACTAAATCCGAAAAGTGTAGATTTGTGGGATACCCTAAAGAAACTGTAGGGTATTATTTCTATCATCCAACTGATCAAAAGGTGTTTGTTGCGAAACATGCTGCCTTCTGGGAAAAGGAGTTTATCCATGAAGGGGTCAGTGGGAGTAAGATATATCTTGAAGAAGTTCAAGAACCACAAATTACCACGGATCAAAGTCAGGTACCTGACCAAGTAGAAGAACCTACTATACCACACCCTGTTCGTAAATCTTGGAGAGTACCGAAGATACCTGAGAGGTATGGATTCGTTATAGAGGATGACGATGAGGTACACATCATGAATGATGATGATCCATTGAATTACGAACAGGCCATGAGTAATAAAGACTCAGGGAAATGGCTTGAAGCCATGAAATCCGAAATGGACTCCATGTATGAAAACAAAGTATGGACTTTGGTTTCACCACCTGAAGGCATTAAGCCTATTGGGTGTAAATGGGTCTTTAAAAGAAAGACTGGAGCGGACGGCAAGGTGGAGACCTATAAGGCCCGACTGGTTGCAAAAGGTTTCAAACAAAGACAAGGAGTTGATTATGATGAAACCTTTTCACCAGTAGCTATGCTCAAGTCCATTCGGATTTTGCTTGCAATTGCAGCTTATAACGACTATGAGATCTGGCAGATGGACGTGAAAACGGCCTTCCTCAATGGAAAACTTGAGGAGGATGTGTATATGACACAGCCAGAGGGATTTATTTCAAAGGTTGGAATAAATCAAGTCTGTAAGCTGCAACGATCCATTTATGGATTGAAGCAAGCTTCTCGTAGATGGAACATTCGTTTTGATGAGACAATCAAAGAGTTTGATTTTATCAAAAATGACGATGAACCATGTGTGTACAAGAAGGTTAGTGGGAGCGTAATTTCATTCCTTGTATTATATGTTGATGATATATTACTGATAGGGAATGACATTCCTATGCTACAATCAATTAAAATCTGGTTATCTAAACACTTCTCCATGAAGGACTTGGGAGAAGCATCCTATATTTTGGGGATAAAGATCTATAGAGATAGATCTAAAAGGATGCTTGGTTTATCCCAAGGAACGTACATTGATACGATGCTAAAGAGGTTTAGCATGGAAGATTCCAAAAGAGGTCTCATGCCGATGAGCCATGGAATACATCTCTCCAAGAAACAGGCCCCAAAGACACCTGAGGAGAGAGACCGTATGAGTAAGATCCCTTATGCTTCTGCAATAGGATCTATCATGTACGATATGATATGTACTAGACCGGATGTTGCTCATGCACTTAGTGTAACGAGCAGATACCAGTCGAATCCTGGAGAAGAGCACTGTAAGGCAGTGAAAAATATCCTAAAGTACTTGAGAAGGACTAAAGATATTTTTCTTGTCTACGGTGGGTCTGAATTAAAACTCGAGGGCTTCACAGACTCAAGTTTTCAAACGGACCAAGATGACAGTAAATCTGTTTCGGGGTATGTTTTACCTTGAACGGAGGCGCAGTGAGTTGGAAGAGTTCCAAGCAGCAAACAGTTGCTGATTCAGTGACAGAGACAGAGTATATAGCTGCAAGTGAAGCTGCAAAGGAAGCTGTTTGGATGAAGAAGTTCATAACTGAACTTGGTGTGGTTCCTAGCATTGGAGAAGCAGTTCCCGTTTACTGTGACAACACAGGAGCAGTTGCACAGGCTAAGGAACCCAGGTCTCATCAGAAATCTAAACACGTGTTGCGGCGATTTCACTTGATCAGGGAGATCATTGAAAGAGGAGACGTCACCTTGGAGCGTGTAGACTCTCAAGATAACATTGCAGATCCATTTACTAAAGCTTTAACACAACAGCAGTTTGATCGTCACTTAGAGAAGATGGGTATGAGATACCATGGCGATTGGCTTTAGTGCAAGTGGGAGATTGATAGTAGTGTGCATACAAGCCAATCATGTATGATGATAAAGCACGTACTTTGTAAACAATCTTATTTATTTATTAATAAAATATTCATTTATTAAAGGCATTTAATTATCTACATGTTGCTGTTTTTATAATATGTAAATAACCCATAGTTTTAAGCAATGCTTTTAGAATCATGATGATGATCATGCTAATGAGATCTAAATTCTTAGAAAGTTTTAAAACTAAAATAGTTACCAATCGTGGGATACTAAAAAGGGGATTAGTAAATCCGGATAGATTGGTACATATGTTGCTTGCTCATTGGATGAGGATGATTGATCTCATGATCATTTGTGTGGAGACACTAAAGCAAGTATGTAGGTGCTTATTGGAGAATAAGTTCACTGAACGTGATTCGCTATGGAATACCTAATGGAGATTTACTCGCCTGTCAATAGGAATTCCTAATGTGATAGTAGTACAAGTAATCCTTGGACTTGAGATCATCATAGTATCTTGTATGTAACAAATTATACTTTGACTTATTCCTTAAGACCTTTTAAGGCATATATAGGGTATGCTTGGGTATAATGAGTTACATATGGAGATAATGAATGATCAATAAAGAATCTACCACCTCTAGTAAAAGAGGAGATATGTCCTATGTGATTCGTTAAATGACAACCCAGAAATCCTTGGCCAAGGTGAAATGAAATTAGAAAGGAGTTTCTAATTTGCATTATTTGGAGTTGTGCATTTTCTAATCGAAATACATATAATTAAATAAAATAAGACTTGACAGTAAATCCATGTCTTATATTTAATTGGGACATTGTATGGTGGAAGGATTGAATTGTACGGTAACTATTTACTCACAGGTTCTTTTTGATTAATGTTGAAATCTATATTATCTGGAAAGTCGTTGATCGCTAGGGAGGCTTATCCCTATTGTAGAATAAATATTATTTATTTAAATAAATTATTAGTTTAATTTATTTATTTAAATAAGATTAAAATTGTTTTAATTGATTTATTCACAACCGGTTTAATATGGAGAACTTAAAGGGTCACACCATAAAAGGAAGAATAATTATTTAAGAAGGTAATGACATAATCGTAATAATGCATTAAGTATAATTAATTTAATCTATGGTGATAGAATAAATTAAATAGCTTAATGTTTATTATTTAATATTTTGGAAATATTAAATATAAATTAATAAGAGGAGTCTTATTAATATTATTACAATTATTATTATTTTAATTTCTAAAGGAGTTTAGTAATTAATTTAATATTTAGTACTCTCATTTATTCCTAATAAGATTAGGAGACAAATTAATTAAATGAATTTAATTAATTATTCCCATGTGGTGGGAAGCCTAAATTAATTAAAGGAGTTTAATTAATTAAAAGAAATCTCATGTCTAATAGGATTAGAAGGGTTGACCAATGTCTATATAAGAGAAGTCTTATAATAGATATTAGATGATGTAATTCCAATTGTTGGAGAGTACTCCTTTTCTATAGAGGATAGAAAAGTAAGGTTAAGCCAAACACCCTCCTTCTTGATAATTCATCTTCCTTGGTGGATCACCTCTAGAGACCAAACACTTGGGTGGCTAACGTTGATCAAAGGAAGGAATCTAACCCGGAAATTCAAGGAGATCACGAAGAACAAGGAGTTGAACTAGTACCTGTGGAAGCTTCGTTCTACAAGGGTATGATTCCATAACTTTTTATTTATCGTTTTAAATTAATAATTTGCATAAAGGATGATCCGGGTAATGGTTTTGTAGAAATTTTTAAACTCTGATATACCATGCTTCCGCTAATTTTTGCAATTTGATTGCGTCACGATTTCGTACAAACCCAACAGATTTTGCTATACAAATTGTACTAAGTTTGGGGGAGAGACATAGTCGCCCACCAAGTGTTTGATGAATTGCTCCAATAGGTTTTTACAAGCTATCTTCACCTTTTAACGTCCAATTCAACGAGCAAGCTTACCTATGGCATCCAAAAGGCAAAGGACTTCATCTTCAAGGGCTCCTCCACAATATGATGCCACTCGATTTGTGAGCGAGGGCACATCAACACGCTATGCCAAAGTCATCAACAAAAAGGCTTTGGTACTAGAAAGAGGGCTGCAAACGGATGCAAACGTCTACAGCGACATATCACAGATGATAGCAGAGCATGAGTGGTTTCGACTGGTCGCGCAACCTAAACCAGCGGTGATCAATATTGTGAAAGAATTCTACGCAAACGCCATAGAGCATGTTGAACACGTGGTCTTGGTTTGGGGCACGCCGGTGTCCTTCGACGTGAAGGCACTCAATGATTATTTTGGGCTAGAGACACCACAGACAGACCGCTACAAGAACTATCTCCCAAATCTCGATGAGATCATAGAGCGGCTCTGCAAGCCAGGCACTCAGTGGGTCACCAGAGTGGGCGCCGATGAGAAGATCTCTTTTCCACACTCCACCTTGAGCAGATACGGCAAAGCCTGGTATGCCTTAATATGTGCCCAACTCATGCTAACGCGTCATCAAAATGACGTCACTAAAGAACGGGCCCAACTACTTTTGGGTATTGTAACTCATGAGGAAGGGTCCAATAATGAGGTCAAGATTCTGAACGTAGACATCGGACGGTGCATTCAAGAGTCCATTGCATGATCGCTGAGGGGAGGAACCACAGGTGGGTTACTGCATGGTTTCCTCATCACGGACCTATGCAAAAAGGCGGGAGTTCAATGGCACGCCTCAGAGCCGATCATCTAGCCTATGGCCATCATTGACCATCCTACGATAGAGTCCTATAGATCATGGACAGGGGCCCGGTCACATCCACGAGGAGATGGGTTTATCATGATACCAACATCCACACCATCCTCACCACCACCTCAACCGGATGAGCCGATGTCTGATGCGGATGAAGTAGAGTCGCCCCCAGAGTCGTCGTCCACTTTTCAGCGACGCAGTAGGGAACGAAGTATGCGACTTGCCCAACGTCAAGCTTCTATGCATATGTACAACGTGAGGGCATTCACTGCATTAGCCGACGCCTTCTCACGTTTCTCTCTGAATGATCCAGTTCAGATGCCCACTCCTCCAGTTCTGCCTACTTACCCTCCACAAGAGGATGACGATTTCGACGAGTTTTAGCTCGTCGCTCAGGGAAGTCCTCAATTTTTTAAAATTTAATATATGCCAAGTAATGAGGACATTCCTTGATTTAAGTGAGGGGGGAGTAAACATTCAAAATTCTTTGTGTTTTAGCATATAGTTTAGGTTGCATTTAGAGTAGATTCTGTTCATATGCATCTTATAAAAATTTAAAAAAAAAATTGCATTCATTTAGGAATTTTGTCAATAGAAGCATGCATATAGGATCATACATAGAGAGTGAGCAGTACTTCAAGGTAATGAAATACATGGTTGATGATTTTGAATTTGCACTGAATCTTGCATGAAATTGAGCTTCATGATCTGATTAGTTTCGAACATAGTAACGTCATTGCATGATTGCAGCTTTCTCTCAACTTTCAAGCACACCGATTAACTGTCAGTAGTGATTAGGGATTCATGTGTATTAGGACCACGACACTTACTTGATCACAGATTAGAGATAAAGAATTGGCTAAAACATAAGTTTGGGGGAATTAAGGCTCAGAAAAGGAAAAAAATAAAGAAAGAAGAAAAAAAAGAAGTACTTATGAAATAAACACTGATTTAGTTTGACCTCGTGGCCTTTGTTACTCGGACAAGTAAACCCTAGGGAATGTCTTAACACCTAGCGCCTTAAAGCCTTCGGGTTTGGGAGTCATTGGCCGAAATTCCATTATATGGGTGACACTGAATAGCCTAAGGGGGTTAAACATTGCACGAATTAGAAATATAAAATAATTGGTGGGATGGAGCATTAAAACGCACTCACGAAGCATGAGCTTTGATGTTTATTCTGTTATTGCTATTTTAGCCTGATTTTCGTAATGCTTATGTGGCTGCCATATTTTAATGAATTATCTGTGTTTGAGTAGGTTGTTTGTTGGGAATAATCATATGGACCACTGTGAACTGCTGATATGACATTGGACACACACGCATGAGAGGGAATTAGAGTCATGTATGTGATATGATGATGTGAGAGTCTATGATGGGTCATGAGTGAAGATGAATTATGAGATTAAGTTTGCATTCTTAAGGAGTATACAACCTGTGTTTGCTTACTGAGATTTCTGCTCAATTTTGTTAGGTTGCATTCATTCTGTTAAGTAGTTTGCATTGTGTTTGTTTGCTTGAGGACAAGCAATTGTTCAAGTTTGGGGGTATTTGATAAGTAGGTTTTTATACCTACTTAATAGGTATTTCTTAGCTTGTTATATTGCATTTACTTAAGTGTGCATGTTACTTTTCATGTGTTTTGTGTTAATGTGCTGGAATGGAGAGTGATGAGGCAAATGAGGATAAAAGGAGCAAATTTAGGCTTGGTGACTGACTAGCGCGAGGCGCGCTGCAAAGACAAAGGAACCAGCGCGGGTCGCACCTCTTAGAAGACTTGGATTCCTGCATACCTAGCGCGGGGTGCGCCAGGAAGTGAAGGAGGCTAGCGTGGGGCGTGTCGAACGGACGGGCTGACCTGATTTAAATGTTTTTAATTGCAAAGTTGAATAGGATTAGGACTACAGACTTGCCTTATTAGACTAGGGTTTTGTTAGTCTATATATATATCAGTTGTTTTGCTATGTTTAGATTATCTTGGATCATATAATTTTAATCTTTCATCTTGGAGGCTATTCATCGAGGCATGTCAGGCTAATTCACTTATTCAATTCTGAAGGGATGTTGAACCTGATTAACAATTTATGGTTTGTTTAAGTTTATAATATTTATTCTTTCATATTGAGATTTATTTTGATTATCTACATGAACTTTCATATATGTTATCCAATTGATTAATTTGGTTTCTGCAGAATTAAATTAAAAAATTGATATCATCTGCTAGATTAAGACAGATTTTAGGCAAACGAAGTGTGTCTAATCTAAGTAGCGATTAACAGTATTTTATTGTGGACAAGCTTTGAAATATTGTTAAGATATTCAGAAGACAAGTTAAATAATTCCTGAATGTGTAATTAATGCTTGGAATAATCTAATTCTCATGCTTAATGTTCTAGCATATTAAATCTAGGCTGATAGTTCTAGGTTGTATGTTAGTTAGAATCTCTTGTTGGCGATCGTCGCATTAGATCTACACTTAAAGAGAATTTTGGGTAATTTGTGATCGCGGTTATCTAGGGTTATTATTCTCAATAGAAGATAAATAGTATATTAACTTGATTAATTCATAATTGTGAAAAGAGAATACTGAACTGAAGAATTGAACTCTTTTACTTATTGATATTTTCTTCTTAATTCACTTTTGTTAATTAAACTATTTTCAACAAAAAACCCCCCCAATTCATTGGATAATTAAAATATAATTCACTCTTTGTGGGATCGATCCTTGCTTATTGCAATACTGATTCTTGAATTAGTAGAACCTGAGTAAGGTAAATTTTATAGTGTTAGACGACAGCTGCCACAGAGCTTAACTGAACATGTCTCAGTGGCAGTGAGACTACGAGAGTAGAAGTGAAGCAGATTTGAAGAAGAGCTTTAAATTAGGAAGGCTTCACTCAACATAGATGAGAATGCCAAACAGATTGGCATCTGAGCTGAGAGTCGAAAAGGCCAAGAAGACAAGAGGAAGAGTGGCAGACCAGAAAGCAAATTCAAAGGGCCACTCAACGATTCACCATGAACAACCAGAGCTGAAGAAAAGTAAATGCAGAACCAAATCTGCACACCAGTCAATCAATGTTCAAGGGATGCTAAGTACCATATGGAGTCTACCAGAAGTGCAAAGACTTAGCAGATCCCAAGTGGTGAAAGTGTGCAAAGCTGAAATCAAATGAAGACAAGCATCAATCACAAGATCAGTTGCACAAAGGAAGAATGAGAGACTGCTAAGTACTCAAGGTCGTCGAGCTTAATGATCAACTTAGCAGTCCATCAAAGGTGATCCAGCCTCGATGCAGAATCCAAGGAGGATCACACCAAGCTGCTAAGTACTAAGGGATGAATAAGCTTCAATTCATCTTAGCAGCTTAGCACCAACAACAACATCAACAAGTAGCCAGGGCCTGAGGGGTCCTTGTCTGAGGGACTAAATCAAAGTCAAGTCTGCTGGACTAGCTGTAATAGAGGGTACAAGAGTTTCCAAGTCTGCTGGACTTGAAGAGTTTTTAGTGAATTGAAGTTTCAAGGCTGCTGGCCTTGAAGGAATCTGTGTGATTCAAGAGTTACCCATTTCCTAATTAGAATCCCTGCTTGTTGAAGCAGAAGAGTGGATTAGAAGCTTGAGTCTCTGAACCACTTAAAATCCATTGTGTTATTTACTTTTAGTCATTTACCTTATGTACATATAACTGTTATAACTGCTATAACTGTAACAACCACTTACAACTAAACTAACTGTAATACCCGAGAATTTTCATATATTATTAAATGAATATATTAATAGAAATGAGAATTTATTTGATTATAAACGATTTTGTGTTATGGGATGAGTTAACTCAATTATATTAAATTAAATAATTATAATAATTGAGAATATACGGAGTTTGCGATAAACTCGTTGAATGTCTTGTGTGGCACAGTGATGAGAAATATTAATGATTATATTAATTAATGAAGGAATTACTACGTGAACAATTAATCAAATATTAATTGTTATTATGAAAGATGGAATATTAATGGTGATTAATAATATGTTGATTATTATTATTACAAATAATAGAATAATAATAAGCAACTTGTTTATAAATATAATAAGAGTTATATTTATTAATGTGATAATTAATCCTATGAATATTAATTAAGTGTTATTAATGATTACATTGATATATGAGGGATGAATTAATTAATATTTTATTAATTGATTAAATGCCATTACGAATGATAATACAAGTAAGTAAGTTATTAATATAATAAGATTATATTAATTGTTATGTGCAAGTATGCAAAAATTAAACATATAAAGTATATGGGATACAACTATATTATATAGTGTAGTGCAACATTATGTGACTATACTATATATAGGAACCATGTATTAAGATTTATTAAACTATATAAGCTACATGATTTATGCCTATGTGACAATTGCATGTGAAGTATACATTAAAATAATACATCATGAATATACTGTAAACAATTATTTTTAATAAAGAAGATGATGTAATGTGAGAATATCCGGTTAAAATATATCGGTAAGATAAAATGTACATGGGTTATATGTGTGCAAATTACACTTACTACATTATATGAATTACATTATGTCATTAAAACTACAATCTAAGCATGTATTATATGAATACAACCTAGGTATATAACATGAGCAAAGTAACATAAGTGTGTGTATACATGAATGTTGCTACAAATGCTGAAGTTGATTTGCTTGTCCCATATTGATAGTCACAATCCTTGAACACGTGAAATACTCAAGGCTAGCCTAAGCCTATCTCTTCTTCAAACTCAGCATTTCATAGCTCATGATGAGCAAGGGAGTGGGATTCATGATGAATCCAGCAACCATCTACCAACTTCCTATTAACCACCATGCAATCCCACATTCCTGTTGGTTTAATTTAATGTATATATGCATTATACGTATCATAGTTTTTCTATAAATACAAGCTCTCCTTCTCCATTTTCAATTTGCTAAGAATTCATAAGTAAGAGAGATATGAGAGTGAGCATATAGTTCAGTTGAGAGAGAAGAGTAAATTGGCAGCAAGTTCAATTAGCTAACAGAGGTATAATCATCTTTCCATGTTCTTCATTCTTGTTCTTCATTTTTACTTTATGTCCAAATTCCAATTCTTGATTATGGATGCAAAATATGCCAATTGGATTATAGAAAGCTTGTTTAGTTCTTATAATAGACTTATAAGCATATTAAAATACAATGTGGTTATTTTCGTGAAGAAATTTTATGAATTGGGTTGATGTCTGCCGAAGCAGGAGCTTCCAGCTCTGTACAGGTAACGGTGCAGCTGCACCCTGGTTATACTGGGGTGCTGCGCAGCTACGCCAGTATTAGGCTTGCATTTTGCTGGCCAAGGCCCTGCTGGGGCGCTACGCAGTTGCGCCGGTCACTAGTTCCAGATTCTGCTTCTGATCCAGGCTGTTACATGCTAACTTACAATAACACTTTAGAACAAGTTTGAGAACACGAGTAGCATGCCTATAGGAGTACATTGAGATAACGTAAACATGTTTTACTATGATTTCATGCATGATTGATGAAAACTTATAGTGTTAAAACAAACTTAGAGTTTATAAATGAACCTTGATATACGTACATGCCATGTTGATATTCTGATCTTGCGAACATAGTATTATGGTTTAGAAATGCATGAATAACCTATTAACTTGTGTTTATATGATTCGTAATGAAGCATGAGCATGTTGAACTCCCTAGCGAACGTTACTAACAAAAATACAAGCTTTGCACGTGAACGTTGACATGTTACATTAAGATGTGAATTCTGATATTTATGGTCAGGTTTGATAGTACTCTTAGACTCACTAATATGTCATGCATGTGCACACACTAGATAAATACCATGAAAGATAGTTAAGCACAAGTGAAGCATGATTTAAGCTAGTAACAATACTAGATATGTGTATATGAAATATAAACTTGCAAGCATGCCTAAATCAAGTTATGTGATCACCTCATATGTTTTAAATAACAAGCATGATAGCTAATGTGGTTTCATAACATAGAATGGCCTTAAATTATTAAAGGTATTCACTTAGAACCTATATCATGTAAAATTAAAAGTGAAAAGGTTGAACAAGCATGAAAGTGTTCTTTAATGTGATATCCTATGTTGATACTTGAATCCGATTTTTGACGATTAACTTAAGAAGAGAAACTTTAAGGATAAAAGGCGTTGAAAGTTTTATTAATCAAGTTTTGTGAATTAAATATGATATTATATATGGTATAACTGTATAGTAAGGTTAAAGACTTAACTTATATGTGGATGGTATATATGAGATAAAGTATGATGTTAAACTATATGACTAATGGGTATCATATACGTAACTATATTACGATAGGGATTCGAAAGTGTTGATTTACTTAATGAGGATAAACTACGCATAAGGCAAGTTCCCTAACTTACACTATCTTAAGTGCAAGTATTCTATCCTTGTGTTTACTTTATTCAAGGAACGTTATAAGCAAGTTCCTAACCTTACTCTATATTAAGCGTTCATTAAGCTTGTGCTATTATTATCGTACAAGTAAACTTTTGAGATTGCAAGTCATATATTATAAACTATATACTTCATGGATAAGATAAAAGTCGATTTATGTTCTTCGAACTTTAAATCTTGAGATTGAACTTATAATTGTTGTGATCTATGCCATTTGATTCGACTAGACATATATTGTTGAAAGGCGACCCAAACCAATTGATTGGTGCAGGATCTTGTATTTGACTGAGATGAACAACCTTTGTTGAAGGGAAATTATATATTATCGGGAGACCGACGTGCGCACTTTAGTACGATTGAACGATATGCATAACGTAGAGTACTTTAGGCTGATCACCTGTTGTACTTATTTTATTGGATTATCAGTATATTTCTGTTAATTCTAGTAGAAGTTCATAGTCCTTAGTGACTGCTCAGTATTCAATTATCTTGAAATCGTGAATTGATTTAGCATTGAATCCTATTGATATTATTCTGTCCTTAGCGACTGTTATTGAAAACTGTTGATATTTCTTGTTGTCTTGAACTATCACACCGTGCTATACCCTTTTGGATTCGAGAACTATAATACTCACCCTTATTGTTATATTACTTGCTGAGCAAACTTGTTGCTCATTCTTGCTTTTCCTAAAATATTTCAGTTAATTTAGAGCAGTGCAGACCCTCAAGCACCGACAAGGGCATGGAAAAGGCTACTGAGTAGCTTAATATTATGTAGGACTTATCATTGTAATAAGAACTTATTTTGTTATGTACTAGTTAAGGTTATGTGTGCTTAAGTCATGTAATCAGTGTTTAAGTTACGAGACCTTGGGACGTGAATAAATTATATTAATTAAATGCAATCTATTCGGTAGTAGTATTGTGAATTATTCCGCTATGCGATGCAACAATTAGTCGTAATATTATTATCATGGTGTTAGAGTTTAGAACGTGACGAACAGAATTCGAGTGACCCTGTGGCGGTCCAAATTTGGGGGCGTCACAGGTTTATATCAGAGCTGTAGTTATAAACCTTAGGAGCAAGTGTTCTTAGATTATAACTTAGGAGAACTTAGAAGCTATGAAGGAGATAAAACTCATGTAGAGTTTTCCTTGAGAGACTTAGTGTGTTATGAAATGTAACTTCATTTTATACAATAAACTTATGTTTTATTTAACATTCTAATGGAGTTGCTATTTGTTTGTCTTGTGTTTATGATTGTAGGATGGCAGACACAGGAGTACCTAGTAGAGTGGCCGAGGAGGAGCCCAGAGATATACATGTAGTATACGAGGCACCTTTAGAGGTTGTGCCAGTCCGAGTCTGACGACGAGAATGAGATCGAGGTGGAGTTTGACCCCGATGAGGAGCCTATGGAGGACGAGCCTGTTGAGGACGAGCCTACCGAGGAGGAGCCCATGGAGAGCTCCTACGAGCCTAACTTAGAGGAGCATATACTGGGAGAGTACGAGGAGCATATCCTAGAGTTGGACTGTAGTGTCCAGGAGCTAGAGGCCGAGGCCCAGGAGAGAGAGTCTGAGTTCCAGAAGCTGAGGGACGAGGACCACCAGAGGAAGTTGGACATGCTGGAGTTGGAGGTGGAGATTGCCAACCGCAAGGAGGCAGGGATCCAGATGGGGACCATGTTTCACAAGTCGGTAGCTAGGAATATGGATCTGGCAGAAAAGCTGGAAGAGGTAGAACAGAGGGAGTTGAGTGAGAAGACAGAGAAGGAAGCACTCCGTACTCAGCTAGAGTTGGAGGTTATGGATAGGATCCACTTCGAGGAGAAGTGGGAAGCGGCTAACGAGAGAGCTGACGACCTAGAGGATGAGGTCAGATGCAAGAAGAGGAATATGAACAAGATGGGGTATGTGTTCCGTTCAGCTTTTGAAAGCGTGATTGATGGTGTGTACCACTACCCAGCGGAGCTGGGACAGACCCTATATACTTTGAGTCAAGAGTTGATGGCGTATATAGCACAGATCGAGTATAAGAGCGCTGTGGAGCGTGGAATGATGGGATGAGACCCTTAGTCAGTCTAGCTGTAGCTTAGTAGTATTTACTTTATATGTTGTATATACTGTGTTGTAATCCCAACTTTTTTGTGTAAACATTAGGAATGCGAATCCGGGTCCTCTGACCCCGGTCCGGTCGCCACGAAACAATACTAACATCCACCTTTTGACTTATTCGAACATTGAGGAGCCATGTGCCCCGGTTGTCCACAATGATAACATTCCCCTTCAAGCATTCCCCCGAGTGGTTCCTTCCACAGTTACTGCACTTTAAACTTTTCTCAGCCTCTCCCCCTGATTTGCCACCTCCGGATGATTGGCTCTCCATCCATTTTCATTTGTTGGGGTTGCTGCCTCCGCTGTTTTCCACTTTCAGTCCTTCCTGGCCGGTCTTCTTATCTTGTTTAAATCGCGCTATGGCTTCAATGCCTCATTCGGCAATGATAGCCCTTTACAAAAGATCAGAAAAAGTCTTAATCTTCAATACATCTACTACCTTCTGCACCCATAGTTTCAATCCTAATTCAAATCTCTCTGTTTTCCTGGCCTCCGTATCCACCTGATGCGAGGTGAATCGAGCCCACTCTTTAAATCTTGTCGCGTTCTCTGCGACTGACATACCTCCTTGTCTCAGTTCCAGAAACTTAACTTCCATATCTTGTTGCGTATTCTCCGAAAAGAAATTCTTAAATCTGTCCCACATAATAACTCCTTCGCCTGCTAGTCCTTTATTGGGTTCCCACCAATTATTAGCTTCGCCCTTCATCATGAATGTGGCAAAACTCGTCTTCTGTGCCTCGGCCACCCGTGCGAACTCAAACACCTTCTCCATTTCTTTTGTCCATGTGTGGGCTTCAATTAGGTCTAAGGTTTCCCAGAATTCCGGTGGTCCTATCAATTTAAAGTCTTTAAAGCTAGCCAAGTAATGTCCTGGCTGCTCAGCTGCTGGCGGGGTTATGTTCTGCATTGCTTCTGTTAATAGGTTAACGAAGCTCTGCATTGGGTCGACATTTCCCCCTCCACCATTGCTAACAGATCCTTCCTCCCTCTGGTTCCGCGAAAATCCCCTAGGCAGCATGATCCTGAGGACAGGAAGAAAACATTAGGCTTTATGTGATATGTTATTCATGTTAGCATTAAGAAGTTAGGACGTCTATCAATCATAGCTGATTTAAATAAACAACTTCAGTATCACAATAAGACTCGATGGATATCCTCAATCCATCACCTACAAACTCTACTTGAGTTTTCTACTAAGGTTATAACTTAGGTTTTGCATTCCTAACGTTTGTAACGACCAGGAATTTTAAGCTTCTTATTAATTTTATATGTGATTTAAAATTTTTAGGAGTTAATTTTTTCAAACTTATTTAAACCTTATGTGGTTATGTGCTTATGTGATTTAACCTATGCGAATAAATGCTAGGATTTTATTAAAGGGAATCACTAATGGTAATTTTTAAATTAGTAGATTAACCCTGAAACTTTTATATCAGAATATTAATAAAAGTGTTAATAAATTATATATTCAAATTTCTTGAATATAGTGTAGAGATTTAATCGGGATTAATTATTTATATTTGAGTAATTAATTAATAACGTATGAAATTATTATTGTTGTTGATTTATAATTATTATGAATAAATAATTAATGAATTGGGAGTAATTAATTGATAATGTGATGATTGATTATTATTATGAATAAATAATAATTAATAAGTAAGAGATTAATAAATATAATAATATTATATTTACTTGGTTAATTGATTAATTGTTATATGCAAGTATATGTTATATTAAACCTTTAGTATATGGTAGTCAACTGTATATTGTATAAGGTGCAAGGTGAGACATTAATATGTCTCTATATTATACATATAGACTATATAGTATGATTAATGACATTATGTGAGTTACATGTTATGTATGAAAAGACATTAATATGTATACCCTATTACACTATATTAATATCAATTAACTATTGTTATTTGATAATGATAAGTTATTATAATAATAACCATTGTGATAGTAATAATACCCAAGTGCTTGATATTCGGTGTTTATATAATGTACATGGATTATATGTGTATCCTTAATGGATACATTGTATTATTGATTTCTAATTGGAATAACATGGTAACAACCAATTCATTGTATACCCTTTTTATTCATTATAACCTAAGCTATATAAAATGAAATATGTAACATAAGTATGTATACTATGTGTATATATTATAACCTAAGTGTTTACTACTACACTTGCTAGCTAATACTATGCTGAGTATTCTTGTCCCAATATGAGAGTCCTATTCTCTCTTTCACGTGTAAACCCACATGCTATGCTACTCTATATCTTCCTTAATTTCTTCACAAAGCTTAGCTAATCATGAGATGGGGAGTGGAGATGATGATGGATTGCACCAACCCTTACCAACTTCTTGTAATTCATTGTGTAATCATACAATCCTTTGTTTTGATTTGATGAACAAAGTCAAGAGCCGGATATTAAAATTGCCTATAAATTAGCTCTCTTCTTCTATATTGCAATTACTGAGAATCCTACCAAGCAAGTTAGAGTGAGTATACATTATAGTGAGAGTCTGTGAATTGAGAGGGTGAGAGATATCAGCAAGTTCCTTTAACAGAGGTATATCACTTCTCATTCTCATTCTCTGTAAAATTTTCAAAGTTCTTGATTATTGAATTATTCATGAATTGAGAAACTATTGGATTGGAACATGATTGTTAGGTGATATATACGTTATTATACTTGTTAGAATTGTTATATGAATGTTTGAAATGATTTTCGTATAAAAATCCTGAGTTGGGCTAGGAATTTGCCGAAACTGCAAAGCTCCTGGTTTGGCCGCCAGCCTGCGCAGCTGCGCCAGTATTACACTGGCCAGCGGCGCAGCTGCGCCGGGCCTGAACCAGAGATATTGAGTTCTGTTGCTAAGCTGTTATGTGCCGACCTATAGTACCTTATTTGGCAAGCATGTATACATGATTAATATATATATATATATAGGTATGTAGACATAGTATAAGTATGTATAATCATGTCAGTACACTCAAATAATGAAAAGGAGTTAGTTTACAAATGAACTTAGAAATTTCTAAAGTGAACTTGTTATTGACATATCATGTATGTGTATTCTGATTTTTAGAACCGTCCGTATGGTCTAAATGGACATGAGCACTAAGTCTAAAGTGTTAATCGTACATTAGCGTACTTGATGACAATTTCAAAAATAAGAAACTTAAGACTTTCAAAGTAAACTTGACCAATAATGTTGACTTGTGATTTCTGAACATTTGAGATCATTCATGTGGCTTTGGTATGTATTTCTAATGCAAGTGAGTCATAGTTACAAAACACTTGATTATACTAAACGGCCTTTGTGGACTTAGTACACTTTTGAAAGAGAACTTAAGATGTGAAAATAAATAACATCAAATACCATGTGAATGATATTATGACCATGCAAGCGTGTGTATTAGAGTTCGTTATGCCTATAAGCATATTAACATAGACCTCGTTTGGTCAAAGCGTGAATTTCGCATATGCACGTATTCATAAGAAATGAATTTCTGAAGCACGAACTACGTGATTAAAGTATATGTGTGTAGTAAACTCGAGCATACATATTATATATTGTTTAGCCTTGTTATATGAAAACATGACTTTAGTAATCAACTTTGAAGCATGAACTTGTATTAGTTAAAGTATATGAATTACCGGCATGAAAACATGACTTTAAATTGGATTAGGATGAGCATGCTAGGTTTTTAAACTTAAAATTATAAAACTTATAAGCATGTGTGTTGATTTATAACTTGAAGTGCTATGTGTTCAAGCCTATATTGATGCATAGTAACTAGATAATCTAAAGTTAGTAAAACTAAACACAGGATTAGATTGACTTACGTGAACTATGTGATAGAATTATATAATGACTAGATTCTTGTATGTGTGAACTTATATTAGTTTATAGATACTAATTGGAGAGATCGACTTGTTAATATTAGGTCGTTCCAACGCCGTTTTATTAAAGCTAGAATTAATTGTAGTTGAGCAATCATGCAAGTATCCTATCCTTGTGTTTACTTTACTCAAGGAACGTTGTAAGCGAGTTTCTTAAACTTCACTTGATTTGAATGCAAGTCTCCCTAACTTTACTCAAATTTATATTGAGCAGGGTATTATCATATTGCAAGTTTCCTAACTTCAATTGATTGTTACATTGAATGCAAGTATTCTAAATTCTTGTACTACCTTATTCAATGAACCGTGTAAGCGAGTTTCTAAACTTCACTTATTTTTGGTGAAAGTTTCCTATCATTCTCATATTATTTTGAGCAGGTTATTATTGTATTGTGAAAGTTCCCCGAACTTCACACTTTGGTTATTGTGAAAGTTCCTCGAACTTTACATTTTGAGTATTGTGAAAGTTCCCCGAACTTCACACTTTGGTTATTGTGAAAGTTCCCCGAACTTCACATTTTGAGTATTGTGAAAGTTTCCCGAACTTCACACTTTGGTTATTTTGCAAGTTCCCGAATTTCATTTCTTTATTATGCAAGTTCTCTAAACTTATACAAACTCGTATATTGTGCAAATATCTTATCTTTGTGTTTACGTTACTCAAAGAGCGTTGTAAGCAAATGTCCTAACCTATGCATTTACTTTATGCAAGGGATCTATTATGGTGAAATTCCCCGAATTTCACTCTTTGATGTTGTAAGTGTCTAAGCCTATGCATTTATTTTATGCAAGGAATCTATTATCGTGCAAGTTCCCCGAACTTCACACGTTGAGTATCGTGCAAGTTCCTCGAACTTTACACGTTGAGTATTGTGCAAGTTCCCCGAACTTCACACGTTGAGTATTGTGCAAGTTCCCCGAACTTACACAAATTCATATATTGTGCAAATTCTAAACTTCACTTTGTGTAAGTTCTCTATCCTTCTCATATTGTATTGAGTAGGTTATTGTTGAATCGAAAGTTGTTTACTTAATTGCTTGAACTTTATTTCCAAGCATGTTATTTAGTGGTTTAATTACTTATCAATTATTCCACATTGATATTATTGATGTTCGCACCTAGTGCATTTGAGCTCGTACAGTCTTGGACTTGTACATTATTCAAGGTTCTAAATTTCTTGAACTATGTCAGTAAGAGTCTGAACCTTTGCTCGGTCAGACTAGTGTATGAAGTTTTCTTTAAAGCTATCTAAACCAATTGATGGTAAGGATTCTTAGACGGAACAGAACACCCCTCATATGTAGGAGTGTGCTCAGGTATCTAATATATATGATACGAGTAAGCAGATATAAGTGTTATGCATATTCAAGTTGTGCCCGAGGCTGATCTCCTCGAGGTACTAAGTTTCTGTAGTCAGTAGCCAGTAATCCAAAGGGTCAATTAGCTATTGAACCCATTGAAAAGTTATAGTTCAGAGTCTGCTCGACTATCAGTCATTCTAAAGGCAATTATTATCTTTGCTTTTAATATTCATATTGTTGAATTGTTTAGATGTTCATATCGTTGAATCTATCTAATATTCATATTATTGAATCGTTCTAATATTCATATTGTTGAATCGTTCAGATATTCATATTATTGAATCGTTCTAATATTCATATTGTTGAATCCTTAAGATATTCATATTGTTGAATTCATTGTCAGATATTTTTCCATTCATCATGATATATCCTTTATTGTTGTATGTAAATATGCTGAGCAAATTTGTTGCTCATTCTTGCTATATCATGACTTATATTGCAGTTAAGCCCGAGCCCTCAGGGAAGGACAAGGGTAAAGGAAAGATATAGGATGGTTTGCAAGGAGCAGACTTTGTCTTTATGATTTGTTTAATTTCTATTAATGTAATATGAACCCTAATGTTTATTCTAGGGTATATTTGTATTGATGTATTAAGGTTATCGAATCTTGGGACTAGTAACACCTTTTGAATGAACGACGTACGTTTATTATATTCCGCATTTTAGTTATCGTATGTTACTTAAAGGTGGATGTTAGTGTTGTTTCGTGGCGACCGGACCGGGGTCAGAGGACCCGAATTCGGGGGTGTCACAGCTGAGTGAGAAGACAGAAGGAAGCACTCTGTACTCAGCTAGAGTTGGAGGTTATGGATAGGATCTACTTCGAGGAGAAGTGGGAAGTGGCTAACGAGAGAGCTAACGACCTAGAGGATGAGGTCAGATGCAAGAAGAGGAATATGAACAAGATGGGGTATGTGTTCCGTTCAGCTTTTGATAGGGTGATTGATGGTGTGTACCACTACCCAGCGGAGCAGGGACAGACCCTACATACTTTGAGCTAAGAGTTGATGGCGTATATAGCACAGATCGAGTACAAGAGCACTGTGGAGCGTGGAATGATGGGATGAGACCCTTAGTCAGTCTAGCTATAGCTTAGTAGTATTTACTTTATATGTTGTATATACTGTGTTGTAATCCCAACTTTTTTGTGTAAATTGTGGGATAGTGATGTAAACCCTGAGTAAGCTTTTGATAGAGGGACAGTATAGAAGTATGTTAGTGTTCCCCGTCTTTTGTGATATTAGGGGATATATGTGATAACATTTATAGAAATATGCTAGGGAAAATCATGTAATGAAACGATTTGGCATATGAATATAAATGAAGCTTATTTCAGAAATGTGTTATAAAATTTTATGCCTTTAGTATTAAAAGAAATACTTAAGTAATATAACTGAGTAATAATAAAATGAAAATTTATGATGCAGATAATGCCGCCTAGACATAGATTGACTTCACATGAGGAGTCAGTGAACAATGAGAGGGAACAAGTAGACCCGATCCAGAAGCTAGTAGATTTGTTAGGAGAGGCCCTTAGGGGAAGGAACAATGACCTCGTTTGCCCCAATCCTCAAGGAGTACCAGTCACAAACTTTAAGGACTTTAGGAGTGTAGGACCCCCAGAGTTCGAGGGTACTACCGACCCAATTATTGTGCAGACATGGGTTAAGGATATCGAGAAGGCCTTCACTATAGCTCGTGTGGGTGAAGACCAAAAGACTATATTCGCTACATATATGATGAGAGGCGAAGCCAACTACTGGTGGGAGGCTAATCAACAAAGAGCTGGAGAAGGGATAATAGCGTGGGATAGATTCAAAACTCTATTTTTCGAGAACTACTTCCCGAAAAGTATGAAGAATAGGATGGAGGTGAAGTTTTTGGAACTTAAGCAAGGTGATATGACGGTAGCGCAGTACGCGACTAAGTTCAACGAACTAGCGCGATTTGCAGAACACCAACTAGGAGATGAAGAGAGGAAGGCGAGACTATTTGAACAAGGGCTGAAGCCGTGGCTGTTTAACAAGGTATCAGTTCTTTAAATTGATTCCTTTGCAACGTTGCTAGAGAAGGCAATCATTGCAGAAGGTTGCAGTGAGGCCTTAAGTCTGTATAATAAGGAGAAAAAAGGAAAGAATACGAGAGGAGAAAACCGTACTGGAAGAAGCAGTAGTGGAGGAAGTAACTTGGGAAAAAGAAAGTGGGAGAACAACAATAACAAAAACAACAACAATCAGTCGGGAAATTTTCGTGGAGGTTTCAAGAAAAGAGCAGAAGGATGCCCAAAATGTGGGAAGAATCATCAGGGCAAGTGCTGGAAGGGACGCGACACTTGCTACAACTGCGGTCAGGAGGGGCACATTTCGCCCAACTGCCCGAAACTGAAAAAGATACAAGGATGCTTTGTATGTGGCTCGACGGAGCACCGAATTAAGGACTGCCCGAAGAAGGGAAGTAGCAGAGGTAGCCAACAAGGAGGAAACAAACTGATGATCTGCGTACTGGCACAATCCAACCGCCCAACCGCTAGAACCTTTAACATGACCGCCCAGGACGCAGTAGCTGCAAAGGACATGGTGTCAGGTATAATCACAATCAATGATATAAATGCTTATGTATTATTTGATTCGGGTGCCACCTATTCTTTTGTATCTGAAGAATTTGCTAGAAAACTTAATACACCCCGAGAACGATTAGAAGATCCCTTGAACATAGAAGTTACGAATAAGGAAGTAATCCCTATAGAATACGTTTACTGAAATTATCGCGCAAACATTAGAGAACATGAACTGAGCGTAGACTTGATTCCTATTAGATTGGGAGAATTTGACATAATACTGGGAATGCATTGGTTGTATAACCATGCAGCAATAATTGACTGTCAGAATAAATGTGTGAACCTTCAGACTCCAAGTAAGTCTAAGGTAGTGTTTTATGGTAGCTCATCGCTTAAACAATCCTGTTGCGTTACGATGATGCAGGCCAAGAAATTGTTCAGGAAAGGATGTGTAGGTTACTTAGCTTACATTGTAGATGCTCAACAAAAGGGAGTAGAAATTAAGAATATATCCGTAGTGAATGAATTTCGAGATGTATTTTCGGACGATCTGCCTCGTCTTCCGCCAGACAGAGAGATTGAATTCGTAATAGACTTAGCACCAGGAGTAGCGCCGATTTCGAAAGCCCCATACCATATGGTGCTGGTAGAAATGAAGGAGTTAATGATACAACAGCAAGAGTTATTAGATAAGGGTTACATACGACCGAGTGTGTCTCCTTGGGGAGCACCAGTGTTATTTGTTAAGAAAAAGGACGGATCGATGAGGCTCTGTATCGATTATCGAGAATTGAACAACGTAACGACCAAGAACAGATATTTGCTACCGAGGATAGACGACTTATTTGATCAACTGAAGGGAGCGAAGTGTTTTTCGAAGATAGACCTACTGACGGGTTATCACCAATTGAAGGTACGAGATGAGGATTTACCAAAGACTGCATTTCGAACCCGATATGGACATTACGAGTTTTTGGGTATGTCATTTGGATTGACTAATGCTCCAGCAGCATTTATGGACTTGATGAACCGAGTTTTCAAGCCATACTTGGATAAATTCGTTGTAGTTTTTATCGACGACATCTTGATCTACTCAAAGACAGAAGAAGAGCACGCCGAACATCTGAAGATAGTTCTGGAAGCACTAAGGAAAGAGAGGATGTATGCAAAATTTTCTAAGTGTGAATTTTGGATGGAGAAAGTTCAATTCTTAGGTCACGTGGTGGATAAGAATGGAATCTCAGTAGACCCTGCGAAGGTCGAGGCAGTAAGTAATTGGGAGCAACTGAGAACACCAACAGAGGTGAGAAGTTTCTTAGGGTTAGCTGGGTACTATCAAAGATTCATCCAAGATTTTTCTAAGATAGCAACCCCGTTAACCAATCTGACAAGAAAGACGGTGAAGTTTGTATGGACAGACAAATGCGAAGAGAGTTTTTAAGAACTGAAAAAGAGATTGAGCGAAGCGCTTGTGTTATCACTACCAGATGATGCAGGAAATTTTGTGGTATATAGTGATGCATCGCACAAGGGACTTGGCTGTGTGCTCATGCAGCACGGCAAGGTCATTGCATATGCATCACGACAATTGAAGGATTGAGAAAAATGATACCCTACTCACGACTTGGAGTTAGCGGCAGTAGTTTTTACGTTAAAGATATGGAGGCATTACTTATACGGAGAGAAATATGAGATATACACGGACCACAAAAGTCTGAAATAGATCTTCACACAGAAAGAGTTGAATATGCATCAGAGAAGGTGGTTAGAATTGATCAAAGACTATGACTGCGATATTCTTTATCACCCGGGTAAGGCAAACGTAGTTGCCGACGCTCTGAGCAGGAAAGGAAGGGAGAAATTGTTTCACTTGACGACTCAAGAGGAGTTGATAAGGGAGATGGAGAAATTGGAAATTGAGGTAAAAGGATCGGAGAGGTCTGAAGAGAAGTTGTTTATAATGGAAGCTCGTCCAACTTTGTTGGATAGAGTAAAAAAAGCACAAGATAAAGATGATGAATGCGAGAAAATCAGAAAGAGGATCGCAAAAAATGGAGAAGAAAGATTTCGAATATTTAAAGATGGTATCTTAAGATTCGAAGGAAGAGTGTGGGTACCAGCGGTAACCGAGTTGAGAGAAGAAATTTTGCACGAGGCACACAATACGACGTATTCCGTTCATCCGGGAGACACTAAGATGTACCGAGATTTGAGGCAACACTTTTGGTGGCCCAATCTGAAATGGGAAGTCGTAGAGTGCGTTAGTAGATGTTTGACTTGTCAACGCATTAAAGCAGAGCACCAGCGGCCGAGTGGTTTACTAAAACCATTGGAAATACTGGAGTGGAAATGGGAGCATATTATGATGGACTACGTGGTAGGACTTCCAGTCACACAGAAGGGATATGATGCCATTTGGGTTATCGTGGATCGACTAACGAAGACCGCGCATTTTCTACCGATTAAGATTCGCTATAGTTTGAATCAGTTAGCAAGCCTATACGTAAAGGAGATTGTTTCACGACATGGAGTGCCGGTATCAATTGTCTCTGATCGAGATCCGCGCTTCACGTCAAATTTTTTGAAAAGCTTGCAAGAGAGAATGGGAACACAGTTGAGGTTGAGTACCACTTATCATCCTCAGATAGACGGACAGAGCGAGCGAACTATACAAACGCTGGAGGACATGCTTAGGACTTGCGTGATGGACTTCAAGGAAAATTGGGAACACCACCTACCCTTAGTTGAATTTGCGTATAACAATAGTTACCATGCGAGTATTGGCATGACACCGTACGAAGCTCTTTACAGAAGAAAGTGCAGAACGCCATTATGTTGGGACAAAGTCGAAAAGCGACGAATACTCGGACCAGAGTTAGTTCAACAAACTGCAGACGTGGTGACAGTGATAAGAGCCAGACTAGTAGCAGCTCAAGACCGCCAGAAAAAGTACGCAGATTTGCATCAGCAGGACCGAGACTTTAAAGTCTGCAGTTTCGTATTCTTGAAGGTATCGCCATGGAAGAGAAAAATCCGTTTCGGCAAGAAAAGAAAGTTGAGTCCAAGATTCATAGGACTGTTCGAGATACTGAAGCGAGTGGGCGAAGTGGCATACAAAGTTGCATTACCACCCGAGTTGGAACACATCCACAACGTGTTCCACATCTCCGTGTTACGACCATACAAGGCCGACTACAAGCACGTGATTTCTTACGAGCCCATTCAAGAGGAGAAGAACTTGGCGTATGAAGAAATTCTTGTTCAGATATTAGATAGGAAAGAGCAAACCTTAAGAAATAAAGTTATTTCATCTGTAAAAGTACTTTGGCGTAACCACGATGTCGAGGAGGCTACGTGGGAGTTAGAAGATAGGATGATGAGGGATTATTCCCATCTATTTGTGTAACCTTGTAGCAATTCCGAGGACGGAATTTTTATAAGGGGGGAGGATGTAATACCCGAGAATTTTTATATATTATTAAATGAATATATAATGGGAATAAGAATTTATTTGAATATAAATGATTTTGTGTTATGAGATGAGTTAACTCAATTATATTAAATTAAATAATTATAATAATTGAGAATGTATGGAGTTTGCGATAAACTCGTTGAATGCCTTGTGTGGCACAGTGATATGAAATATTAATGATTATATTAATTAATGAAAGAATTACTACGTGAATAATTAATCAAATATTAATTGTTATTATGAAAGATAGAATATTAATGGTGATTAATAATATGTTGATTATTATTATTATAAATAATAGAATAATAATAAGCAACTTGTTTATAAATATAATAAGAGTTATATTTATTAATGTGATAATTAATCCTATGAATATTAATTAAGTGTTATTAATGATTACATTGATATATGAGGGATGAATTAATTAATATTTTATTAATTGATTAATTGCCATTATGAATGATAAAACAAGTAAGTTATTAATATAATAAGATTATATTAATTGTTATGTGCAAGTATGCAAAAATTAAACATATAAAGTATATGGGATACAACTATATTATATAGTGTAGTGCAACATTATGTGACTATACTATATATAGGAACCATGTATTAAGATTAATTAAACTATATAAGCTACATGATTTATGCCTATGTGACAATTGCATGTGAAGTATACATTAAAATAATACATCATGAATATATTGTAAACAATTGTTTTTAATAAAGAAGATGATGTAATGCGAGAATATCCGGTTAAAATATATCGGTAAGATAAAATGTACATGGGTTATATGTGTGAAAATTACACTTACTACATTATATGAATTACATTATGTCATTAAAACAACAACCTAAGCATGTATTATATGAATACAACCTAGGTATATAACATGAGCAAAGTAACATAAGTGTGTGTATACATGAATGTTGCTACAAATGCTGAAGTTGATTTGCTTGTCCCATATTGATAGTCACAATCCTTGAACACGTGAAATACTCAAGGCTAGCCTAAGCCTATCTCTTCCTCAAACTCAGCATTTCATAGCTCATGATGAGCAAGGGAGTGGGATTCATGATGAATCCAACAACCATCTACCAACTTCCTATTAACCACCATGCAATCCCACATTCCTGTTGGTTTAATTTGATGTATATATTCATTATACGTATCATAGTTTTTCTATAAATACAAGCTCTCCTTCTCCATTTTCAATTTGCTGAGAATTCATAAGTAAGAGAGATTTGAGAGTGAGCATATAGTTCAGTTGAGAGAGAAAGAGTAAATTGGCAGCAAGTTCAATTAGCTAACAGAGGTATAATCATCTTTCCATGTTCTTCATTCTTGTTCTTCATTTTTATTTTCTGTCAAAATTCCAATTCTTGATTATGGATGCAAAACATGCCAATTGGATTATAGAAAGCTTGTTTAGTTGTTATAATAGACTTATAAGCATATTGAAATACAATGTGGTTATTTTCGTGAAGAAATTTTGTGAATTGGGTTGATGTCTGCCGAAGCAGGAGCTTCCAGCTCTGTACAGGTAACGGCGCAGCTGCACCATGGTTATACTGGAGTGCTGCGCAGCTGCGCCAGTGCTAGGCCTGTGTTTTGTTGGCCAAGGCCCTGCGCAGCTACGCCAGTTTTGAACTGGGGCGCAGCTGCGCTGGTCACTAGTTCCAGATTCTGCTTCTGATCCAGGCTGTTACATGCTAACTTACGATAACACTTTAGAACAAGTTTGAGAACATGAGTAGCATGCCTATAGGAGTACATTGAGATAACGCAAACATGTTTTACTATGATTGCATGCATGATTGATGAAAACTTATAGTGTTGAAACAAACTTAGAGTTTATAAATGAACCTTGATATACGTACATGCCATGTTGATATTCTGATCTTGCGAACATAGTATTATGGTTTAGAAATGCATGAATAACCTGTTAACTTGTGTTTATATGATTAGTAATGATGCATGAGCATGTTGAACTACGCATAAGGCAAGTTCCCTAACTTACACTATCTTTCGACAATAATAGGGATTCGAAAGTGTTGATTTACTTAACGAGGATAAACTACGCATTAGGCAAGTTCCCTAACTTACACTATCTTGAAGTGCAAGTATTCTATCCTTGTGTTTACTTTATTCAAGGAACGTTATAAGCAAGTTCCTAACCTTACTCTTTATTGAGCATTAATTAAGCTTGTGCTATTATTGTCGTACAAGTAAACTTTTGAGATTGCAAGTCATGTATTATAAACTATATACTTCATGGATAAGATAAAAGTCGATTTATGTTCTTCGAACTTTAAATCTTGAGATTGAACTTATAATTGTTGTGATCTATGCCATTTGATTCGGCTAGACTTATATTGTTGAAAGGCGACCCAAACCAATTGATTGGTGCAGGATCTTGTATTTGACTGAGATGAACAACCTTCTTTGAAGGAAAATTATATATTGCCGGGAGACCGACGTGCGCACTTTAGTACGATTGAACGATATGCACAACGAGAGTACTTTAGACTGATCACCTGTTGTATTTATTTTATTGGATTATCTGTATATTTCTATTAATTCTAGTAGAAGTTCATAGTCCTTAGTGATTGCTCAGTATTCAATTATCTTGAAATCGTGAATTTATTTAGCATTGAATCATATTGATATTATTCTGTCCTTAGCGACTGTTATTGAAAACTGTTGATATTTCTTGTTGTCTTGAACTATCACACCGTGCTATACCCTTTTGGATTCGAGAACTATAATACTCACCCTTATTGTTATATTACTTGCTGAGCAAACTTGTTGCTCATTCTTGCTTTTCCTAAAATATTTCAGTTAATTTAGAGCAGTGCAGACCCTCAAGCACCGACAAGGGCATGGAAAAGGCTACTGAGTAGCTTAATATTATGTAGGACTTATCATTGTAATAAGAACTTATTTTGTTATGTACTAGTTAAGGTTATGTGTGCTTAAGTCATGTAATCAGTGTTTAAGTTACGAGACCTTGGGACGTGAATAAATTATATTAATTAAATGCAATCTATTCGGTAGTAGTATTGTGAATTATTCCGCTATGTGATGCAACAATTAGACGTAATATTATTATCATGGTGTTAGAGTTTAGAACGTGACGAACAGAATTCAAGTGACCCTGTGGCGGTCCGAATTTGGGGGCGACACACTAACTCTAGAACAATGCTTATTAAGATATCTCTGAAGGGATCTTTAACTTATTCTGCTGTGCTTGAAATGATTCTTATGTTGATCATATGCTAATTATAAAATGGAAAAGATTTTTGAAATTAAAAAGGATCTATTCAACCCCCCCTTCTAGATCTATTGTGTGCCCTCTAGGAACTAACAGACAGTCTTAAAAAAATAGAAGCAAGCAAAATGGCATACACAAGCAAGGAATATCCCCTTAATACAGTAAAAGCTCACAATAAAAGCTTACAAAAAAAGAATATTTTAACATAAATCACAACATAAGTAGACAAGATTTATCATACATAACTACATTGTGAAAATATTCGACTTAAAAGTTAAATCCTACTCTATAGCCATGCACCAATTTTGATAGGAATTATGGACCTTTTTACCCTTTATTCTAATATTTTCATCTATGTTCTGGATAATTTGACTTGCAGTAGAGTTTAAGCGTTCAAATATCATCAAATTCCTTTCTTTTCAAACATAGTATATTTCAGCCTGGGTAGCTATCTTCTGAATCTAGCATACAAAAGTACCGTCAGTGAAATTATAAGACATCCAGTCTTTAATTCCAACTCAATTGTTTGATAAACCAAAGATCACATTTCCTATTTATGTTGTTCCAGACCTGAGAAACATTAGGACATAGAAAGAACAAACGGTCCATAGTTTCCAGTGCCTCCGCATAATGCACATGTATTTTCTGTAACAGGACCCCACCTATGAAGTATTTCTCTAGTGGTCATTCAATCCTTAAAAGCAAGCCAAGTGATGAAAGAATTATTAGTGGTATTATCTTTAAACCATACAACTATATACCAGTGTACCTTAGGATTTTTATTCCTAAGCACTTCCCAAGTAGCCTTCACAGAAAACTCCCCATTTTTCGCAGGACATTATTTGACATTTTCCTCTACATGAGGCCTGATTTGAATGCTATGAGCCTCTAACTATATCTCACAAAGTAGTAACAGATATAATAGGCTAATTCCACCTATTACCAGTTATACCCATGCTAACTCTGGCATTTTTAGGGATAGCAGAAATTCCAAGAAGACTTGCACCATATTGCCTCAATAATGGACCGTATCGATGCCAATTCCAAGAATTTATTTTTCACCATATTGCCTCAATACCGAATCTTATGCACCATATTGCCTTAATAATGGACTCTTGTCATAACTCTTGTAACAGTTTTTCTCTAGGTTTCGGAAACAATTAAAGTATAAAATAAAAAAACAGTTTTCAATCCTAATTGTACAGGAGAATCTCAAAGCATCAGGCACATTAAGTAGATTTGATTCTCAATAAATAATACACCCAAACAATTACTACCAAATCATTTGAATTGAATTACATTACAGATCCCCTGTTTTGTCAAAAAAAAACAAGAATAAGAGTACATGTTTATTCACAGGCATACCTTCATCTTGGTGGAGCTTGAGTGTGGTTGCTGATCCAAATTTCGTTAACAAAATTAACGGTATAATAAATGAAAATTTGATGATGATGACATGATGAAACAATAGTTGTTTAGGAATCAAATCACCTCCCTTAAAATCTAATTTGATCTTTGGGTTTATCAAATCTGTGTGTATATATCAAATAAGAAGAGTTCAACTACAAGTGCAAAAATGGAAGAGAAAATCTAGATTCAAACAACCAATTATGGTAATTGAAAGCTAGATTCAAGTGCTAATTATGGTATGTAGATCAATTGGATATGAGAACGAGATCGATGAAAATATTTAATGAGAATGATGAAGAGAACCAAATTGATAATACCTTTATTCTCCTCCAGCGATTTACTCGATCAATTCGATGTGAGAACGAGATTGGTGCTAATTTGCTTCTTCGATCGGTGAGAGAAAGGTAGGGAGAGAAGGTACTGTGAAGAGAAGGTAGGACTGATGATGAGAAGTTCGATCAAGTCGAACGAAGGGAAGAGGATAAAGTCGAATGAAGCCGGAAGGAATGAAATAAACCCACCTATTTAGAAGGGAATAAAAAATAACTTTCAGATTTGGAAGGGAATGACTAAAGGAATGGAATGGTCATTCCAATTGAGCAACCAAACATGTTTTAATTCATTCCTTATGGAATGGTCATTCCATTCCCAGCCCATTCCATTTCATTCCCACCAACCAAACACAACATTACTGTATTCTGGGACACCCTTCACTCCATAAACGTCATTGTCTTCCAAATCCCTCAAGAATCGCGAATCACTCATTGTTCCACTTCTGCTTCAGATCGCGAACCCTAGGCCAACTGATTTGGGGATATTTGTCTGATAACCAACATGAGTAAATAACCGGTGTAAACGTAACTGTAATTTGGCATAAATGTAAACTACCAAGCGTACCCCTCTGTAATAAACATTACAGCCTTAGCCGGTCACTTTTAACTGGCCACATGACGAAAGTGTGCTTTTTGTTACATTTAATTGAAGTTTGGGATGGACTTAAACACCTTTTTTGGTTTGGGGTGCAACAGTCAACATGGGTGTAAAGTTTGGGGTGCAACTTGTCTTTTAGTTGACTTTTTATTATTATTAGTATTATTATTGGCTAAATGACACCCTCCAAGTTGCCACCCACTTTTAAAGTCGTCCTTAAAATTCATTTTTCGTCAGGTAGGTCTTTAAAGTTATTTTTTTTGACGTTTACGTTCCTTCTACCCGATTTGACAACAACTCGACCCATGTTGACAAAATTTTGACCCAACCCGACCTAATTTGACTCAACCCCAATTTTTAATATTTTAAAATAAAATATTATTTTAAAAATAAGTTAAAATACTAATTATATTTAATATATTAAAATAAATTATTATTTATAAAATTATTATTATTTTTGATATTTTAAAATAAAATAACATTTTTAAAAATAGTCATTTTTAATATTTTAAAATAAAATATTATTTTTAAAATAATAATTATATTTAATATTTAAAATAAATAATTTTAAAATAAATTTTATTTTTAAAATTTTAAAAGAAAATATTATTTCAAAAAAATCAAATAATAATTATTTTTAATATTTTAAGAAAAATATTCTTTTCTAAAACAAAAATTATTTTTGAAAAGTTTTAAAAATAATTTCTATTTTAAGAAAAAAATATTATATAATTTTATTTTTTCAAAAATGAGTAATGTTTCATAAAATATAGATTCAAAAAAAGTAAAGTTAAATTTTTTTAAAACTAATTATTTTTATGAAATTTACACATCATTACAAAAATTATTTTATGAAAACAAAATTTTATTTTTTGTTTTATTTGTTTGAATATATATTTTATAAAACTTTACTGATTTTTTTTTCAAAAATGAAAATTTTGAATAAAAAAATTCCAAAAAATAATAATTATTTAAAAATATTTTAAATTTAATTTTCTCAAAAAAAAATTGAATAACTTTTTTATTTATCTTTTACTATTTTTTGTATTTTCAATTTATATTTTTAGTTTTTTTTAAAGTCTAGTATTATGAATACATATAATAACGGTAAAGATAATAACTTTTTTTTCTTCTAAAAATAAAGTTTTACATAATAAATGAAAAAATCTATTTTTGAAAATAAAATTTTATTTTCTTATTTAATTTTTTTGAATATATATTTTATGAAACTTTACTCATTTTTGAAAAAATAAACTTTATAATATTTTTTCTTTAAAATAATAATTATTTTTATAACTTTTTAACAATAATATTTTATTTTAAATATATAAAATAAATATTAGTTTTAAAAAATAATATTTTATTTTAAAATATTTAAAAGCATTATTTTTTTCAAATTATTATAAATAATATTTTATACAAGTTAGAGAGAGAATTTCGTGGGTCTTAGAGAGAGAAAGTCTTGGCTTGAGTGTTTGAGAAAATAATGAAAGTGTTCTTTTTCTTTTCTTTAAATTCCTATCTTTGATTCAATGAATCTAATTTTGCTAGGTGGCATGATTTGGCTGATGAGATGAGAGATTTGGTCATGTGCTAATATCTAAACATATATCTTGTAAAGATTTGCAAGCAAGCTCAATTAAATAATTCCAAAAATATTATTTTTGTAAATAATAAATTCCTTTAAGGGTATTCTTGACCGTGACACATACTTCTAGGGTTTAACCTTTAGGGTTTAACCCTTAGGGTTTGCTAAATAATTTCTAAGGTTTAGAAAATTAAATTTAAAGCTTAATAAAATTTTAATTAAAACACACGAATTAAAATTAGGGTTTTTAATAGAAATTTTAGGGTTTTTTTTTCTTTCTAAAATTAGATTTTTTTTTTATATAATTAAGGTTTTCAAATTATAAATTAGGGTTCCCTAATTATTACCCTTACTCACATAATATCCACACTTGTATTTAAATACAAACATATCAATTACTATGTTTAATATTTAAACCAAATAAATAAATTTATAACATATATTCATATAATTATGTTAATTATCATAATTATATATATAATTCATAATCACATCTTGTATTAACATACTTACATATATACAGAGACAAATATAATTATTAATTATATTTAATATCCAAATTTCTTAAAAAAATAAATTCTCATTATATATAACATAAATACACTTTCCTTTTAAATACAATTATACAATAATTGTTTTAATCCATGAAATTTCATGACCAAAATTAGGGTTTTGATCTATAATGACACTTTACCTTATATTCTATTATTAATTAAGTTAAAATAAATAACTTAATTAATCTTGATTAATTCATATAATAAAATAATTATTATAATAATTCTAGAAATCATTTCATATATTATTTAAATAATATATTAATCATATTTTCTTGGAAAATAACTAATAAAATATTTTGATTATCAAAATTAATTTCTTATAAGAATATAATTTATAGTAATCTACAATTCCTTTATCAAAAAATTTATTTAAAATTATTCATGCAATAAATAAATATATATGTATCACATAAATACATATTCTTTTCCTTGCACATATACCCACATATTATTTTGATAAAAATAATATATAAAAAAAAAATTATACGCAAAATTCCTTATTTAATTATATAAAATATTGGGTTATTACATTCACCCTCCCTTATAAGGATTCCGTCTCCGGAATTACCGTTTCAAAACTTATACACACAAGGATAAATAATATACACAATCACTGCAAATAGATCTCGATCAGATTCGATCGAACTGATCTTTAACTATTCAGCATAAAACTTGTTTATCTGATTAAACGAAATCTGATTTCTAATAGAACTCAAATTCCTCCTTCAAAATTCCTTAATAAAACGATTTATTATATATAAAAAAAATCATATATACGAAAATAAAAATGTATTCGAACAATACCTGGAATTCCATCCCCGGTTGCTACCGTATCTTGAACCGTCATATTGAAAGACCTTGCAGTTGGTTTGTTTGTCGTAGTTGGATACGTGATCGCCAGCTTTCCGCTGCTTTTCCCGGCATTCACGTTTCCCCCATCGGCATTCCCTTTTGGACAATCCCTTGCCATATGATCAGTTGATCCGCAGATGAAACAACCACTATTCTTCCTTGAATTAGGACAATTAGGAGAGATGTGTCCCTCCTGCCCGCACTTGTAGCACACAAACTTTCCTTTGAGACACTCACCTGAGTGACTCTTCCCACAATTTCCACATGGTTCCACCTTCTTCCTTATTCCTTCTTGACTATTTCCAGTATTTCCCAAATTTGTCCACTTTCTTTTTCCACTTGCACTTCCACTATTTCCTTCCACCTTAACTTTTCCTTCAATCCTACCCTTATTCTTCCTTTCCTTGTTATAGAGAGTCATGGCCTCACTTGCTCCTTCAGCAATAATAGCCTTTTCCAGTAGCGTTCCAAACGAGTTAATCTGCAGCACTGCAACCTTGTTGTAGATCCAGGGCTTTAGACCATGTTCGAACCTTCGTGCCTTTCTTGCCTCAGTGTTCACTTGTTGTGAAGCGAACCTAGCTAATTCGTTAAACTTGGCGGCGTATTCTGATACGGTCATATGTTCTTGTTTCAATTCTAGAAATTTAACCTCCATCCTGTCCTGCATACTGGACGAGAAGTAATTCTCGTTGAACAGTTCTTTGAACCTTGTCCATGTTACCACTTTTGCTCCGGCTCGAGTTTGGTTAGCCTCCCACCAGAAGTTCGCTTCCCCTTTTAACATATAGGTAGCAAAAGCTGTCTTTTGCTCCTCCGCTACCCTAGCAATAACAAACGCTTTTTCTATTTCTTTTACCCAAGTTTGGGCTTCTATAGGGTCGGTCGTTCCTTTGAATTCAGGCGGTCCTACTGCCTTGAAATCTTTGAAGTTCACCAATTGATTCCCTGGAGGATTTCCTGCGACTGGTGCTCGATTTTGCATAGCCTCAGCTAATATATTCACAAAATCCTGCATAGGATTTTCTTGACCTCCTGCATTGTTAACAAAGTCTTCCACCCTTCGGGTTCGTGGTTCTCTTCTTGGCGGCATTATCTGGTTAAACAAAATTTTAAAGTTATTACCTTATCATTCATATACCATTATTAATGGTATCATAAAAGATAGAATATAAAATTCTAAATTTTAGACCAGTTCAGCTTGCTGGATTCCCAATTTCAGCTTGCCGAATTAACAAATTGACATTTAATCAACATACTAACTTGACATATAATAATATCATAACATTTATATTAATATTTAAACAGTACATAGTACTTTTCATTCCACAATACAGACTGTCATAGTCAGCTACTATCCCTTAATGACAACAAAAGTCGGGATTCATCATAATACTTATGCAAAAGTAATACATATCACTCCTATACATACTATATATAATCCTATTTTACTTATCCTATTCATTTCCTACACCTTCCTTAGATCCTGGACAAATCTTTGCCTGATGACCTACCAATCCACAAACAAAACATACGCATTGCTTCGGATCAGGGCAATGAGATGAGATGTGTCCTTCACGTCCGCAATTATAGCATACATTCTGTCCTTTCATACATATGCCTTCATGTTTCCGATTACAGTTCGCACACGTTCCTATTTTCTTGAAGTTCCCTTGATTAAAATCAGAATTTCCTAAATCACGGTCATTCATTTTTCTTTTCCCTTTCTGGCTTGGAGCTTCACACGATTTGCTGCATTTGGCTCCCATCTGTTCAATTTGAACCTTCAACTTATCTTGTTCTTCCATTGTTTCGATTAATGCCTTTTGCAACTGGTTGTTTAGTAGCCTTTCCACTGCCAACAACCTTTCCAAACATAACAGCTTGTTCTTTAGATTCTGCACTTTTGTTGATGCTTGGCCAGCTCCAACTTCAGTGTCTGAATCACTATCTGTCAATAAAACCGTTTCTGGTTCTGGTTCTATATTTTCCAAAATGATTACTTCATCTGGGTTGCTTTCAGGGGGAGTGATTTGCTCCTTCTTTATGACATGAGAGCCTTCTAATCTTTTCCTTCCTGACATCTATACACAAATTATCTTGATTAGTACATAATATAGACACATAACAAATAATAGTTTATATAAGTTATTTTTATTTCATTTTACGATGAATTTCCTTAATTCATCTCCTTTAAACTCTATTTGAGTTATTTATTTTTCAACGCTTCTATCTAGCTTAAGGTTATAGCCTAAGGTATCCCCCACCTATGGTTTCTAACCTAAAGCTCTGATACCAACCTGTGACGCCCCCAAATTCAGGTACTTGAACCCGAACTTGGTGCTACACGATATCATTTCTTTGAGCGGAATAATTATAATATAAATAAACAAACTTAATTTACATATCAGAGTTGTCTAATCCCAGGTACACGACCTTTAAACATTCATTACATGATAGATAATAAATAATATTGTCTTAATAAAGTCTAACTATTACACACAATACCATAAAACTTATTCTTGCAGCTTTCCTTTCCCTTTGTTTTTGCCAGAGCCTTCTGGTTGATCACGCTTAGCTGAAAATATTTAATTTAAAGCAAGAATGAGCATTCAATTGCTCAGCAAGTAATAGCAGTTAATAAACTTTAGTTGAAAGAAGTAAATGTCTTCTTTGAGGTATACTTCTACAACGAATCAATAGTTGTGAAGTCTTTCGAAACATATCTTAATAACATATCAAATCGTTTAAAATTTTGAAACGACGTAGTGACTATAAATACTGAGCGGTCAATGGACCATGAACTTTTATTTTTTTTTATTTTCAAAAAGGTTAAACAGAAATTCATCTGTAAACCGCTCTGGTCTTACGGACATGTAGGGTGATCAGCCCCGTTATGTCCTGTATTGATCAATACTATCTATTTGAATGATAAATTCATTCACTCTGTTCGCCTTGGGCACATAAACAATTTCCCCATTAAGGGTTGTTCATACTCAGTCTGGAGTCCTAACTAAACAATTCAGTTGGACGACTTTATCATAACCAATACTATCTAACAATGAAATTCAAACTATGTCTAGCCGAGTCAAATAGCTTAGACAATCTTTAAATCATGAACGCATACCAAAATTTTATAGTGTGTAACAGGATTTGTCATATCAAAGAATTTCTAGTTCCAGAGTTCTTTATGAGTACAACAGTTCATACAAGTGGGGACATTTGTATGATAACAGCCAATAATGAGATATTAATAAATAATAACTGAATTGAATAAAATTCCACAATATAAGAATAAGTTCATAAGTGAATCATGGATATCATTACAGATATGAATAATTGACAATAATTATTCATGAATATGCTTTTAACTTACTGGGATCCATCGCATAGAATAACTGCGAGGAGTAGAGATACTTGATCAATATAACATTTGAGTAAGGTTAGAGAACTTGCCTTGATAGTTGATTACTGCTACGTAGTATAGCTTAAGCTGTTATCTTTAATACAAAGTCCTATCATCAATAGAATTATTCTTTTAATTAGAATAATATAACTTAACACATAATACTGCTTTAAACATGTTGTCACATAGTCATATCATTCATTAAAACATATAAGAACGTATACCTAGTCAAACTATGTCAATTTGGTTTGAGTTTGATATAGTTTCGGCATCCCGAGTGCATTATCGGATAATTAATGACTTTATTTTTAATGAAACTTTGTTCAAGAACTTAAATATTATATTAGATAATTTAATTATCATTTATAATATTTTTCCAAACATTAAAATTATTTATTATAATTTTTCAAACACTAATATCATTTTTTAATGATTTAATTGTCAAATAATATCATTATCATTAATATTTAAATAATTTAAAATATTAATGATATTCATGTCAACACTTTAAAAGTTATTTATTATAACTTGAAAATATTTTTAAAACCTTAATATTACCTTTAAATAATTTTTTTAAGATATTAAAATCATTTTTAAATAATTATCATTAATATTAAAATATTAATGTATTTCATTTCCAAATATTAAAAGTTATTTATTATAACATAAAACATTTTTAAAACCTTAATATCAATTTCAAATGATTTTTATAGTATTAAAATCATTTTTAAATAATTACTATGAATATTAAAATATTAATGTTATTCATATCAAAATATTAAAAGTTATTTATTATAACTTAAAATATTTTTATTACATTTATTTCACCTTTAAATGATTTATAAAATATTTAAATCATTTTTAAATAATTTATTTAATATAATTATTAAATAAATTTATTATCATTAATATTTATATATATTAATGAAATTCTTATCAAAATATTATAAGTTATTTATTATAACTTAAAATACTTTTTAAAATCTTAATATCATTTTTAAAATATTAAAACCATTTTTAACTAATTTATTTAATATAATTATTAAATAAATTTATTATCATTAATATTAAATTATTAATAAAATTTAACTCAAAATATTAAAAGTCATTTATTATAACTTAAAATATTTTTTAATACTTTAATATAATTTTAAATGATTTTTAAAATATTAAAATTATTTTTAAGTAATTTATTTAATATAATTATTAAATAAATTTAATGTCATTAATATTTAAATAAATTAAATTATTAATGAAATAGATCTCAAATTATTAAAAGTTAATTTTTATAACTTAAAATAATTTTAGAATTATTTTTAGAATTTTTAATAATTAATATCTATTTATTTTAATTAATATAATTAATTTTAATTTAAAACCGTCGCTAAAGGGCTATCGCGACGGAAAGTGTCGCCTTAGGTGTTCTTGAGCCTCAAGAACATTCAAACTCAGTGTTCAAGGTACCTACTTTGACCACTTATAATTCTTTGATTTTGATGTTTTCTGGGTTGGTAATTTGGTTAGTGTTATAGTATTGATGTAATACTACAACCACAACCACGTTTCATGGCCATCCTACATCACAACTAGAAATTATAAGCAATCAAAGTAGCTGTCAGATGCTGTTCTTCATTTTCTGGGCAGCCCAGAAACGTGAAGTCATGGCCGGTCAACGTACTTTGACCTTAAATAACTTTGATTATGTTGTTAATCTAGGTGTTCTAAAGGCATGATTGTGTAGTATATATGTTAGACTACAAATAACAAACACTAACATGGTCCAAAACATTAACAATATCAAGATCCGAGGTTTGCAAAATGGTTGTCAGAGACTGTTCAACACTTGGAAAATTTCTGGGTTTTCCAGAAATTAAAAATCTGATCGGTCAACCATGTTTGACCACTTATATCTTGAGATCTAGACATGGTATGGACTTGATTCCACTTCCAGTCTACTCTCCTCATGGCATAGAATAATTTTATAACATCAAACACACATAAAATCTAACACACAAAGATCTATGAGCTCTGACATATGGCTGTCAGACAACATTTTAAAAATTTTCCAGATTTTTGAAATCTTCAATTTCGTGCATCTAGATGTTATGGATCTATCAAATACCAACCCAGATGATCAATAGACATAACATACCACATATTTTAACACGTAATCACAATATTCAACTTAGCATACAAGATCAAATTTTTAGGTTAGGGTTTTATACCTTTCTTGAATGATTGTTGATTTTCACCTTCTGATCTTGATGTTGGATTGCTATGGAATGATATTGAATGATATTTGGGACAAGTTAGAGAGAGAATTTCGTGGGTCTTAGAGAGAGAAAGTCTTGGCTTGAGTGTTTGAGAAAATAATGAAAGTGTTCTTTTTCTTTTCTTTAAATTCCTATCTTTGATTCAATGAATCTAATTTTGCTAGGTGGCATGATTTGGCTGATGAGATGAGAGATTTGGCCATGTGCTAATATCTAAACATATATCTTGTAAAGATTTACAAGCAAGCTCAATTAAATAATTCCAAAAATATTATTTTTGTAAATAATAAATTCCTTTAAGGGTATTCTTGACCGTGACACATACTTCTAGGGTTTAACCCTTAGGGTTTGCTAAATAATTTCTAAGGTTTAGAAAATTAAATTTAAAGCTTAATAAAATTTTAATTAAAACACACTAATTAAAATTAGGGTTTTTAATAGAAATTTTAGGGTTTTTTTTTCTTTCTAAAATTAGGTTTTTTTTATATATATAATTAAGGTTTTCAAATTATAAATTAGGGTTCCCTAATTATTACCCTTACTCGCATAATATCCACACTTGCATTTAAATACAAACATATCAATTACTATGTTTAATATTTAAACCAAATAAATAAATTTATAACATATATTCATATAATTATGTTAATTATCATAATTATATATATAATTCATAATCACATCTTGTATTAACATACTTACATATATACAGAGACAAATATAATTATTAATTATATTTAATATCCAAATTTCTTAAAAAAATAAATTCTCATTATATATAACATAAATACACTTTCCTTTTAAATACAATTATACAATAATTGTTTTAATCCATGAAATTTCATGACCAAAATTAGGGTTTTGATCTATAATGACACTTTACCTTATATTCTATTATTAATTAAGTTAAAATAAATAACTTAATTAATCTTGATTAATTCATATAATAAAATAATTATTATAATAATTCTAGAAATCATTTCATATATTATTTAAATAATATATTAATCATATTTTCTTGGAAAATAACTAATAAAATATTTTGATTATCAAAATTAGTTTATTATAAGAATATAATTTATAGTAATCTACAATTCCTTTATCAAAAAATTTATTTAAAATTATTCATGCAATAAATAAATATATATGTGTCACATAAATACATATTCTTTTCCTTGCACATATACCCACATATTATTTTGATAAAAATAATATATAAAAAAAAAATTATACGCAAAATTTCTTATTTAATTATATAAAATATTGGGTTATTACAATAATATTATTAGATAGCATTATTGACAATGTCTAAGAAAGTTCTGTCTAGGAGGGGTTATTTAATTGTGCGCTAGTAAGGAGAAATCCTTATCGGAAGTCCCCCTCTTTCTTGGGAACGACCTGGTTGTCAATATTGTAGTTCTGTAATATTATTTATGAATAATTAATTATTAATTTATATGATAAGAAAATATTTATTTTGGTGGATATAAAAAAAAGGAATTAGTGCTGAGGTATTTTTATCAGTATTTTGGTGTGAAAAATCACCCGTTTATGAATTTCCGCCATTTTCGGTTGGGAATTTGGAAAAACTTCCTTCTACAAAGTTGTAGAGAATTAAATTTCCTATGAAAAGGACATATCATTTGTATTTTTCTGATAAAAGAGATATTTATTATGAATTATTGAAGTTTTGAAAATAAATGTTTTTTTTAAAATAAAATGGTGGGTCCCACTTTTGTCATTGCTTGGAAAATTCTGATCTTTTTTGGTGTGCTATGAGCCGCCGGTAGCAAAAGTCTACTTTGACATCCTAAGTTTTTTCTATAAATAGGGTGCTTAGGTTAGAATTGAAAATCACACCAGAATCAGAAGTTTTCTCTCTCTATAATATCGAGCGTATTTTTGTGAGTATTTAGATACTTTGAGTGTTACTATTCAGTGCAAGTTTCCTTCGGTATTATATCCGATATTCCAGCCAGAAGTACTATTCTTTTGAGGTAAGGGATGTTATTTTCTTTCATAAATGATGTTATTCTTTTCAATATCATTATACCAAAATATTGGCATGGATTGTATTATGAAATTCTTACTTTTTCCGTCGGAGTTACTATTCACGTATACGGCACTATTCACGGAAAAATTAAATTTTCTTCTATATGTCCAAATTGCTTGTTAAGGTTCTTATCTTTGATTGGATCTAAGTTTTGAGCTTTATTCTTGAATTTTGCTCCACAATTGATTATTACGAAGTATTTTTAAATTGGATAAACTAAAATACGAATCCTTAATCTTTGTCCTTTATCTCACTGAATTTGTTCTTTAAAATATTTTTCATCATCCTCAGTCCTAAAAGGTGATATAACTGAATATCTTTGGCCTGTAGAGTAAAGATGAATGATTACCTGATGAATATCTTTGGTCGTAGTGTAAAGATGGACAGGTGTTGAGATGAACATGACCACTAGTGACACAAATGAATATCTTTGGCCCGTAGTACAAAGATGAATATTTGATTTGAGATGTATATTGATTGATGTTACAGGGATAAAATATTGATGATGGACTTTTAAATCATAGAAGATAGTAGACTTCATTCTCTACTTAACTCTTCTAATGAATGGTTATTTTCGCTGCGAATATTGATCTAAAACTTGTTGTCAATAATATTTTATCTGAATTATTGAAGACTAATGATAATTTATTTTTCATTATCTTAGTCATAATATTCTTTACTGGGCTAGTTGAGCTCACCCTTTTCATCTATTGTCCTCTTCAGGAAATGAGAATGTCATAGGAACTAGTCGGGGGACAGAGTGATGGTCCGAGTTAGAGCAGTAGTAGTCCTCACTATTTCTGATAAATAGTGTGATAATAATTGTAATAAGGACTTAGTTTGAATGTTAATATTTTCTACATATTTGTATTGACACTCACAATTGTGTGGTCGTATTTTGCACGACCGTGTGATATAAAAGTTTGTATATGAATTCTGTATCATGTATTTGGCGACTCAGAATGGGTTGGGTTGACTGGACCTATTCTGGGGGCGTCACAGTTGGTATCAGAGCTTAGGGATATGATCTCTGGCGGAGATCGGGGAATAGAACTAGGAGGGGAGAGACGAGTAAATCCTTCACTAGTATGTCCTACCTAAGCTTATGTGATATTTAATTGGTCAGCCGGAGCATAGGGTTAATATGTGATATGTTAATTTGTTTAATTAACCCTTATTTTATAGCAGTATTTGAGAATGGCAGCCGAGAATGTTAACAACGAAGTTAATGAAACCGTGGAGACACCTTTAATCACCAACCAGGAGAACGTGCAACAGGAAGGCAATTTTCATCCTAAAAACAACGCTGATCAGACGATAAACGATGAGATGTTTAGAAGTTTTTTGCAGTTCATGCAAAACCAGACGAGGAAAACTCATGTGCAAAATACAGGTGGAGATAATAACAACTCACGGCTTGTCACGGCCAAGCAGTTCAAAGAATTGGGACCACCAGAGTTTTTGGGAAAGCCGGATACGATCAAGGCGGAGACGTGAGTTAAGCAAATTACCAAGATATTTGATGTCTTGGGATGCACGGAGGAACAGAAAGTTCCATTCGCCACCTTTATGTTCTGTGGAGAGGCAGATTACTGGTGGGAGTCTGTGAAGCGTACCCAGCATGCCGCACTCAAGATGTATTGGGAAGCTTTCCAGAAACTGTTCAATGACAAGTACTTTCCTGAAAGTATTCGTCATATGAAAGCGGTAGAGTTTATCAGACTAGAACAAAATAACATGACTGTGTCCCAATACGAGGCTAAGTTCGCGGAGTTGTCCAGGTTTGCACCTTATTTGGTAGAGAATGAGGAACGTATGACGCGGATGTTTCTGAGAGGTTTGAACCCCGAAATATGTCAATACCTCATTTCTCACAAATTTTCTCTATATTCGGATGTAGTGAACAGGGCCCAATTGTTAGAACGAGATAGTGATTATATTCAACCAAGGGACAACAACCAAGGTCGCACCGGTGGCAGCAGTCATCGGAGCAATGACAACCAGCGGAGAGGAAAGTATGACAGAAGCGGTAACCACTCCGGTGATAATCGTGGCCATGATAGAAGAAAAAGCGAATTGGGGGGAGATTTCAAGAAGAGAAGGTATAACAAAGAGAAAGTGAAGACGTCGACATCAGCACCAGCATCAAGTGTTTTTAGGGAAGGAGAACGACCATCGGTCGTATGCTATAAATACGGGAAAGAGGGACACATCAGCCCAAACTGCCCACAATAATTCAAAGTATGCTATAACTATGGGAAAGAAGGACATATAGCTCGAGATTGTCCTATAGCGAAACCAAGTCTAGCGGGGGTGGTGATTCCAAAGGCGATTTCGGACAAGTCAAAGTCGGTGATTCCTGGAAGAGCGTTTGTCGTGACAGCCCAAAACGCGAGGAACCCACACGAGGTGATTACGGGTAAGCTAATCATAAACTCTTGCGAAGTTTACCCCTTGTTAGACACCGGTGCTACCCATTCTTTTATTTCACCTGCTTGTGCTCAACGTTTGAACTTGACTTCTGATAAATTAGACTTTGACTTATCTGTTGAAACTCCGTTGGGGGAAACCTTTGTTACATCCACAGTTTACAAATCTTGCTTGATTCAGATTGGTACCCTTACCTTACCTGTTGATCTTATATCTTTGAAAATACTTGCATTTGACGTGATTTTAGGAATTGACTGGTTAACCACTTACTATGCCAAAATTGATTATTTTCATAAGGTTGTTAGTTTTTATATTCCTAATCAACCTGTTGTGCGAATTCAAACCACCAAACCACTAAAATCAGTCAATATCATTTCAAGTCACAAAGCTATTCGTTTATTGAAAAAAGGATGTCAAGCTTTCTTCGCACATGTCACTGATCTAAACCAGAATACGTTAGGTTTGAATGATATTTCCGTTGTTAATGAGTTTCCTGATGTATTTACCGAAGAACTTCCCGGTCTACCCCCAGAACGTGAAGTTGAATTCTTTATTGACCTTGAACCCGGTACAAAACCCATTTCTAAAATCCCATATCGAATGGCTCCTATTGAACTTCAGGAGTTAAAGGTCCAATTACAGGAATTATTAGACATCGATTTTATTTGTCTTAGTACGTCTCCTTGGGGTGCTCCTGTTTTATTCGTAAAGAAGAAAGACAGGAGTATGCGACTTTGTATTGATTATAAGGAGTTGAACCATGTCACCATCAAGAATAGGTATCCGCTACCTCGTATTGATGACCTGTTCGACCAGTTGCAAGGAGCATAATTCTTTTCAAAGATTGATCTTCATTCTGGATATCATCAGCTGAAGATTAAAACTGAGGATATTCCGAAGACTGCCTTCAGAACTCGGTACGGGCATTATGAATTCCTAGTCATGTCTTTTGGATTGACTAATGCTCCTGCTGCTTTTATGGATATGATGAACCGTGTATTCAAGAAATATTTGGATCAGTTCGTTGTTGTCTTTATTGATAACATCCTCATCTATTCTAAAAGTCGTGAAGATCATGAGCACCACTTGAAGTTGGTACTTCAAAAGCTTCGTGAAAACAAGCTATATGTCAAGCTGAAGAAGTGCGAGTTCTGTCTTGAGCAAGCAGCATTCCTTGGGCACGTGGTATCGAAACGTGGAGTATCTGTTGACCCGACGAAGATTGAAGCAATACAAAGTTGGGAGCAACCTAAGTCGGTGACCGAAGTACGAAGCTTTCTGGGCTTATCTGGTTATTATCGGAGGTTCGTAGAGGGATTTTCTCGAATTGCTACTCCATTAACTCAGTTGACTCGGAAAGATACAAAATTCATTTAGAGCGAGGAATGCGAGAAGAGCTTCCAAGAGCTCAAGAGAAGACTTATCTCGGCACCTGTTCTGACAATACCATCTGGTTCGGATGGATTTGTTATCTATAGCTATGCTTCGGGCAAAGGGTTAGGATGTGTTCTCATGCAACATGGGAAAGTCATAGCCTAAGCCTCGCGACAACTCAAAGAATATGAGAGGAATTATCCTACTCATGATTTAGAGTTGGCAGCTGTCGTTTTCGCGTTGAACATCTGGAGACATTACCTGTACGGGGAGAAAGTGGAGATTTATACGGATCATAAGAGCCTTAAATATTTCTTCACTCAAAAGAAACTCAACATGCAGCAACGACGTTGGCTTGAGCTGTTGAAAGATTACGATCATACCATCCAATACCATCCTGGAAAAGCGAACGTGGTAGCTGACGCGTTGAGTAGAAGATCATATGCGGGAACGAGTGCGATGATATCAAGTATACGCGCAGAACCAGCTTTGATTGATAAAGTTAAAGCTGCTCAAGCTACGGATCTAGAGCTGATGAAGATGAAGAAGAAAGTGTAAGAAGGTGTCATTCCAGAAGCAAGAATCGATGAAGAGGGAATACTTCGAGTCAACTCCAGACTTTGTGTTCCTAACGATTCTGACTTGAAGCATAGAATCATGATGGAGGCACACAACACACCGTTTGCAATCCATCCTGGGAGTACCAAAATGTATCGTGATCTTCGACATACATTTTGGTGGAGCAATATGAAAAGAGAGATCGCGGAGTTTATTTCGAGATGTTTAACATGTCAACGTGTAAAGGCGGAGCATCAAGTGCCGAAGGGTCCATTGCAACCACTGGTGATTCTGAAATGGAAGTGGGAACACATTACGATGGATTTCATTACGGGTCTTCCCAAGGTTTCTCAAGGCATAGATGCGATTTGGGTTATTGTTGATAGATTAACTAAGTCTGCTCATTTCTTGCCGATACGAAAGACTTATTCCCTTGAACGTCTTGCTTATATGTACGTGAATGAGATTGTGAGATTGCATGGCATGCCAGTATCCATAGTTTCCGATCGTGACCCTAGATTTACTTCACGATTTTGGATCAGTTTGCAGAAAGCTATGGGCACGGATTTACGATTCAGTTCGGCTTATCATCCTCAAACAGACGGACAATCAGAAAGGACTATTCAAACTCTTGAATATCTATTGAGACTCTGTGTTCTAGACTTCAAAGGGAGTTGGAATAAGTACTTACCATTGGTGGAATTCTCCTACAACAACAGTTATCAGGCAAGTATAGGCGTGGCTCCATTCGAAGCGTTGTATGGACGAAAGTGTCGTTCTCCTGTATGCTGGGATGAGGTGGGTGAAGCAACATTGTTGGGACCGGAGTTAGTACGTATGACTACGAAAAAGATCCAAATGATCGGGCAACGGATACAAACCGTACAAGATTGACAAAAGAGTTATGCGGATCTTCATCGAAAGGACGTGGAATTTAATGTTGGGGATCATGTGTTATTACGTGTTGCTCCGTGGAAAGGAGTTACAAGATTCGAGAAGAGAGGAAAGCTCAACCCACGATTCATTGGTCCATTTGAGATCCTTGACCGAGTAAGAAAGGTGGCCTATAGACTTGTTTTACCTCCAAGCCTGTCTCGTGTTTATAACATTTTTCACATATCCGTACTTCGCAAATATGTGAAAGACCCAAACCACATTATTGAGTTAGAACCAGACGAGATAGCCGAAGATTTAACGTACGAGGAGGTACCTGTCAAGATCTTGGATAGGAAGGAGCATGTCCTACGCTCGAAAATTATACCTCAAGTTAAAGTTTTGTGGAGAAACTATGAAATTGAGGAAATGACCTGGGAGTTGGAATCAGAAATGAAAGCGAGGTATCCTCACCTTTTTGACATACCAGGTACGTACGTCAATTTCGAGGACGAAATTTCATAAGGAGGGGAGGTTGTAAGACCCCAACTTTTATGAATAAAGATTTAATTTTCTTTATATATTATTTCGAAATAGTAAGGTGTTGATTTGATAAATGTGAAAAGTTATGGGTAAAATGTGCAAATATTTCAAAATAAGCAAGTGGTTATAAAATATTCATTGTTGTTGGGGAATATTCGTTTGGTCGTAGAATATTCTTGTTGTCGGGGAATATTCGTACGACGGCGCAGCTATTTGTGGACCCCACAACGGAATAACTGTCGGATATAGAAAGCGACAGAAATAACCTTTTAATAAATAACGGTAAAACTATTACGGTTAAACTATTGAAATACCTGGTGATAAAAATACAGTAATACGCGTTGTGCACAGTAGCACACGGTATTGCACAGTATTTCGAATTATTGGTTCTTACGTAAGAAGTCACTTACTCAATAATTATTACAGTAATTACTGTTCAATATTTTATATTATTGATTCAATAATTGTATGATATTTTATTGGTTCAATAATTGCTACGTTGATATTTTATATCAATAATTGCTACGTTGCTATTTTATATGATTGATTCAATAATTGCTACCGTTGATATTTTGTATTACTGATTCAATAATTGTTACTGCACAGTATTTCACATTATCAACTCAATAATTCATATTATTTGAATAATATTATTAGATAACATTATTGACAATATCTAAGGAAGTTCTTTCTAGGAGGGGCTATTTAATTGCGCGCCAGTAAGGAGAAATTCTTATCGGAAGGCCCCCTTTTTTCTAGGAACGACCTGGTTGTCAATATTGTAGTTCTGTAATATTATTTATGAATAATTAATTATTAATTTATATGATAAGAAAATATTTATTTTGGTGGATATAAAAAAAAAGGAATTAGTGCTGAGGTATTTTTATCAGTATTTTGGTGTGGGAAATCATCCGTTTATGAATTTCGGCCATTTTCGGTTGGGAATTTGGAAAAACTTCCTTCTACAAAGTTGTAGAGAATTAAATTTCCTATGAAAAGGACATATCATTTGTATTTTTCTGATAAAAGAGATATTTATTATGAATTATTGAAGTTTTGAAAATAAATGTTTTTTTTAAAATAAAATGGTGGGTCCCACTTTTGTCATTGCTTGGAAAATTCTGATCTTTTTTGGTGTGCTATGAGCCGCCGGTAGCAAAAGTCTACTTTGACATCCTAAGTTTTTTCTATAAATAGGGTGCTTAGGTTAGAATTGAAAATCACACCAGAATCAGAAGTTTTCTCTCTCTATAATATCGAGCGTATTTTTGTGAGTATTTAGATACTTTGAGTGTTACTATTCAGTGCAAGTTTCCTTCGGTATTATATCCGATATTCCAGCCAGAAGTACTATTCTTTTGAGGTAAGGGATGTTATTTTCTTTCATAAATGATGTTATTCTTTTCAATATCATTATACCAAAATATTGGCATGGATTGTATTATGAAATTCTTACTTTTTCCGTCGGAGTTACTATTCACGTATACGGCACTATTCACGTATACGGCACTATTCACAGAAAAATTAAATTTTCTTCTATATGTCCAAATTGCTTGTTAAGATTCTTATCTTTGATTGGATCTAAGTTTTGAGCTTTATTCTTGAATTTTGCTCCACAATTGATTATTACGAAGTATTTTTGAATTGGATAAACTAAAATACGAATCCTTAATCTTTGTCCTTTATCTCACTGAATTTGTTCTTTGAAATATTTTTCATTATCTTCAGTCCTAAAAAGTGATATAATTAAATATCTTTGGCCTGTAGAGCAAAGATAAATGATTATCTGATGAATATCTTTGGCCGTAGTGCAAAGATGGACAGGTGTTGAGATGAACATGACCACTGGTGACATAAATGAATATCTTTGGCCCGTAGTACAAAGATGATTATTTGATTTGAGATGTATATTGATTGATGTTATAGGGATAAAATATTGATGATGGACTTTTAAATCATAGAAGATAGTAGACTTCATTCTCTACTTAACTCTTCTAATGAATGGTTATTTCCGCTGCGAATATTGATCTAAAACTTGTTGTCAATAATATTTTATCTGAATTGTTGAAGACTAACGATAATTTATTTTCCATTATCTTAGTCATAATATTCTTTACTGAGCTAGTTGAGCTCACCCTTTTCATCTATTGTCCTTTTCAGAAAATGAGAATGTCGCAGGAACTAGTCGGGGGACAGAGTGATGGTCCGAGTTAGAGCAGTAGTAGTCCTCACTATTTCTGATAAATAGTGTGATAATAATTGTAATGAGGACTTAGTTTGAATGTTAATATTTTTTACATATTTGTATTGACACTCATAGTTGTGTAGTCGTATTTTGCACGACCGTGTGATATAAAAGTTTGTATTTGAATTCTGTACCATGTATTTGGCGACTCAGAATGGGTTGGGTTGACTGGACCTATTCTGAGGGCGTCACAACCCTTGTATGTTATCAAATTTTAATTCCTAAATAATATATATATATATATATATATATATATATATATATATATATGTGTGTGTGTTTAATTATCCTTTTTTAATAAAATACATTTTAATTATAGTTTTATTTGTAATTAAGACTATCTAATTTAAATTGTTGGTAACTTATAAAAAAACTAATTTAGTTTAATTATCACATATTTTTGGATAAGTGATAAAAATATTAAAAAATTTAAATTAAATTATTAATGAAGCTATTCTAATTAGAGTGATAGAGTATGTTGATAGTTTAATTTTTGGTGCTTAAAAAAAAATTGTTTGAATTCTTAGTTTCATATTATGATTTTTCTATGTTAAATTTTCCTAAGTATATGTAAAAAATTGGGATGTTTATGATTTTGATTACATTTTGTTAGTATACAGTTGACGTTATTTTTGTGCAATGTTAAATAAAAAAATATATAATAATATTTATTACTGCCTCTATCTTGTAAAAATATTTTTCTTTTAATATATATTTTCTTTTTTTGAGTAACAACATTTGTCATTTTTACTTTAAATAATTATGCTTAAGTGTGACTTATGTTTAGTTTAATATATGAGAAAAATAATTAATATAATTTTTAATACTTTTTTATATGAATAATAAGATTCATTTTGTAATAATAAGTTTGTTTTGAGTAAATTTTAATATTCGGAAAAAATAATTATAATTTTATTGCGTTAATTTGTAATTTTTATGGGTATTAAAATTATATTTTTTAATTACAAAAAAGTATATTTGAATATGTATCACGTAATTTTTAATCTTTGAGAAATTTGATTAGCAAAAATTGTATGACTTTATTTTTTTTGATAAAATGGATATTTATTATTTTTTGACATTTATGTTATTTATTGCACAAGTTCATAATTTAATTAATTAGATCAAGTAAAGTAAAAATTATAATATATAAATTTATATTTAGTGGAGAAATTAAACATTATAACTTGAACGGTGTATTAGACATTATATTAAAAATATTTTTTGATATTAGTTAGTCAACCACACTAGGGGTAGTGAATGTTACATATTGTAGACTAGAGGAATACCGACTGTTACTTGAAATACTAGAGGGGTATGAGTGTTATTAAAATTGTCACAGGGGTGTTAGTGTATTTTACTCTTAGTATTATTGTTTACTCCCTCCAACCCAAATTATTTACATTTTTGACCATTTGCACACTTATTAAAAAATCTAATTATTATATTAAATTTATCACTAAAAGTATAATTATATCCATAATTATGTAATTTGGGAATTATACACTTCAGAAGAGAAAGAATAAATGAAAATGGTTAAATTTGTACTATAATTATTTTAGTTGTTTAGAAAAAAAGTGACATATAGTTAATTTGGTACAACAACAATTCTCTAAAACTGCAATTAATTTGGGATAGAAGGAGTATTAATTTTTTAATGTCAAAATTTGTAGTAAAAAATTTGAACACAAATTTTTAATATTAATTTAATAGATAAAAATACTCTATTTAAAAATAAGAAATTGATATTTTTACAAGTAAAATCTAGGAGAATTGTTATTTTCCCAAGTAAAAATTGATATTTTCACGAGGTCTCTTTTATGTAAGTGTGGGATCCATTTATTATTTAGGTGAGAGGGATCTTGTAGAATTATCACTTTTGCATATGAAAATATCAATTTTTAAATTTAATTATTCCACAAAATTCCTCTCACATAAGTGTGAGAACTAATTTGTTATTCATATGAAACAAGATATTGCAAAACTATCACTTTTACTAACCTAAAGAAATATTAATTCAAAAATTTAAAAACTTATGGTTTAAGTTTAGGAAACTGATATTTCCATATGACTTTTTGATATTTTCATATGAAAGTCGTCGCTATAGATTCTATAGCGATATATCTAGAGACACTTTTCATGTGAAAATATCAAAAAGTCATGTAAAAATTTCAATTTCCTAAGTTTATCTTGTGAGGACTTTTTTCGTTTTAAAAATTATGTGAAGTTATACAAAAACAACCTTTTGATATAACGAAAAATTAAAGTTTAATTTTAAATTTATTATTATGTAAATTAAGAAATGCTACATTAAACATATATTATTAGGGCGAATTTTTGAAAGCTTGATTTTATTAAATTGAATGATCAATATTACATAGTGGACAATTGGTGAAATTTTAAATGGATGCACCAACAACTCTATAAATTTAGTCTTCAATATTGAGATTTGCGGAGTTACGGACTTGCTTGGCAAGAGGAATGTATGAGACACCTCTTCGACTTTCATGAATCACGATTGTTGCAATTTTTAGATTTCCTTATTACTTAAAGTGATTGTCTAAATAATAAGTGTATTTGTATCGATTCGTACTCGCTCGATTAAAATCTCGATTCGAAATATTAATGAGACAAATATGAGCAAATTTTAAAATTCGATAAATTACTCGAACCTCCTTAAATTATAATTTTCTATTGATACTCGGATCATATTCGTTCAAAAAGTTCAAACTTCTCGGGCTTGATTCGGAATCATGCTCAACTCGGTAGCTAAATGAGCCTCAATCAAACCTTATTTTACACTCGATAAATTTTGTGAACCAAATCTGAGCAACTCAATACTCGGCTCGACTCCGTTCGTTTACACCCTTATTTGTATGTCATTCCCTAAATATGTTTGTGACGAGGCGCGTTAAAATTACGTGTGTGATATATTGCTACCGGATGATATAAAACACTAATTTTACAAAGGGTCCTCTTAACATGTGCTCTTAGAGCACATGCTAAGCACACAGTTTAAGAGAATATGCATATTTCCTTGAACTGTGTGCATATTCTTTTGATTTTTGCATTTACACTCAGTTCAAGGGAATATGCACACAATTCAAAATAATATTCTCTTGAATTGTGTGCTTAGCATGTACCCTAAGAACACATGTTAAGAAATTCCTTTTACAAATTATGATTTATTCTCAATTCTAATGCCACTTGTATATATACTAAAATTATATTAAATTTTAATCATCTATAGCCTCCATGAAATTTCGATGATTTTATGTCATGTTTTTTTTTTTTTTTTTTACTATTTTCTCTCTACAATTTTAAATACACTATTATTTTATCCTTTTTAATTAAATAAATTTTATCTTTTTATTTAATTATCTAAATTTTATTGTTGTCAAATTCCAAATTATTTCTTAACTTTTTTCTCTCCCTTCCCTTTTAATTTAGGCTGTAATTTTTTTAGAGAGAGAACCAAACACAACATATATTTCGATCTCCACGCTAAACATAAACAAAACCCTAATGAGAAACAAACCAATACTAAAGGAATAGAGAGAATTAAGGTAATCCTTCAATTTTGCTCTGTCTATTCTTTCTCCTTTGTTGCTTCTCTGCCATTTTTGTCAGGGATTAATCTCGTTTGATTCAATCCCTCTCACTTATTTTTCTTCTGATCATTTTAATAATTTTTGATTTCTTGCAAAGTAATTACCCAGTTATTGGGTTATTGATTATCTAATCCAATTTTGTTGGTGTTCTAAAATTTCGGTTTCTGGGTTTTGTTGTTTTGGTGATATTTGTGATTTTACAAATTGTGATTCTATTCCATGGATGATAACTCTCGTGATTTAGTGGTAAGTATTATGGCCATCTTTTATGTTTTCCCATAATTGGTTTCCTTATCAGGTTATGCAAATTGAATGTGGAAGAGGGCAACTTTTGTTTTTTAATTGCTTATGTAATTACTTGAGAACGCTTAAAGCTATAGCAAAGTAAATTGATATTGATATAATATTTTCATTGTCAAATTTCTGGAATTGCTGGACATTAAAACTTAAATGAATCAAAAAGGGGAATTCAGGCTGATTACATTTAAAAAAAGAAGAAAAAAAAAGAGAAGCAGCTAGCTATACATTTAGTTATTCTCTACTAAGCATTTAATCAAACCGAGTCGTATAAGCGTGTATAGAGAAAGCATCCATCACATACATAGTACTAAAATTGGTAAAGAACCACTTCAACATGCTATTTTTTAGAGATGTTCATCTGCATCGAACTGCCAAATCCCACTACTTTTGAGAAAATTCGTGTCAAGTAAACCACCAAGGCCGAGGGTCTCAAAAACATGAAACTAAGTTACAATTCATGAGTCTTGAATCATGACAAACAAAGTCCCAGCATTTCTTAAGAAAACTAAGGGCCTTATAATTAGGTGCATGTGATTGAGACCAAAGAGATGAAGATTCTATTGATATTTCTAATGGATTTATCTTGTGATTATATTTGTGCTATATATTTTATCAGGTAGTTATTATTAAATATTTTTATGTAGGGAAAGTGGTAAGAAGTTATTTTAGCAGTAGGAAATTACTAAAGTGGTAGGAAGCTTAGAACCAGGGATTCGTCCAGGAGTTGACTAACTGCTGAAGTAGTTCACTGGGATTTGCTATTCCTAGATTCGTCAAGATTCACATATGCCTAGATTCGCCTAGATTTGCATGAAGGATTCGGTCAACAAGAATCGTGCGAATCTTGACCAAAATATCATCGCCCTTCGAGTTTGCTAGGTTGAGATACGCTGCTTGTTTCGATGGGAGATTCAGGAAGGGCAATGTGGGTAATTTTGCAAACAAAACAAAAATAAATGGTAAAAACTTACCTGCATGATCTGAAGCCCTAATTGCATCCACGACACGACCTTTGACTCCCTTTGTTGTTGTCTGGCTTCACTGATACGTTCACTCCTCCTCTCTCTTCTTATTGTTTTTTTTCCCTTCTCCTTCTCCCTTCTCTTTTCTTTTCTCTTCTACTCCCTTTTCTTTCGCTCTCTGTTCTCTATTTGCTGTGAGTGGCTGGTTTTTGTTGTTTGATAGTAGTAGTTATGTACTGCAATCGTTTCTATTCTATTATACATTATTACTGACATTAATATTAATACCATACTTTGGTCCCTAATTGGCTGACTGGTGATGATATTTAATGTTCAAATACTCCATGAAATATTTTTATAGTTGTAATTTACTTATTCTTAATTATATTTAATGTTTAATACTTAAATGAGCCAATATTTATTATTAGAATAGGCTGACGGGTGATACCTGATACTTATTATTACCGTAATATGCTAATGACCTTAAATATTTTTTAGTGTGTATAAATATATAGAATTTATTTAATATTTAAATATGTGCTGAATCCCCAAATCTCCATTTTTGTGAGATTTTTTGAATTCCCGAATTCCCATATGGCGAACTCAAATCCCCGCACTCGAATCTTTGTACTGTGAATTCAAATCCCTACACCCGAATCCATGCTTCTTAGGTAGGAGGTTATCGAAGTGGTTGGAAGTTAATTTTCATTTTTTCTCTATTTATAGGGAGTATTTTGTAATTTTGAATATAATTTGATTATTGATTATTGATTATTGGGAGTTTGAAATTGTGAGTCTCATCTTTATTGTCAGCGGGCACAAGAGATTCTACTGAATGACCTCAATTCATCCTACTAGTTGGCCAATTTTCTGCAGGGAAAGGCACCAAATTATCCGTTCATCAGTTTTAGTTTTTGTTCTACATCAAAATTGTATCATAGCTTAAGGTTTCTCCATTAATTTCTTAATTATTGGGAGATCTTGGGTTTTTAAAAATAGAGAATAAAAAAAAGGTGAATTTGTTCATCTTCCTCACGTCTCTGCCTATCTTTGGAACAATCAGACCATCTGACTATATCCATCCATACAGCCCAAACAAACAGCCACTTCAATTTCTCTCCATCATTAATTCAAACACACACCACCAGATTCACCCAGCATTGCTGCATCATGGGTAGCCTTTATGCAGCCCATCAATCCCCATCCTAATCGAAAAACCCTTCCACAAGAACGGCCAAAGTACCATTAATCCCATCATCAGACTTCCTGTTCTGCACTCCAAGTCAATAGTGCCAGACACCACACTGCACATCACAACCTCCGGCCATCAACAGTTGTGCTGCTAGTCACTACATCACCATCAATGCAGATTAACCCCCTTGCCAACAGGCTGCCCGAAAAGAGAAAGAAAAAGGGCAGTAGCCATTCTTTCGCTAGTTGTAAAAGGAGAAAAACAAAAGAAAATAAAAAGAGAAAGGAGTAGAAGACGATGAGCAGCTTTGCTGCCCCGTCGAACCCTATCTATCCGAGAGTTGCTGGCATGTCGCTATCTTACTTATATTATCAAACTCGAGGTCAAGTTCTCACAAACCAGAGGAGAATGATGGGGACCACAGAGATGAAGATTTTATTTATATTGCTAATCGATTTATCTTGTAACTATAATACTATATCAGTGGTAAATGTTATCGAGATTGTTAATTATTAAATGTTTTTAAGTAGGGAAAGTGCCAAAGTGGTAGGAAGTTATTTTAGTTTTAGGATTTTTTTTCCATTTGTTCTCTATTTATAGAAAGTACTACTGTAATTTTCAATAGGCTTTGATTGTTAAGAGTTTTAAATTGTGAGGATCATCTTTATTGTCTTTGGGCACAAGGGAATTATGCGGAATAACCTCAATTCATCCTACTGGGTGGCCAATTCTCTGCGGAGATAGATATCAAATTTCCGTTTTATGAGTTTCAATTCTTGTCCTATTGCTACATGATTTCATTTTTAAGACACTACTTTTCAGAAAACTAACATACTTGAAATTCATTATTTTACAAATAATTTATTACACTTCGATTTATGCTAGTTTACATTTCTAAGATATCTTTGGGAAGTAAGCCTTGTAGAAAAATGTGACACTGAATTAGTTTCTTTCTACTGAATTAGTCTAAATTCTTCCATCAGCTAAATTCAAAGTGATTGTTGGGGTGATTTTCAACACAACATATTGTGTTAGAAATAAAACATATTGTGTTAGAAATAAAAATGTTGAGATTTAAATAGAATGCAATCGTCTCAATAATATGAGTATTTTAAATGTGAAACTGGTTATAAAGCCTGCACAACACCTTTTCATAGACACATTCCATATATATTCATATTAGGATGCAACACTAAGAGTGGGAAAAGTCGAATAAAAGATATGAATGTGGATTGTCAATTGCACTCGAGAACTTGTGTTTTAAAAAATTTCTTTCGTGTTTTTGGTTGGGATAAGGTATTCAATGAAATCATTTTGTATATGGAACAAGAAGCCAAAGTTATCAGGTGAACAATGGTCATGCTTAATGAAAGTCAGTTTTGGTCTTGCGGTATTATCATCTCTTTCTCTCCTAGGTCTTAGGTTGCAAATTAGTGCGGAAGCTAGTCAAGTTAGGTCTCGACTTCTAGTTGGGAAAGTCTAAACTTAAGTCAGATATGCAATACAATTTTTTTTGGAGAAAGACTTAATTTCATAAGAAATAAAATAATTACGATCTTTGGGATCTGTATCGTATATTACTTTTCTGCTCAATACCTTAGTGGAGACTGGTTATAAAGTTTGAACAACAGAAAAGATGTGTTGTCCAACACCAATTTAAGAAGAATATTTGTATGTAGACTGTAGTTGACAAGTATTATTATGGTTTATTATTTTTTCAATAATGGTATATGATAGCAATTAGCTTTGGTGAATTAATATGGTTGTCAGTTCCAACTTAAAAAGGTGTCTTTATGAACAGTGTTTGCGACTCGTGATTCTATGTTTTGTGGAACTACATTCCTTTCCAACATTTAATGACCTTTCCTCCTTTATTTTTACCTATTTTAGAAGGCAGGTTTTAGTTATAGAGCATTTGCTTTAGACATGCTTATTGGTGTATAAAGCTCAATGTGAAATCATGTTTAAATTATGGGTTATGATTAATGAGGTTATGATGGTATAAGTGCATAATAAATGTTGTGGCCTTTATTAAGGCGTGCTAAAAATTTGATCGTATTTATGCAGTCACATGCACCTCCCCCTTGATACTTTGAACGGTTAGAGAGAAGTGTTGACAACGATCTTTATTTTAAGAAAAAAGCAAGGATGCGCAAGTGGGTGTGTTGTACTTGTCAAGTAGAAGAGTCCTATCCATCACATGAGAGTGAACCAATCAAAAGCCCGAGGAATAATGTAGATGGTATGTTTCTTGACCTTCATTATTATGTAATGTTGCAAAGATATTTCCATCAGGTTTTTTTTGGCTAAATATTTCCATCAGGTTTTTCTCTCATGAATATTACATGGGTCCCACACTCATGTTAGGGAAAATATCAAATATACTTGTGGAAAAACAATTCCCTTTAGTTTTTGTGGTTTCTTTGTTTGAAGATTCCATACTTTTCATTTTTCATTAATTTGATGATAGTTGATGGTTTGTCATATCGTATCCTAAAAGACAAGTTTGTGCCATTCTGGAATGGATCAGCTTGATAAATGATGTGTGGGAGCTGTCGTTTACACTCCTATATTTACCTCACTTTTACTTCACGAATTTAAATAATTAGCACATTAGTAAGCAAGGATCGATCCCACAGAGAGTAATTTGTTTTATATTTATCCTATGATTTCTAATGAAAAGGGGTTTTTGAATTGATTAAACTAAATTATCAAGAATAAAGTAATAAGAATTAACAATGAATAAAAAGCTTTAGTTCTTCAGTTAAGTATCACCTTTTTACAACAATAGATTAATCAAGTGTAACATTATTTACCCTTCAATGAAACTAATAGCCCTAGGTAACAACAAACTCTACTACCCGAAACTTCCCTTAGATTGTCACTCAATGAAACAAGCTCTTTACAAGATTCTAACCATTATATAACATAGAACAAGCTCTCTAGATTTAATATAACAGCAGCATTAAGAACTAGGGAATTAGACTATTCCAAGCAACAAACACATAAGTTCGGATTGTTTAACTTGTTTCCTGATAACCTCAGCAATACACAAAAGCTTGTCCACAATTAGTATCACTAATTTGCTACTTGTGATGAAGACAGATATCAATTACACGTAATACTAATCTTAATCTAACAGATGATATCAATTCATTAATTTAATCCTACAGAATCACGTTAATAAATTGAATAGCATACAAGAAGTTAAAGTAGATTATCAGAATAAATCTCATGCAAGAAGGAATAAATAAAGTAAACTTAATCAAACCGTTAATTATGAATAAGGTTCAACATCCCTTTAGAACTGAATTGAAAGAATTAGTTCATTATTCCAAACAAACCTAGATCTAATATAAAAGAGGAAAAGAAGATGAAAATACAAGGGAAAGGATCCCTTTTATAATGCCTTCAATGTGCCCTAGCTTGTTGACGAGTCCAACCCACGAAAGGAGATGTGCAAGCTGAGGCGCGCCTCCCCGTTGGGGCGATTATACCTACTGCCCATTTCCTTTGTAAGTGGCTTAATTGCCGAATTTCCTATTGCTTTTTGCAAGCGGCTGGAACGTGGCAATCCTTTTTCAATTTGGACTAGCTTGGCGTGGCCCACTTGATAGTTTCCTTCTAATTGAATTATCCAAGTGAGCTTCTTGGACAAACAACCCAAACCGTGGCCCACTTGCATGTATTCCTTTCTCCATGTATTAAATTCGTGGCCCCCACATTATATTTCTTGCTAGCATGATGAGTATGATTCCGTGAGCTGCTAATTCGATTGCAAGCTGGGCTGCTGACCGTGAGCTGCTTGTGCCTTACCAACATGGGCCCATGTGAAACCGTAGCCCACATGTGAATTAGAAGGCTAGCCCATTGCATTACTTTGCTAGCTACTTATTTCGTGACTCATTCCTTTGCAAGCTGCTCTATTTCTCTCTAGCCCACTTGATAATTGTCAGGCTTGCATGCGATTTCCCAATTGGGTTAGAAGCCCACATATTTATTCCTTTTTCATCCATTTTGCTTCCTTAGCTCAATTGTACCTAAAATATAAATATAAGATAAATGAATGTGCTTAGGTACAAAAGAAATATAAAAGATTAAGTATTAAGGGAATAAAATATAACATATTTCAGTCCTATCAAATTCTCCCACACTTATCTTTTGCTCGTTCTCGTGCAAAATAAAAATAAACTGTACCACAAAAATTCAGCCAACTACATATGCCAAACTTGAGCCACGAGTCTATACGAACTACAACATTGACCTCAAAGATTCAAAACAATAATTCTGGGAAACGTCAAAATAATGTATCATCCGAAACCCAACTTTACTTATCATTCTTACTTTACTCTCAATCCCTTGTGTGTGTGTGTATCCACCTATATCAAACCAATCAGACCACAGAAAAATTTAAAAAATCGACGCCTGAAAGGAGAAAGATAAACTCCACCACTTGTTTTCCCACCAATCTCAGTTAACACTAGCAGATAACATTAAAGGATCAAAAGGCTTTTCTTTCCGTCTTATTTCTTTCTTTTTCTCTTTGGTAAGTGCATTTTATGCTCCATATTACTAGCGAGTGCGTTTACGCTCCATCTCGCATGTCACGTGTTTATGAGTGAGTGCGTTTTACGCTCCATCTCAGCCCACCACATGAATCATTGTTTTTTGTTCTTTTTTTTTTCAAGCTTACAAACTTTTGCCTAAATCATCTCCCATTTTCTTAAACAACACCGCATATCAACTTCAAATAATGATCAAACAAATAATAGAGTTCAAAGTTTCTTCCCTAGACATTCAATCAGATGAATTTCTTCCAAGTCAAAACTGGTTCGAATGGATATGTGCTCAATAGTGAAGGGTCTCAAATAAAGTAGTGATCAACAAAGAAAAATCAAATTTAGATTACCCAATATCTATTAGTCCTCCCAGAAGTTATCACAAAGAAATCAAAATTTTATCATTAGTCAAAAATCAAAATCAAAATTAACTTATTGCTCAAGTAAGACATCCTAACACTACCCGTTTTCGTAAGACACACGATTGCACTTAGCATGTGCAACAAGCCTTTAAACCCCAAGGTTACCCCAAGTGGACAAGTTTTGTCTCGTGAGAGTTTGCAGTGAATATACCCACAAAATTCAAAAAAAAAATAAAACAAAAAAAAAAAATGAAAAATATCTAAATGCTTCCCCCCCACACTTAAAACTTACATTGTCCCCAATGTAAACTAAAATGCAAAGAAAAGTAGAGAGACTCCCCTATGGGTTGCCTCCCATGCAGCGCCTTTGTTTATGGTCGTTGGCTTGACATCTTTCCTCTTGCTCTATGTAATTGGACTTGTGAACTTTAAGTGGACTGGTAATAGTTTCTGCTTTAAATTAGGAACATCTTTTACTTCACAATCCTGCTCCATTCCAACCATCAAATCCTCATTATTTATTTGCTCAAGAAATTCCTGCACTATAGAGTCAACATCAGTAGAAAAAACAGAATTAATATTACCAAGATACCTTTTAACATCATATATGTTGAACTGGACATGTGCCTCATCCAATTCCATAGTTAAGGTCTCATGGTATGTATCATGTAGTGTTTTTGTTGTTTGCACCGATGTATCATTTATATTCTCTTTGTAAAGATCTGCAGAACTTATCAAATTATTCTCTTCTTCCTCTTTTTCATCCTTGTTAGACTTTGAATACCTGATTTCCTCTTCAAATTCAGTAGTAGCCTCAAGCACTTCCAACTGATTTCCACTAGTGAACTCATCATTTTCACATCCCAGGGTAATTGCACTTACGTTCTCAATAGTTTGAGAGGGTGACCTCCCTAAGTCTTGAGATTCCTACCTCCCTACCGCGGCTGCAAGCTGACCCACTTGGTTCCTCAATTCTTGAACAGAAGTCCTTGTATCGTGCTGAAACTGCTGTGTCTGACTCATGAATGCTTTGAACATATCCTCAAGAGATGGTCCCGAATTGGTGAGTACTTCTTCGGTATATGGGGGGTACTGAGGTTGAGTCTGCTGAAAATCTTGTTGCATACTTGAAATGACAGGTTGCAATGGTGGCCTAGTACCTTCATAGCTCAGGTCGGGATGATCTCTCCATCCGGAATTATGAGTGTCTGCCCAAGGATCATATTGATGTGGATTTTGTCAGGAGAATGTCCCCACAGCATTAACTTGATGAACAATTACATCCTCTTGCACTATGGGACAATCATTTGTCGTATGTCCTGATTTTGAGCAAATTTCACATACTTTTGCAACTTGCATATTCCCTTCAACCATTTGTTGAATCAAAGTAGTTAAATCAAAAATCTGCTGCTCCAAGTCTCTCGTGCTTACCCCATTTACCCTTTGTGGTGTGTGATCCATCTTAGTTCCGTATTGCTGTGAATTAGCTGCCATGTTTGCAATTAAGTTCCTTGCAGCATCTGGAGTCTTGTCTACCAGTGCTCCTCCACTTGCTGCATCAATCATGCTTTTATCCATTGGTAGCAACCCCTCATAGAAGTACTGGATCAAGTGATGATCATCAATCTCGTGAGGTGGACAGCTGGAACACAACTTTTTGAACCTTTCCCAATACTCGTAGAGAGTTTCTCCATTGAACTGCCTGATTCTACATATCTCCTTCCTTGTATCGGCAACTCTTGATGCAGAAAAATATTTCTCCAAGAATAGCTTTTGCATATCAGTCCATGATCGTATCGATCCTGAAGGAAGATAGTATAACCAGTCTTTAGCCAAATCTGCTAATGAGAAAGGAGAAAGTCTAAGCTTGATCTGCTCCTCTGGCACTCCTTGTGATTTCATCGTGGAACACACCACATGGAACTCCTTTAGATGCGTATATGGATTTTCACCTGTAAGACCACGAAAAATAGGCAAAAAGCGAAGTAGTCCGTAGTTAAGTTCAAAAGCAGCATCTAAGGTAGGATATTCAATACACAAGGATGGTTGATCAAGATCAGGAATAGCCAGTTGTTTCAAAGTCTGGTTGTTGTTAGGCACCGCCATCTTTTCCTTTTTTAGTGTTGGAACAAGAGCTTCTTTTGTATCTGCAATTTTCTTTATCTCTTGATCAATATTTAAGTTAATAGAGTGAGAGGATTGAGTCATAAAACAAAAAGAAAATAATAAAAATAAATAAAAACAAAGAATAAATAAAAACAAATAACACCCCCCGGCAGCGGCGCCAAAATTTGGGAGCTGTCGTTTACACTCCTAAATTTATCTCACTTTCACTTCACGAATTTAAATAATTAGTACAGTAGTAAGCAAGGATCGATCCCACAGAGAATGATTTGTTTTATGTTTATCTTATGATTTCTAATGAAAAGGGGATTTTGAATCGATTAAACTAAATTATCAAGAATAAAGTAATAAGAATTAACAATGAATAAAAAGCTTCAGTTCTGCAGTTCAGTATCACCTTTTTACAACAATAGCTTAATCAAGTGTAACATTATTTATTCTTCAATGAAACTAATAGCCTTAGGTAACAACAAACTCTGCTACTCGAAACTCCCCTTAGATTGTCACTCAATGAAACAAGCTCTTCACAAGATTCTAGCCATTATATAACCTAGAACAAGCTCTCTAGATTTAATATAACAGCAGTATTAAGAACTAGGGAATTAGACTATTCCAAGCAACAAACACATAAGCTCGAATTGTTTAACTTGTTTTCTGATAACCTTAGCAATACACAAAAGCTTGTTCACAATTAGTATCACTAATTTGCTACTTGTGATGAAGACAGATATCAATTACACGTAATACCAATCTTAATCTAGCAGATGATATCAATTCATTAATTTAATCCTGCAGAATCACGTTAATAAATTGAATAGCATACAAGAAGTTAAAGTAGATTATCAGAATAAATCACATGCAAGAAGGAATAAATAAAGTAAACTTAATCGAACCGTTAATTATGAATAAGGTTCAACATCCCTTTAGAACTGAATTGAAAGAATTAGTTCATAACTCCAAACAAACCTAGATCTAATATAAAAGAGGAAAAGAAGATGAAAATACAAGGGAAAGGATCCCTTTTATGATGCCTTCAATATGCCCTAGCTTGTTGCCGAGTCCAACCCACGAAAGGAGATGTGCAAGCTGAGGTGCGCCTCCCCGCTGGGGCGGGAGTCTCCTAAGTGTAAAGCCCTGCTGGGGCGATTATATCCACTGCCCATTTCCTTTGTAAGTGGCTTAATTGCCGAATTTCCTATTGCTTTTTGCAAGCTGCTGGAACGTGGCAATCCTTTTTCAATTTGGACTAGCTTGGCGTGGCCCACTTGATGAGTTTCCTTCTAATTGAATTATCCAAGTGAGCTTCTTGGACAAACAACCCAAACCGTGGCCCACTTGCATGTATTCCTTTCTCCATGTATTAAATCCGTGGCCCCCACATTATATTTCTTGCTAGCATGATGAGTATGATTCCGTGAGCTGCTAATTCGATTGCAAGCTGGGCTGCTGACCGTGAGCTGCTTGTGCCTTACCAACATGGGCCCATGTGAAACCGTAGCCCACATGTGAATTAGAAGGCTGGCCCATTGCATTACTTTGCTAGCTACTTATTTCGTGACTCATTCCTTTGCAAGCTGCTCTATTTCTCTCTAGCCCACTTGATAATTGTCAGGCTTGCATGCGATTTCTTAATTGGGTTAGAAGCCCACATATTTATTCCTTTTTCATCCATTTTGCTTCCTTAGCTCAATTGTACCTAAAATATAAATATAAGATAAATGAATGTACTTGGGTACAAAAGAGATATAAAAGATTAAGTATTAAGGGAATAAAATATAACATATTTCATTCCTATCAATGTGATAGTCATATAATAAGTAAGAGACTTGTTTTGAACTTTGGGAGCATAATTTTAATTAGATCGACTGCTTTCACATACACGTGGAGAAGATTTCACATCTTTCACCCCTGCATTTTTTGTTTATACCTTGTTTATTTTCTTTAGAGGATGCCTTTTATTAGATAGTGAAGATGAATGTATTTATGTAAAACTCTATTCCTGTGAACTTGGTGCTTTGCTGAGGTTTTTATGGACCTGGCCTGCTGTTTTGTGAGATAAAGTGCCTGAGTTATTTGTATGAATTCTTCTAATGTTTTCCATATATGTGTACACAGTAGGACACCATAAAGGTACAAAGGTATCCACTCCTGTCAAACCTGAAGTGCAGAAGGCTGCGCCAACCATTGAAGTGTCTGCACTTCCTTTGGATGAGTTGAAAGAAAAAACTGACAATTTTGGGTCCAAGGCATTGATTGGTGAAGGATCCTATGGAAGAGTATATTATGCTAACTTAAGTAATGGAAAAGTTGTGGCTGTGAAAAAGCTTGATGTTGCAACTGAGGCCGAGTCAAATGTTGAGTTTTTGTCTCAGGTATGTTTTCAATTATGAAAAGCCATTCAGAAATTGTTCTTGGTTTGAAGCATGTAAACCTTGTTTCTTTTATGCATTTTATGTTTGTTGTTATATCTGACTGGATGTTGGTATTTTTCACTCAGGTATCCATGGTTTCAAGGCTGAAACATGATAATTTTGTTGAGTTGCTAGGTTATTGTGTCGAAGGAAACATCCGTGTGTTGGCATATGAATTTGCTACTATGGGATCTTTACATGACATTCTTCATGGTAAGAAAAATCTACACGTTTTCTCTTTATTGAGTCAGAACCTAAATTCAGTTCCAGTTGAACTGAGGTTTTCTTATGGTAATGTAGACATTCTCTAATCTGTATCTGCATTAACAGGTAGGAAGGGAGTGCAAGGAGCACAACCAGGTCCTGTTCTTGACTGGATGCAGCGGGTAAGAATTGCTGTTGATGCGGCCAGGGGGCTGGAATATTTGCATGAGAAAGTTCAACATTCTGTGATACACAGAGATATCAGATCTAGTAATGTGCTTTTATTTGAAGAGTTCAAAGCAAAGATTGCAGATTTTAACCTTTCAAATCAGACACCTGACATGGCTGCTCGCCTTCATTCTACTCGAGTTTTGGGAACTTTTGGTTATCACGCACCAGAGTAATGCCTTGAAACTCCTGTCATTTGTTTGTATGCTTCCTATTACCTGAGATCTAGTTTGCTACAACTTAACTTTGGCTTTATAAAACATATTTGCGTTCATGTTATGTACATGATCCTTGCATTGTTGCTACTAGTTAGTATATATCTATACTTTTAACTGTCTAACAGTATAACCTGATTAATTTGTTCACTAGTGATTGCCATGAACTATTAAATGAAGAAAACATGTGTGAGTTTAGATTATGAGAATACTCTTCTGGAAAGATCAAATACCTTTACTCTGTGTTTGATTTTGGACAAAAGTCTTGGAAAATATCCTCTATGCTAAAATTTCAGGTTGACCTATTTTTGGCTTTTCAACAAAAAGTAGACAACCCATTTTTGTTGGCACATTTATAGTTTCTTAAAGAGATTGTTTTATATTGGTAGTGATGGACTTTATTTCCTTGCCTTTATGCTTATTAGACTTTTTTTTGTATATATCTTGTACTAAAATTTCTTTGTTCACTTACACTTCAACTGAAAACTTCACAGATATGCCATGACTGGACAGCTGACGCAGAAAAGTGATGTTTACAGCTTTGGGGTAGTTCTCCTAGAGCTTTTGACAGGAAGAAAACCTGTTGATCATACCATGCCAAGAGGGCAGCAGAGCCTTGTCACTTGGGTGAGCCTTTATCTTGTTTGCCTTGTTTATCAAGTACCTTTTTCATATTTTATAAGGCTGATAGCCTGATAATGTTGCATTTATTATTTAAATAGGCAACACCAAGACTTAGTGAAGACAAAGTTAAACAGTGTGTAGATCCAAAGCTCAAGGGAGAGTTTCCTCCAAAAGCAGTTGCAAAGGTCTCCCTCTCCGTCTGTGTGTGTGTGCACGTGACCACGCGTGCACATCTCTCTCTAAATAGGGTTTTCTTACCACGTGCCTTTAGAACACATGCTAAACACGGAATTCACGAAATTCAAGAGATGGACACTGAATTCAAGGATGGGCCCATTGAAATATAATTTTTAAATGCATGTCCCCACTAAAATATTATTTTTTATGCATTTCAATGGGCCCCATCCCTTGAATTTCGTGCTTAGCATGTGCTTTAAGGGCACATGTTAAGAAAACCCCTCTAAATATTGTACATGCACTATAGTTTGAAATTTGAATAGTTGCCAACAGGTGAATTATGTATTTGTTTTGCAGTTGGCGGCTGTAGCAGCATTATGTGTGCAGTATGAGGCTGAGTTTAGGCCGAACATGAGCATCGTTGTCAAGGCCCTCCAACCGCTTCTGAGGGCTGCTGCCCCACCTTCTGAAACTTAGGACAAATCCCATTCCATTCCTTGTGTTGGAATCTGCAGCTTCTGCACAATTTTTTTTGGGTTCATTTGTTTGGATTTCATTCATCACTTTATATGCATAAATTATACTCCATCCGTTCCTAAAAGATTGTCGTTTTAGGAAGTAATTTTTGTTCTAAAAAGATTGTCGTTTTAAGTTTATCAATACACATTAGCTATTTTTTTTCTACTTTACCCTTATTTAAAAGCTTTCTCCTATTTAAAGCTTTCATCCCTTCCCAATGATTTTTATTCAATTCAATGCTATAATCCAAGTAGTAATTGGTTAAATAAGAAGTAGTTGGTTGAATTGAATAAGAAATATTGGGAAGGGAATAATTGGTTGAAACAATTAATAAGGGTAATATAGTATTTTCGTTAGGTATTAATTACATTCTTTAATATGTGTGCATTAACTTTAAATTACAATCTTTTAGGAACAGAGGGAGTACTTCATTTTTTCGGAGTTTGGAATTTTTTGTAGCGTGTAGGAGTGGAATTACCTATTTTTCATTCATCACTTCATATACATAAATTATAACCACCTCTTATACTATTGTGGTTGTATTATTTTTTTGTCTTCTCAAATCTCAATATATGAAAGTGTATTTTGACCAAATGTTAAAAAAAGTAGTTTTAAGAATGGTAAAAAAATGAACATTTAATTTGGAACGGAGGGAATATATTATGGTAAAAATGTATACGCACAGTTGTGTAATACATAGTCGGCTATGACGGCGGTTTTTTGGGGCTATGACGACGGTACTACTGTTGCTATAGCTATTTCTGGTCTATAGCGACGGTAGTACCGTTGCTATAGTCCAAAAAATTCATCGCCGTAGCCCGACTGTATACTACACAGCTGTGTATATATATATAGCCCATATATTATTAAGGGATAGCAAGAAAAATAACTACTCTTTGGGGAAGCCATGTCACATTTTAGAATAAAAATAAATCTACCTATTTTTTTTCTCACTTTTTCTCAATTTTTTCTCGTATATTTTTTCATCCATCCAACTTTTATTCAAATATTTAAATTTTTTTTGTAATTTACAAATTAATTTCTAAGATCACTATTTTTTAAAAATTAATTTGAGATATTTTCAAATTTAAAATCGACAGGATTCGCAATTAATACATAAATTTGCAATTATATCATTTTTGATCGAGAAATGAAAATTTCAAAAGAATAAATAAATAAATAATAGGTTGGAAAAAAAAGTTAACGACGAATGTCTATATGACACGATGAATGGTGTCTTTCCAAGTGGTTTGATTATAATAAAAATTATTTACCTTAACATTGGCATATTTTGTTATAATAACACGAACATATTTATTAAACAGAGTAAACTTGTTGATTTGTTTAGAACTAATTTATTATATTCTTCACCTTACAAACACAATAAAAAAGAAAAAACTAATATAAATATAATTAGTAATCTAAAAGTAAAATATAAGTTTTTTTTAATTTTCCTTTATAAACACAATAACTACATAAAAAATACTTCCTCTGTCCTAAAATAACTGCTTAATTTTGACTTTTTAAAGTCAAATTGACTATTTTTTAAAACTATTTTTTGTACTATTTTTGTCAGAATATAGGTGCAGAGGTTATAACAAAAAAAAGTATATACAATTTACTACTAATACCAATTTTTATAATGTTAAAAATATATTTATACATGCTTAATTATTAATTTTAAAAATAGTCAGTTTGACTAAAAAAGTCAAAACTGAATAGTTATTTTGGGACGGAGGGAGTAACATACAAGTTTTTAATTTTTTTTTCTATTATAAATTAAGTTTCTATTTTTTTGGATCTGAAAATTGAGAAACATAGTTTAAGTACTTATCTACCAGGTTATAGCTTATTAAGCATTTTTTAAATATATACGTTCTATTTATTTATCAATCATAATAGGAGTAATTTATTATTCTAACAAGCTGTTCCGAACAGAAGACTTTAACTTATTAAATAATCTACGTAAAATACAAGTTAGTAAATAAGCTATAAGTTAAATCAAACCAACCTCCCCTCCCAATTCTTACAATGTATTACTGAATTTTAAAATGGAAAGAAAACTTATTAAGATTTTTTTGGGCTTGCGGGAGATATCATCTAGGTTATATACCTCTCAAGTTTTTTAAGTAAAATTTAACTTTACGGATAAAAAGATTATGCAAAAATATGAGTAAGCGTAAATTTTTATTTAATCTGAGGTTGTGTAGTATCATTATTATAACATTATAAACTAAGTATATTTTTTTACGATTCAAATTAATTGAACTTTCACTACCATAAAATCGATAATAGACATCACCAAATCATATGAAAATTAATATTTTCAAATATTTTTAAATCTGTATAATTGGATTTATCTAAACAACTCTAAAAATGAACGTATTAACCATGTGGTATACTAGTTCGATACCTAGGGTATATCTCCTTTTCACTTTTTCTTGTATCAAATTCTATTGTTGATAAATAATTTTTTTTTTGATAGAAAATCATATTTTTGTCAATATTTTTTCGTTTAAGCATAGGATAAATTTGGACGAAAAACTAAATTACATAAACAAATTAAACATTTTATAACCGATATTGCATTCTTTACATTATAAACAAAAAAAAATAAAAATAAAATCTTAAATATAAAACTTAATTTTTCCCCCTTTTTGCTCCTATAAACTCAAACTTACAAATTTTCTATTCTTTCCTTCATGGTGGTAAAGACAAACAGTACAAGTAGTCTAAACATAAGTAAACTGTAACTGAAATGCAAAATCGACCCTCCTATTTGTACTTTTTTAACAAACTGTTTCCTTAATATTTTTTTTTTGCATAACTCACTCTAAATTACGTAAGTGCTAAAAAAGAGATTCTATTAACTTTTCTGTTTAAAAAATAAACGGACGTTATTGACTTTTGACCGAAATCAAGTATGTACTTGTCACATGTGCTACACTGAAGACAATATAGTCATTACACAATAAAATCTAAAACTCTTCCATCCCAATCTGCAGAATCTCCCTCTCAAGAATTCATTTTCTTCGCAAGCATCCATCCCACCAACACAATGGCAAATTACAGCTGTTGTCAAAACCCCCAACTTACCATCATAATCATTTAACAAAATTTAGAAATATTAAAAAAATGTTGAATGTATTAACTTGTCTTTAATTGACTTTGGTCGATAGTTGTTGGGGGATGACATTCATAATTGCTATTGGTTGTTAGTGATTGGAGGATGACATTTAAGGCCATTTTTCTCCTATAAAAGGGAGTTTTGGCTTCTCATTTTATACACACCAACATTAGAGAGCAAGAAAGGTAGAGAGAGAAGCTAAAACTTTAGTATTAGAAAGGTGGAGAGGTAGAAAGAGATTAAACAGTGAGTTTAATTTCTCAGATGGTAAGGCTTGTGTTCTTAAATATTTTATAGTGAATTTCTGAGATCTCTCCCCATGGTTATTTTCTTAGTTGAGTTTCTACGTAAATTTCTTGTGTTATTACTTTATATCATCAGAAAAATGTGCGTGTTTATCTTAGTGTTTTATATGCTTGATTTCTTAATAATTGGTATCAGAGCTTTTGGTTCACGTCGTTGGTGTCTAGGAAAGTAGTTAAAAAGGCAACGCCTTCAAGAAATTTGGTTATTTAATTAGTCACCGTTGTAAAAGCAAAGAGAGACTCCCACTCGACTTACACTTACCTGACTAACTAATACGATCTGTTTATTGAGAAATCTCACAGGTCACAAATATAAAAATGACAAACATAAGTATGAGGTACGATGTTGAACCATTTGATGAAAAATCAAATTTCAGTATTTGGCAGAATACGATCAAAGATGTATTGGTTCAATAGGTGATTGACGAAGGCACTAGAAGGAAATAAGAAGAAACCAACGAATATGACAAAAGAAAAATGGACAAAACTTGAAGAAAAAGCCGTGACAATAATCAGATTGAATTTGGTGCCACACACTACAAGAAAATGGTCCATTCTGCGATTGCAATATGCGGTCACTAATTATATTAATAGCGACCACACTCCAAACTAGTCTCTAGTTCCAGTAACAACCGCCCTCCGGTCACTGAGCGGTTGCTATTAGAATTTTATTACCATAAATTTGGTGTAGATGTTGGCGGGGGAGACTTATTGTGACCGAGTACTAACAACGACTGCAATCAGTCGTCAATACATCGACGTCAATTAAAAACAGCGATCGCATGCGGTCGTAGAAAGGTATCACTGATCCTTTTTATATCTATCAGCAAACAAACAGTCGAGCAGAAGATCGAAGAAGAAAGAAAAAGAAGAAGAAAGAAAAACAAAAGAAAGGGAAGAGGGAGAAAAGGAGCGACGTCTATGTCGGTGCTGGTGGTCCTTGCCTCTCCGATCTCTCGGTCGACCATCTCCCTCCGTACCTCTAGCCTTCTGTTGCTCACGGGCCACGACTGCCTTCTGCTCCAGCTGGTCGACATCTTTCTCAGGCAATAAGCTTTCTTCTTGATTCTCTCATCGATTCTTCCAATTTGTTTTACCCATTTTAGATTAACATGATATTTCAGTTTAATTGTTTTGTTTCTGCCATATTGGAATAATTTATGCCTTAATTTTTGTGGCCTAATTTGGACTGCCTTATGTATGATTTTTGTAAATCATTTTGGGACTGCTATTTTGTTTTTGGATTGATATTGAGTGGTTTTAATTGCCTCAAATTGGGACTAAATTTGTGTATTGGGACTAATTTTATTTGATCAAACTTATGTTAATTGATTCTGCCACTAATTTTGGGACTGCCTTATCAAACTTATCAGTGATTTTGGGACAACCTTATGTTAATTGATTCTGATACTGAGTGATGATTCATGATGTGTATATGGAATGAAATAACTTGGTATATTTGCTATTTTTTGACGGAATTCTTGACGAAATTTTTGTTAGAATTCTTCATTTGCAATATATGTGGGCCCTATTTTATTTTATTTATGTATTATACTTGTTTTGTCAATATGAAAATGAACTAAGTAGCATTTACTTAGTTTCCTACTAATAAAATAAAACAAAACAAACTGAACAACATTTAGTTAGTTTTATAGTACTAAATAAAATAAATTAAAATAAATAAATAAATAAATAAATAAATAAAATAAATAAATTACATTACATTAAATTAAAATTTCCTAAATAATACAAAATAAAATTTAATAAATTAAAATAAAAAAATTATGTTAAATAAAATAAAATATATTAATTAAGGGACCATTTTAATATACAGAACAACAAGAAATCCAACAAGAATCAAATGCCTCATAACTGTGATCCATGAATTTAGGCCTCGTGAAAACCCAAAATCATGACAATTGAGGATTAATAATAAAACAACGACCACCCATAAAACTAAACAATTCAAAACATACTGAATAATATAACACTGCAGTTAATCTAGAGGATTGAAAACAACAAAATTCCATATCCATTTGACCGCCCGAAACCTAACAGAGATTCCAAGCTTTAGGAGGGTATTTGCTAAAAAAGATACATAATATATAACATATGGAAAATGAGAGATTAAAAGGAGGCATAATTGTTAATTGTGAGCAAAGAAAAATAGAGATACTTACAAGGAAAGCAAGACCAGTTACTACTCTTTCATTTTTTCTACGATCACAATTACTATGCTTAAAACATATAAGCCAAAACATATACCAGATGCCACATAATATTAAATCTATAGAGCAATCAATTCATCATTTTTAGTTGATATACATAGAAAAACACTTATACCCTTGTCAAGAACATAACTAAATTAATACCTTTACAGCTCTGTTACTCTAAATTTTCGATCTTGCTTCACGATCGAATCCTATAATCAAGAACAAATAATTCAACTATAATAAACGAAAAGACATAAAGATACAAAGACAGATTCATAGACACAAAGACAGAATATTATACCTACGTATATGCAAAAAAAATATGATGTAGATTTGTCCCAATGCATATGCAGACCATACATGATGCAATAATTTATATTCCACCCCTATAAATCTATTAATTTTAGGCTGGTGCAGATGTCTTTAGGAATCTATGTATGCCATGTTTTGATTCATTTAAATCACCAGAACACTATCGTAAGGAAAATCATGGTTGCCATGTGTTGGAAGACGAATGCCATGTTTTGAATTTGCACATTTCATTTTAAGAAAATGATGATTCATCCCGTAAATATTTAATCACTTTCACTGTTGTCCGATTTCGTTAATGACAATTGCGTGCAAGAACACAAATTAAATGAAGTTCTCTCTCATTCTCCACAATTAGGGAAACGAATTACACCTTTATATTTACTTAAATTATGTCCACTAATAGGTTTTATTTAAGCCTAGACTTGACAATAATTAAGTCTCCAAAATATAGAATAACGTGCAATTTCTAACCAGTGAAAAGGTAAAATTGGATAAGAGGATAACTCCGGAAAGGAATGCAAAACAATAGCATAAAAACCTAAGCAAGATGTGAATTCAAACATCCAACCAAAATGCAATCCAAACAACTTCCATAAAAAAATTCAAACATCCATGACAGAAATCAAAGTTTCAAACAACATCCACATACCTTAATTCAAAATAAATAAATAAAAAAAGAAAAAAAAAGAAGCAAGAAAGCAAATCAAATGCTAAGAGGTGATTTTCCAAGTGACCTTCACTTGTATTTGGCTATTTATTTTCTTCACCGATTCACCAGAGCATTTGACAGGAAAGGTGATTCTTGCATTAGGAAGGTATGCATTCTCGCATGTCAGGTTTACACAAATTATGAGCTTATGCCAGCATGACACAGCTACTACGGATCTCGACAATTGAATTGGCTGCCCACGTCCTACTCTTACTCCTTTAAGAAGAGGATACTTGTACAATTAGGACCTGGAAACATATGTTGACGAACGAGAATTTTGTAATTTAATTTAAATATTTATTGAGTTAAATAAATATTTTTGATGATTTATTTATTGAGTTAAATAAATAATTGATATTTATTTATTGAGTTAAATAATTATTTGATGAAATTGTGGTAGATTAATTTAATTATATGTATTACATTGATTAAATTAATGTGGAGAATTTTATAGTTCAAAGTATGTATTTAATTGAGTTTATTGGATTAAATGAATTATTTAATAAGCATAATGTTATTCTAATTAATTTAATAATTAATTAGAGATTTAATGATGTGACATAATTAATAAATGAGAATTTTAATTATGTAATGATGTGAATTAATGTGTAATATTATCTTTTATTTAATTTATTTAAATAATATTATTTGACTAATTAAAGTGTGACAAATAAACTATATAATAAACACTTTAATTAAAATAATGAAAAAGGAAGAATAAAAGGGAACAAACAAACAGGGCCTTAAGGTAATGGGTGTCAGTTAAAACCATTATGGAATTAACTGACACCATGACTTGTCAGTTAAGTCTATATACGTATATTATATGTATTAAACCTTATATATTATATCAGTTAAGTTAGAGTTCATATACACATATCAGAGAAAAGTTAGAGAGAGTTAGAGAGAATCTGAGAATTGAATTAAGAGAGAAGTTTGGAAAATCAAAGAGAAGTTCAAATCATCTTTACAGAGATTGCAAGGGTAATCCCTTATCTAAGTTTTGTATTTCCTATTCTTAAGTTTTTCAATTAACGTGTATTTGAAGTTCTCTGTAAGCAACTATATTGGTGATTAATGCATGATATGATTATATATATGTTCGTAACATGTTTTATATCATTATTCATGTTTTAAAACAATCAAATTCACGAAATTATGCTTTAATCAAAGTTTCATAAGTTACAGAGTATGAAAAGTATGAATATGACCCTTATGTACAAATTTGCATGCTTTAATTGTCTATTTAACTTGAAATTGAAGTTTGATTACGATTATGCATGTTAAAACGAACAAAACGAAATTCAAACGGACAGATTCGGTGTTATAACGAATCTGTAGTGATGAATTTCATGATTTCTCTCGAAACTTTGAAAAATATCAAAAACATGACATGTATGTGTTTTAATCTGACCAAATATGTGATTTAAGTTGTCAAATGCATGCTATGTATGTTAGTACATGTTTATGTGAAGTTTATATTTCATGGGTAACATTAAGAATCGTAGTGTTAGTTTAATTTGGCATTTATTTGGCTTTTCTCTGTGTTCTTCGCGAACTGTAGCAACTCTGTCTACGCAGTGGCACGGCCGCACAGCTCCAAGGCATAAGTGGAGCGTGCCCACGCCATGTGGCGCTGCCGCGTAGTTCCAATGCACACAATTGGAGCGCCGCCACGCCGGTCAGCAGATTGCCCAAAAAATGTTACTTAATGCGTTCAAGTCCAGAAAGATAATTTAAGATGTTATGGAATTTACATGATGACATGTTAAACATATATTGAGATGTTAAACAAATTATTAACTTATTTTACGTGATTAATTGATAAGTTAAATACGTGATTTAAACTCGTTATTCGCGAAGTCTAATAACGCATTCAAAACTGATGTCTGTGACTCGATGTGTATATGCACACCTAGAGGGGGGGGGTGAATAGGTGTCTAAACTAAAACGTGATTAACAATGTCCAACTTTTAATTTTCTGTAACAGTACTAAAACAGACAATAGAAAGCAAAGAAGAATAGTGTCTGGATTAGACCAAATTATATTTTATTTATAATGCAGACAGATGAAGCGAATTAGAAACAGTGTCTGGATTAGTGTATTTTTTCTATCAGCAGACCACTGTTACGTGAATATGTCAAGACGTCAAAATAAAATTCTAACAATCAAATCACAAGAAACATCAAACCACAGACACAAGAATTTTTTACGTGGTTCTGCCTTTAACCTCTAATGGCTTAATCCACGTCCAATACCAACCGGTATTGGAGACTCTTTTTATTAATTTAAAACTCAATTTAAATACAATAAAAAGTACTCCCTGTTCAAATGAAGCTTTCCACTGTAGACACCTCTGCCCCTTTTGCACCTCTGCAACCTTGAAAGCTTCCCTAAAACAAACTATCCACTATTGAAACTTACAACGTAAATTGAATACACTATGTTGTGATTTTCCAACTAATGAAAATCTAACAATATTACTCAGACTAGCTGGAAAGAATAAATAATAATAATAGCTTTCAGTATAAAGATGATCTTTGCTTTGAGTTTTTCTTCACTGTAATATCAATCCTTGCGTGTCCTGCTAAAGTCGAATAGAAGATATATATATATATATATATATATATATATATATATATATATATATATAAGGCAAGAAAAGCAACGGCTAAAATATTTGTTAGTATATAAGCCTCATACCCGTTGGACTTCATGACTCAGCATCTTGGATTAATATGACTAACTGATATATAATGTGATAGCATGAAAAAGTAATTCACAATTGCTATATCACCAACGAATATAATATCAGATATCCTAGTCAAACTAAAATAGCTAAAATATAGGAACAATGAGCATACCTGATATAATTTTAAATCTCAATCAAATAACAAGTCAGACCTTATCAAAACAGGATTGCTTTATAGGACTCCTTTTCAAATTATATAGCATGTTATTATAAAAAGAAATCCTTTCAGAGTCATAGACTATAATATCAAATTTAAATTAGCCCAAATAATTAAAACACAAGTCCATTAAATTAAATATAAATCCAATAATATTGACATCATTAAAAATATAAACCAACATTCTCCCCCTTTTTGATGATGACAAAATATATTGCAATTTAATTAATATGCTCCCCCTACTTTTATGACACCCCCTAAATTTATCAACCTTTTATGATAAATAATAATATTCTAATATAACCAGCCATAACAATCATTATTCTTAATATGATATCAAATAAATAATCCACACATAATCAACAAATATCATAACCCAATATTCAAATATATTCAATATAACCAATCAGATAAATTTAAACCATAGTTACCATCATTCTTAATAACCTGTCTGCAGATTATAAAAAGATAATCCAAACATAATCCAATGAATCCAAAATGACATCAGTTTTAATAATCTGCAGAGAATCCAAAAACTGCTGCAGAGAATTCAAAAATATTGAATTATCTAATACCCCAAATATCTCCCCCTTTGTCATTATCAAAAACACTTGTATCATTCATCCAGAACAGTCTCATAGAGAGCTTCGTCAACCTTCTTGGCAAGAGCATTCAGCTTGATATCCATAGAAGCAACCGTAGTAGTTAAAGATCGAAGGAGTTGAAGAATTTCAGAAGAATTTGGATCAGTAGGAGGAATGGAAGTTGCAGAATGAGGAGAAGGAAGAGTTGATGGAACAATAAGATGGGTGGAGTCAGCTATATCCCAACACAAAATGTCGACATAACTAAATCTTGAAAAGTCATATCCGATCGACCACCAAGTCGTGGAACTAAATTTGCCCGAATCACTTTATGAATGACACTGTTTATAGGAGTAGTTTCAACGACAGTAGGTAATTCAACAAACTCAGTTTCAGAAGAATTTTTGACAAGATTTAACTAAGTAAGAACATTGAAATACGAAAACTCACAAGGACCTTTTAGAATAAAAGGGCAAATTCCAGAACATGGAACTTGGAGTATGGTACTAAGAAGTGCAGAATCAAAGGACAAGGTTTTGTTTTGCACATAAGTTACTACCTTATCAGATTTGATAGACATATTTCTAAAAAATTGCTTGATTAACAGAGGATAAGCATTCGGAGAAGGGTTTAACATACCCGTTAACCCAACAGATTCAAACAAGGTAGAAACCCCAATTTGGTGAAACAAAGCGGGGTCAACAATTTTCCCATAAACTAGTTTCTTATGGACCATGAGTTTCTGAAAACGTTTGAAAAACTTGTGAGATTGAAAATCGACAATACCAAGAGAATTAGGAACCGAAGGAGATGATTCAAAGATACTCACAGAGGTAAGGGTTTTACCCTTTGAAGTTTTCCCTTTTCGTTTCATGCTTGAAGAAGAAACCCCCAAATCAGTGCCCATTTTCTGACGAAGCAAATTCGAACATCGACTAGGCTTTGAGACTGTCGTCGATTTGTCTTTCCTTTGAACTGGTCGCCGACCGGTATTGACTGTAAGTCCGCCTCTTATTTTGACCATCGGAATGGGAGAGAAATTGAATCAGATTGATAAACCCTAGTTTTCGTGTCTCAGACTTGGAACAAAAAGAGTGAGATGAGGAGATGAAATACGTGATATTTGAAGAGAGAGAGAGAAACCCATCAGTTTAAGGAAAACAGAGAGAGAAGGGAGATGAAGAGTCTCATAAAGGATAGGAATACAAAAAAACCATTTTATTCCAGCTTAAAAAAATGTATTAAATACCCACGTTGCCCTTTAAAAGATTTTAATACCAATGGTATTCTAATATGGCATTGATCAGGGAACCGACTTAACATAAGCCATTATATGAGATGTGAACTCTAATATGGCCCTTATTAAAATATTATTTTTTTTTAATGAAGTTTTAAAAAAAAAATTATTCAAGCACAGATAGACTTACCAAGTTCTCTTCTTAAGGTGCAAAAACGTTCTTCGCATGAAGGTTTTGTAAAAATGTCAGCCAATTGATGTTTAGTAGGGATAAATACTAATTTAATTAATCCTTTAGCAACATTATCTCTTAAAAAATGATGTCTCACTTCAATATGCTTAGTACGAAAATGAAGCACAGGATTTTTAGATATATCAATTGCACTAGTATTGTCACACATAATAGGCACATTTTCACAAATCACATTAAAATCATGTAAAGTTTGTATCATCCACAAACTTTGTGAACAACTACCTGTCGCCAAATATTCACCTTCCGTAGTAGATAGAGCAACTGATGTTTGTTTCTTGCTGTGCCAAGCCACAAGGCTTTGACCTAAAAATTCACAAGCTTCAATTGTGCTTTTTCTATCAACTTGGCACCCTGCATAATCTGCATCTGAGTATCCAATTAGTTCAAAGCTTGGAGATATAGGATAGTATAAGCCAATATTAATTGTGCTAGATAAATATTTAAATATTCTTTTTATCGCTTTAAGATGAGATTCTTTCGGTTGAGCTTGAAATCTAGCACAAAGGCATACACAATACTTCATATCCCGTCTTGATGCAGTTAAATAAAGTAAACAACCAATCATACCTCGATACATTGTTACTTCAACATCTTTACCTGTTGCATCTGCAGTAAGCTTGATGGTAGTACTCATTGGTGTTGACTTGGGTTTGGTATTTTCAAAACCAAATCTCTTCGATAACTCCTTTACATACTTCGATTGATGAATGTGAATCCCTTCATTTGATTGTTTGATTTGAAGCCCCAAGAAGTAGTTTAACTCACCCATAAGGCTCATATCAAATTCATTATGCATACATTGGGAAAACCACTCGCACAAAGAGTTAGTAGTAGCTCCAAAAATTATATCATCAACATAAATTTGAACAATTAATAAGTCCTTATTTTTGGTTTTAATAAAAAGAGTAGAGTCAATTTTGCCACGATTAAAACCATTTTCCAATAAAAACTTACTTAACCTTTCATACCAAGCTCTTGGAGCTTGTTTTAATCCATACAAGGCCTTTTTCAATTTAAACACATAATGAGGACATTTTTCATGTTCAAAACCCGGTGGTTGCTTAACATACACTTTCTCATTTAAATACCCATTTAAAAAGGCACTTTTCACATCCATTTGATATAATTTAAATTTTCTAAAACATGCATAGGCTAATAAAATTCTTATTGCCTCCAACCTTGTAACAGGGGCAAATGTTTCTTCATAGTCTATGTCTTCCTGTTGATTATAGCCTTGAGCTACCAATCTAGCTTTATTTCTCGTGATTATGCCATTTTCATCAAGTTTATTTTTGAAAATCCATTTTGTACCAATTATAGAAGCATCTTTAGGAGGTTTAATAAGATCCCATACCTGACACCTTTCGAATTGGTTTAATTCTTCCTGCATGGCAATAGACCAATTTTCATCTTGAATTGCTTCATTGGCATTCTTTGGTTCTATTTGTGAAAGAAAGGCTGAAATGCACAATAATTCTTTGTTTTCCTTCTCGTGTTCATCCAAGTATTAGGATCACCTATGATCAAGTTTGGAGGGTGATTTCTTATAGTTCTGGATGATTTAGGAAGTCTGACATTAGAAATTTGTTCTTCAGAATCAATCTCTCGAAACTTAGTTTCAGCATCCGAATGATCATTTGATATTTCTTCTAAAACAGACAGTTCGATCTGTATGGATTTACGCGTTTGCAAATCTGAGTTTTCTTCTAAAACGGACGACTCAAGCTGTTTATTTTCATTTGTTTGTTTTCCAGAATCGCTTGATCTTTCTTCTGAAGCAGACGGCTTAGGCTGTCTGGATTTAGCTATTTGAGTTCCACGAATGTGATCATCTCTTTCTGCAGAAATCTCGTTTTCCTCTTTTGACAGATCAATGTTAAACTCATCAAAAATAACATGCATAGATTCTTCAACTTTTGACTTATCAAGATTATAAACTCTATATGCCTTACTATGCATTAAATAACCAAGAAATATGACTTCAGTTGATTTAGCATCAAATTTTCCAAGATTACCAAGAGTATTTAAAACAAAACATTTAGCTCCAAACACTTTAAAATAATTAATATTAGGAATCCTTTTGTTTAGTAACTCATATGGTGTTTTCAATAATATAGGTCTAATCAATACTCTATTTAAAATGTAACATGCAGTACTTACAGCCTCTGTCCAAAATCTTTTAGGCAATTTACTTTCTTGAAGTAAAGTTCTTGCAGTTTCTTAGAGAGTACGATTTTTGCGTTCCACTACATCATTTTGTTGTGTTGTTCTTGGTGCAGAAAATTTATGTGTAACACTTTTCTCACTACAATATGGTATGAAGTCCTTTCCAAATTCACCACCGTGGTCACTCCTTATACCAATTAGATTGAGGTTGTGTTTTGTTTCAACATTCTTTATAAGCTTTTCAAATTCTGCAAAAGCTTGATCTTTAGTTTTTAAAAATAAAACCCATGTAAATCTTGAAAAATCATCAACAATAACAAAAGCATAATGACTATTTCCTAAGCTAGCATATCTCTCAGGTTCAAATAAATCAAGATGCAATAATTGAAGAGGTAAGGAAGTTGATACCTGATTTTTGCTTATAAAAGAGTTTCTTGCTTGCTTACCTAACTGACAAACATTACAAATACCTGTCTTTTCATATTTCAGCGTTGGTAATCCTTTAACAAGGTTCTTTGCAACTAACTTGTTAATCAGCTCCATATGCACATGTCCTAACCTTCTATGTCATAGAATGGTTTGATCTTGAACAGCAGCTAAACATATATCTTCATTTTGATTTTCAAAGTTGATAGTATAAATATTACCTTCCCTGTTAGCTACTAAAGGAACATTATAAGAAGCATGGATAATAGCACATTTATCTTTTTCAAAAATTACTTTATGACCACTATCCATTAGCTGACTTACACTAATTAAATTATATTTTCATCCTTCAACATGATGAACATTATAAATGAAAACCTTACCATTACTAATTTTACCTTTATCGATGATTTGACATGTGGTGTCATCTCCAAAAGTAACTGTTCCTCCTTTCTTTGCAACAAGTGAGATAAATTTAGTTCTATCATCCGTCATGTGTCTAGAACATCCACTGTCTAATACCCATTTATGTGATGGTACTTTAGCTTTTAAGAATACCTACAAAACAAAGAAGTAGCTCATCGTTTTGGTACTCAAATCTGTTTGGGTTCGCTTTTGTTAGTAGCAAGTAATTCTCCTTTCTTTATCCAAACTTGTTTTATTTTTATTTTGTTACAATTAATATCAAAATGTCCTTTTAAACCACATTTTTTGCAAGTAACAAAAGGTGAGCAATAAAGAGGTTTGTTCCTTGGTTTATTATTTATTAATCCAATTTTATTAGTAGTGCTTTTTATGTTTTTAATAGGATTGTACCCGATTCCTTGTTTATCTAAACTTGACCGTTGAGTACCTAACATTATATTTAATTTTTATTCTCCTTGAACAAATTTAGCAAGATCCTTTTTTAATGAAACTATTTCTTTCTCATTATTATCTTGCATGTTTACTACTTTTCCATCATTAAATGCATCAATACATGTATCTCTCATTTTTAAACTTTCTTTTAAATTATCATTTTCCTTGTTAAGATCATTGTATTCTTCATTTAATTTGTTTGCACGATTATATAAAATTTTATTATAGTTATCAAGATAATCAATTTTAGCATTTAACTTGGATATTTCACTTGATGTGCAATCTTTAACTATTTCTTGTTTTTCTTCAATTAATGTTTCTACTTCCTTCATTAAGTCATTTATCCAACTTCTCAAGTGAGCATTTTTCTCTTTCATACGAAGGTTTTCATTTTTTAAAACAAGATAGTCGAAAATAGTAATTTCTCCAAGTTCAGGACTTACCTCGGATGTTTCTTGACTGCTTAATTCGGTGAAACACAATTGAGTCGTTTCATCATCTTGATATTCATGATCGGATTCATCGTCACTCCATGTCATTAATGCTTTTCCCTTTGAATTGTTTGCTTTGTTCTTCCTCTTTAATTGGAAATAGTCTCTTTTGAAATGTCCGGACCTTCCACATTCATAACAGGTATCCTCTTGTGGCTTTGGCTTGAAGTCTTTCTTGTTGTTGAATGTTTTGCCTTGGAACTTTGACTTGTTCTTTTTTTTAACCAGCTCTCTCAATTTTCGAGTCATCATAGCAATTTCCTCATCGGAATCTTCATTATCACCTTCTATGAAGCTTTCAGCTTGTAGAGCCAGGGTCTTCTTCCTTGGTGCCTCGTCTTCTTCATCATACAATTTCAATTGGTTTTCAAACTCTTCAAGCTCTCCAAATAAAGTGAGAGTTTCCATTGTGCTGATTGTGATTGAGTCTTGAAGTGTAGTAACCTTTGGTGCGAATCGCTTTGGCATGACTCTGAGAAGCTTTCGGTTAATTTCCTTTTGATCAATCTTTCGTCCGAGCATGCTTAGTGAATTCATTAGAGTGAGGAATCTTGCTTGGGCATCTTTGATTGATTCATTTTTCTCCTATTTGAATAATTCATATTCGTGCATTAGCATGCTGAGCTTGACCTCCTTCACTTTAGTAGTACCTTCGTGACTCATGATGAGTGTGTCCCAAATTTCCTTAGCCGTAGTACAAGAAGATACCTTATCTATCTCCAACTGAACCATGCCGCTTAGAAGTGTATTCATGGCCTTGGAATCATAAGATACCATATATGATTCATTTGAGTCCATTTCCATGAGATTCTTTGGCTTACCATCATCATATCGAGGAATGACTGGTCCATTTTCAGCTACCCACCACTCCCATGGGTCTCGTTTGAGATAGATCATCATTCTGAACTTCCAAAAGTTGAAGTTCTCACTTCCGAGCAATAGAGGAGGCCTACTTGTGGATTGTCCTTCTTGAAAGTTGAGGTGTGCCATAGGATCTTTCCCTACGACATGCTAATATCAATATTAGTAGAGTCTAGCTCTGATACCAAATGTAATTCTGTGTATATGCACCCCTAGAGGGGGAGGGGGTGAATAGGAGTCTAAACTAAAACGTGATTAACAATGTCCAACTTTTAATTTTCTGTAACAGTACTAAAACAGACAGTAGAAAGCAAAGAAGAATAGTGTCTGGATTAGACCAAATTATATTTTATTTATAATGCAAACAGATGAAGCGAATTAGAAATAGTGTCTGGATTAGTGTATTTTTTCTATCAGCAGACCACTGTTACGTGAATATGTTAAGACGTCAAAATAAAATTCTAACAATCAAACCACAAGAAACATCAAACCACAGACACAAGATTTTTTTACGTGGTTCTGCCCTTAACCTCTAATGGTTTAATCCACGTCCAATACCAACCGGTATTGGAGACTCTTTTTATTAATTTAAAACTCAATTTAAATACAATAAAAAGTACTCCCTGTTCAAATGAAGCTTTCCACTGTGGACACCTCTGCCCCTTTTGCTCCTCTGCCCCTTTTGCACCTCTGCAACCTTGAAAGCTTCCCTTGAACAAACTATCCACTACTGGAACTTACAACGTAAATTGAATACACTATGTTGTGATTTTCCAGCTAATGAAAATCTAACAATATTACTCAGACTAACTGGAAAGAAAAAATAATAATAATAGCTTTCAGTATAAAGATGATCTTTGCTTTGAGTTTTTCTTCACTGTAATATCAATCCTTGTGTGTCTTGCTAAAGTCGAATAAAAGATATATATATATATATATATATAAGGCAAGAAAAGCAACGGCTAAAATATTTGTTAGCATATAAGCCTCATACCCGTTGGATTTCATGACTCAACATCTTAGATTAATATGACTAACTGATATATAATGTGATAGCATGAAAAAGTCATTCACAGTTGCTATATCACCAACGAATATAATATCAGATATCCTAGTCAAACTAAAATAGCTAAAATATAGGAACAATGAGCATACCTGATATAATTTTAAATCTCAATCAAATAACAAGTCAGACCTTATCAAAACAGGATTGCTTTATAGGACTACTTTTCAGATTATATAGGATGTTATTATAAAAAGAAATCCTTTCAGAGTCATGGACTATAATATCAAATTTAAAATAGCCCAAATAATTAAAACACTAGTCCATTAAATTAAATATAAATCCAATAATATTGACATCATTAAAAACATAAACCAACATGCTCAACTGTTTGAACTAAGACAACATCAATATTAACTTTATTCTAACATAATATATTGATTAAACATATCTGCGAGATGTCTGTTCTATCACTTGAAAATATGTGTACTAGATAGTGTTTTTTGTGAACTTAATTAATTCATCTTGCTGCTTTTTTTTATTTAGAATTTTTTCATAAATTATTTACCTTTTCTTAAATCTCCTAATTAGCTAACGATATGCATTACCCGAAATCAATATTAAAATCAATACCGAGTCAAAAAATAACTTTCCAAAATATAAAGCGCAACAATGAGTTTGAACCATAAATAAAGTGGATCCAAATCCCAACACGTCATTATTGATGGGAATGGGATTGATATGGATGCTAATTTAAAAATGGGATAACCTAGTAGATTTGGAATAAAATTTTAAACGACAAGACATCAAAAAATATAAAAAGCAGGTGTGTGGGGGTTGTCCTATCGACATGAACATCAATCCGAATCCGAATTTGAATTTGGATTTGGATTCGGTGGACGAATTTGGAATTCATGGCATATTGGAGTAGTAGAATGAGAACGTTCAAAACAAAGAAAATAAAGAGCATGTCAAAATATTAAATATTAGAAAATGAAACATTTTACTTGGTATGCGCTTATGGAGCACCATTAATAATTTATTTTAACCAGTTATAAGAAGGGTATTTTTTTGATAGTTTTTAGATGTGACACCCCCAAATCTGGGTACTTAATTCCCACAGAAGTTGATGTTCATTGTCCAAAATTTTGCTATCTAACTACCCATAAATAAGGATATAAATGAAACTCATAACTTAAATAGAAATCCTCCCATCAAAGAGTTACAACATCTTAAAACAAATCCAAGTTGTCTAACTTTAAATACATCAAATGTGGAAACATAACATAATAAAATAAGTCTTATACATAAAAATCTTCAATAATTAAATAAGTCTTCATCACTTGTTCGCCTTGCCTTTGCCCTTACTAGTGGACGACTAGTCAATTCTTTTAACCTTAGCTACAATGTTATTATGGAAGAGTGAGCAAACAATTGCCCACAAGTATAACGATAACAATAATAATCATATGAGAGTAATCAATGGATACTGGATAATAGAAACTCGGCTTTTGAATCAAGATTAGAAAACAAGATCAAAAGTAAATCTAAGGGTCACAAGACCATGAACTATGTCCTAGGTTGTCAAGTATTTTTACTTTAAACGTTTAACAGTAATAAGACTATATGGACCTTACTTCTCGTACTTAGGGGGATCAGCCCTTCGTACCATGTATTGTGCACAAATATCTTAACTCTATCGCATAATATAATCCCCCATAATAGGGTTGTTCATCTCAGTTTTGACATAATAGTCCGCACCAAAGGAAGTTTGGTTTGGATAACAGTTTTAGAATTTAGAACGTTCATCAACTATGGACTAGTCGATCAATAAGGGTTTACTAGCCATTCAAAGGTTTGATACAATAATATAATCGATATTAAAATAAAAGACTGAATCTCAACAATATGAAATTGAATAAACATTGTATAACTGAAGTATTATTTTAAAAGAGTTGGAACATCTCATTTGGAATCATGAACTTGAATAATTTAAGCTTTGAATAGCTAGAAACAAGTAAGAACTTGCTCAATATAAAAATAGGGTTTAAGAACTTGCTCAATGAAAGTTTAGAGTTAGGGAACTTGCCTCGTGCGTAGATTAAACAATTTACTACCCACGTTCTCCAATTAACCCTACATACTATTTAAAGTTATAATACCAATTAATTATAACACAACTAACTGTTAGTTTTTGATTTGATGATGTTTTGAATGATGACTAATTTAAGTATATATTAGACGTATGCATGGATTTTGGTCAGTTATAATATTATTATATTTGCATGGATTATGGTTTATGATATTATAATATGCATGGGTTATGGCTATTTATATAACAGTCCATATTTGTATGAATCCTTATTGCTGATATCTTTCATAAACAAGTTAGTAAGTTGGAATGGATTGTTTAGAAGTAAAATCAATTCAAATTTGAATTGGAGTTTATTAAGGAAGGTTGGTATTCTAAGGAGTCTGTTTGTTTTTAAATGTCCATCTATCAAGGAAACAACTGTTAACAGGTCTCTAACAAATTTTGTCAATCTCCTTTAATCAAAGTCTGGGTATATATTAATATTTATGACTCCTGATATTGTGGAATCTTTATAGCTGTTATACTCATTTGCTGAAAGTTTCAAAATCATATCTTGAGGAAATTCATGCTAACAGTATGCTCATAGCCGTTGGTCTTCATCCTATATAAAGCATCATTCTGCTCGGTTAAGAGACACCCAACAATCAGAAAACAACGATTCATTCTTCTTAATTCTTATAGCTTTCTAAAAATCTTTCTAGCAATCAGTGTCTTGTTATTCTTAGGCTAGAAAGTTGATATTCCATTGTAATCACCATAATTGTAATCTGAAAATCAAGCAACTGTTAGCTTGGGTTTTCTAGAGTTTAGTGGGTCTGTTCAAAGAAATCTTCAAAGGTCTCAGAGGTGAGAAGAGGTGCAGAGGTGTAATAGTTGCAGAGGTGCAAAGGGGGCATTGGTGTCCAACATCAGAATTGAAGCTTCTTTGTAACAGGGAGTTATTTTTGTATTCAATTGAGGTTTAAATCGTAATAAAAAGTGTCTCCAGTACTTTTTGGTATTGGACGTGGATGTAGGCCGCTAGACTAGAGGTTTAAGGGCTGAACCATGTATAAATCTTGGTGTGATTTTTACTTATGTTTATCTCTTTAACTGGCATTCACGTTCTGTACATTTTTGTTCATCACGCTGCTTGAAGATATTCTAATCTAGACAGGGTATCCTGTCTGATATTGATTATGTAAGAACATATACTAAAGCAGACAGGTACACTTGTCTGATTTGAACGAATTCTGCAGATTTTAAAATGTTGTCACTGTTTATCCATTGCACGTATTCACCCCCCCTCTAGGTGTGCATATACACGAAATTATATTTGGTATCTAAGCAAGGCTACTAATATTGATCGTTGCAGGTCGTAGGGGAAGATCCTATGGCAAACCTAAACTTTCAAGAAGGTTAGTCCACAAGTAGGCCACCGCTGTTGCTCATAAGTGAGAAATTCAACTTTTGGAAGTTCATAATGAAGATCTATCTCAACCGAGACCCATGGGAATGGTGGGTAGTTGAAAATGGACCAGTCATTCCGCGACATGATGATGGCAAGCCAAAGAATCTCATAGAAATGGACTCAAATGAATCGTATATGGTATCTTATGATTCCAAGACCATGAATACACTTCTAAGCAGCATGGTTCAATCGGAGATAGATGAGGTCTCTTCTTGTACTACGGCTAAGGAAATTTAAAAAACAGTCATCATGAGTCACGAAGGTACTACTAAAGTGAAGGAGGTCAAGCTGAGCATGCTAATGCACGAATATGAACTATTCAAATTGGAGAAAAATGAATCAATCAGAGATGCCCAGGCAAGATTCCTCCCTCTAATGAATTCTCTAAGCATGCTTGGACGAAAGATTGATCAAAAGGAAATCAACCGAAAGCTTCTCAGAGTCATGCCAAAGTGATTCGTACCAAAGGTTACTACACTTTAAGACTCAATCACAATCAGCACAATGGAAACTCTCACTTTATTTGGAGAGCTTGAAGAGTTTGAAAAGCAACTGAAATTGTATGATGAAGAACATGAGGCACCAAGGAAAAAGACCTTGGCTCTACAAGCTGAAAGCTGCATAGAAGGTAATGATGAAGATTCAGATGAAGAAATAGTCTTAATGACCAGAAAATTGAGGGATCTGATCCGAAAGAAGAATAGATCAAAATTTCCAGCAACAGCTTTCAACAACAAGAAAGATTTCAAGCAAAAACCGCAAGAGGAAACCTGTTTCGAATGTGGAAGGCCTAGTCACTTCAAAAGAGACTTCTTCCAACTAAAAAGAAAGAACAAAGCAAATGGTTTAAAAGGGAAGACTCTAATGACTTGGAGTGATGATGAATCTGATCATGAAGATCAAGAAGAAGAAACTGCTCAGTTGTGCTTCACTGGACTACATAATGAGGAAACATCCGAGGTAACTCCTGAACTTGGAGAAATTACTATTTTTGACTATCTTGTTTTAAAAAATGAAAACCTTCGTATGAAAGAGAAAAATGCTAACTTGAAAAGTTGGATAAATGACTTAATGAAGGAAGTAAAAACTTTAATTGAGGAAAAACAAGAAATAGTTAAAGATTGCACATCACCTGAAGTATCTCAGTTAAATTCTAAAATTGGATATTTAGATAATTTTAATAAAATTTTATACAATCGTGCAGACATATTAAATGAAGAAAATAGTAGCCTTAAAAAGGAAAATGATTATTTAAATGAAAGTTTTAAAATGAGAGATGCTTGTATTGATACTTTTAATGTTGAAAAAATAATAAACATGCAAAATGACAATGAGGAAGAAATAATATCTTTGAAAAAGAATCTTGCAAAATTTGTTCAAGGTGAAGAAAATTTAAATATAATGTTGGGTGCTCAAAGGTCAACTATAGATAAACAAGGAATTGGATATAATCATGTTAAAAACATAAAAATCACTACTAATAAAATTAGAGTAATAAATAATAAACCAAAGAACAAGCCTCTTTATTGCTCTCCTTATGTTACTTGCAGAAAATGTGGTTTAAAATGACATTTTGATTCTAACTATAATAAAATAAAAATAAAACAAAGTTTGGGTAAATAAATGAGATTTAATTGTTACTAACAATACCGGACCCAAACAGATTTGGGTACCAAAACGATGAGCTACTTCTTTGTTTTGTAGGTGTGTTTAAAAGCTAAAGTACCCTCACATAAATGGATGCTAGACAGTGGATGTTCTAGACACATGACGGGTGATAGTACTAAATTCACCTCACTAGCTACTAAGAAGGGAGGAACTGTTACCTTTGGAGATGACACCACATGCCAAATTATCGGTAAAGGTAAATTTGGAAATGGTAAGGTTTTCATTGATAATGTTCATCATGTTGAAGGATTAAAATATAATTTAATTAGTGTAAGTCAACTAATGGATAGTGGACATAAAGTAATTTTTGAAAAAGATAAATGTGCTATTATTCATGCTTCTCACAATGTTCCTTTAATAGCTAATAGGGAAGGTAATATTTATACAATTAATTTTGAAAATCAAAAAGAAGATATATGCTTTACTGTGGTTCAAGATCAAACTATTATATGGCATAGAAGGCTAGGACATGTGCATATGAAGTTGATTAACAAGTTAGCTGCAAAGAACCTTGTCAAAGGATTACCAAAGCTAAAATATGAGAAGACATGTATTTGTAATGCATGTCAGTTAGGTAAACAAGCAAGAAATTTCTTTACAAGCAAAAATCAGGTATCAAGTTCTTTACCTCTTCAATTATTGCAACTTGATTTATTTGGACCCGCGTGAGAGATATGCTATCTTAGAAATAATCATTATGTTTTTGTTATTTGTTGATGATTTTTAAAGATTTACATGGGTGTTATTTTTAAAAACTAAAGATCAAGCTTTTGCAGAATTTGAAAAGCTTATAAAGAATGTTGAAACAAAACACAACCTCAAGCTAATTGGTATAAGGAGTGACCACGGTGGAGAATTTGGAAAAGACTTTAAACCATATTGTAGTGAGAAAGGTGTTACACACGAGTTTTCTGCACCAAGAACACCTCAACAAAATGGTGTGGTGGAACGCAAAAAATTGTACTTTCCAAGAAACTGCAAGAACTTTACTTCATGAAAGTAAACTGCCTAAAAATTTTTGGGCAGAGGCTGTAAGTACTGCATGTTACATTCTAAATAGAGTACTAATTAGACTCATCCTATTAAAAACACCATATGAGTTACTAAATAAAAGAATTCCAAATATTAACTATTTTAAAGTGTTTGGTGCTAAATGTTTCATTCTAAATACTAATGGTAATATGGGAAAATTTGATGCTAAATTAACCGAATCTATTTTTCTTGGCTATTCACTGCATTGTAAAGCTTATAGGGTTTATAATCTTGATAAATTTAAAGTTGAAGAATCTGTGCATGTAGTATTTGATGAATTTAATCGTGACCTATCAAAATAAGAAAATGATGTTTCTACAGAAAAAGATAATCTGATTAGTGGAAAACAGACAGCTCAATCCAGACAGCTTGAGCCGCCTACATCAGAAGAAAAATTAGATGAATGTGGAAAGCAAACAGATGAGATCAGACAACCTGAGCTGTCTTCTTTAGAAGAAAACTCAGATGTGCAAACACCTATATCCAGACAGCTCAACACGTCTGCTTTAGAAGAAAAAATAGATGAGCATTCAGAAGCAGAAACTGACTTTCCAAATTTCAAACTAGTAGAACAATTGTCCACGGTACACCTTCCTAGATCATCCAGAACTGTGAGAAATCATCCACCAAATCTAATCATTGGAGATCCCAACACACGGATGAATACAAGAAGAAAAGCACGAAATTATTGTGCATTGTCAGCCTTTCTCTCACAAATAGAACCAAAGAATGCTAAGAAAGCAATTCAAGATGAAAATTGGTCTATTTCCATACAGGAAGAACTAAACCAATTCAAAAGGTGTCAGGTATGGGATCTTGTTAAACCTCCTAAAGATGCTTCTATAATTGGCACAAAATGAATTTTTAAAAATAAACTTGATGAAAATGACATAATCACTAGAAATAAGGCTAGATTAGTAGCTCAAGGCTATAATCAACAGGAAGGTATAGACTATGAAGAAATATTTGCTTCTGTTTCAAGGTTGGGGGCAATAAGAATTTTATTAGCCTATGTGTTTTAGAAAATTTAAATTATATCAAATGGATGTGAAAAGTGCCTTCGTAAATGGGTATTTAAATGCGAAAGTGTATGTTAAGCAACCACCGGGATTTGAACATAAAAAATATCTTCATTATATGTTTAAATTGAAAAAGGCCTTGTATGGATTAAAACAAGCTCCAAGAGCTTGGTATGAAATGTTAAGTTTTTATTGGAAAATGGTTTTAATCGTGGCAAAATTGACTCTACTCTTTTTATTAAAACCAAAAATAAGGACTTATTAATTGTTCAAATTTATGTTGATGATATAATTTTTGGAGCTACTACTAACTCTTTGTGCGAGTGGTTTTCCCAATGTATGCATAATGAATTTGATATGAGCCTTATGGGTGAGTTAAACTATTTTTTGGGACTTCAAATCAAACAATCCAATGAAGGGATTCACATTCATCAATCAAAGTATGTAAAGGAGTTATTGAAGAGATTTGGTTTTGAAAATACCAAACCAAAGTCAATACCAATGAGCACTACCATCAAGCTTACTGCAGATGCTACAGGTAAAAAGGTTGAAGTAACAATGTATCGAGGTATGATTAGTTGTTTACTTTATTTAACTGCATCAAGGCCGAAAATTATGTATAGTGTATGCCTTTGTGCTAGATTTCAAGCTCAACCGGAAGAATATTTAAAGCTCATCTTAAAGTGTTCTTGATGAGCTCAACCGAAAGCCCATCTTAAAGCGGTAAAAAGAATATTTAAATATTTAGCTGGTATAATTAATCTTGGCTTATTTTATCATGCATCTCCAAGCTTTGAACTTATTGGATACTCAGATGCATATTATGCAGGATGCCAAGTTGATAGAAAAAGTACCAGTGGTTCATGTGAATTCTTATGTCAAAGCCTTATAGCTTGGTATAGCAAGAAACAAACATCTGTTGCCTTATCTACTACGGAAGGTGAATATTTGGCGGCAGGTAGTTTTTGTTCACAAATTTTGTGAATGATTCAAACATTACATGATTTTAATATTATTTGTGAAAATGTGCCTATTATGTGTGACAATACTAGTGCTATTGATATATCTAAAAATCATGTACTTCATTCTTGTACTAAGCATATTGAAGTAAGACATCATTTTTTGAGAGATAATGTTGCTAACGGATTAATAAAACTAGTATTTGTCCCTACTGAACACCAATTGGCTGAAATTTTTACAAAACCTTTAAGTGAAGAACGTTTTTGTACCTTGAGAAGAGAACTTGGCATGTCTGTCTGTGCAATCATGAAATTCATCACTATAGATTCGTTATAACACCGAATCTGTCCGTTTGAATTTTGTTTTGTTCGTTTTAACATGCATAATCGTAATCAACCTTCAATTTCAAGTTAAATAGATAATTAAAGCATGCAAATTTGTACATAAGGGCCATATTCATAATTTTCATACTCTGTAACTTATGAAACTTTGATTAAAGCATAATTACATGAATTTAATTATTTTAAAACATGAATAAATGATATAACACATGTTATGAACATATATATATATATATATATATATATATATAATCATATCATGTATTAATCACCAATATAGTTGCTTACAGAGAACTGCAAATACACGTTAATGAAAAAACTTAAGAACAAGAAATACAAAACTTAGATAAGGGATTACCCTTGCAATCTCTATGAAGATGATATGAACTTCTCTTTGATTTTCCAAACTTCTCTCTTAATTCAATTCTCAGATTCTCTCTAACTCTCTCTAACTTTTCTCTGATATGTATATATGAACTCTAACTTAACTGATATAATATATAAGGTTTAATACATATAATATACGTATATAGACTTAACTGTCGGATCAAGGTGTCAGTTAATTCCATAATGGTTTTAACTGACACCAATTACCTTAAGGCCCTGTTTGTTCCTTTTTATTCTTCTTTTTCCATTATTTTAATTAAAGTGTTTATTATATAGTTTATTTGTCATACTTTAATTAGTCAAATAATCTTATTTAAATCAATTAAATAAAAGGTGATATTACACATTAATTCACATCATCACATAATTAAAATTCTTATTTATTAATTATGTCACATCATTAAATCTCTAATTAATTATTAAATTAATTAGAATAACATTATACTTATTAAATAATTCATTTAATCCAATAAACTCAATTAAATACATACTTTGAACTATTAAATTCTCTATATTAATTTAATCAATGTAACACATATAATTAAATTAATCTACTACAATTCCGTCAAATAATTATTTAACTCAATAAATAAACATCAATTATTTATTTAACTTAATAAATAAATCATCAAAAATATTTAAATTAAATTATAAAATTCTCGTTCGTCACATCTTTCCCTTCTTAAAAGGATTCTGTCCCCAGAATCACGGTTCAATTAAATTCGTCCCGTTACATTCTCTCCCTTTACAAAGACTATGTCCCCAGAATCGCTTACACATAGATTAAGCAAATAAATGTGGGTAAGTCTTCATCATGTGTTCTTAGAGTTCCCATATAGCTTCTTCAGCGTTGTGATTCTTCCAGATTACCTTAACAGAAGGTATCACTTTATTTCTGAGAACTTGTTCTTTTCTGTCAACAATCTGAATAAGAACTTCTTCATAGGATAAGTTTTTCTCAAATTGCAGGGGTTAATATTTAATTACATGTTTGTAATCGGGTTTGTATGGTCGTAAGAATGAAACATGGAAGACGTTGTGGATGTGGTCTAACGTCGGAGGTAAGGATACCTCATATGCGACTTCTCCTATTCTTCGCAGCACCTCAAAGGGTCCAATGAACCTCGGGCTCAATTTCCCTTTCTTGCCGAATCTGATCTTTCCCTTCCAGGGAGAGACTTTCAAGAAAATAAAGCTATCCGATTCAAATTCTACATTCTTGCGGTGTGGATCGACGTATTTCTTCTGCCTATCCTAAGCAGCTACCAATCTTGTCCGGATCACCTAGACGATCTCGGCTGTCTGTTGTACCAGTTCTGGACCTAGCAATTGTCTTTCGTCAACTTCATCCCAGTATAATGGAGTTCTACATCTTCTGTCGTACAACGCTTCGTAAGGTGGCATGCCAATACTTGCGTGGTAATTGTTGTTATAATCGAATTCCACAAGCGGTAGGTGATCATCCCAATTTCCTTTGAAATCTATGATGCATGCTCTTAGAATATCTTCCAATGTCTGGATCGTTCTTTCGCTCTGCCCGTCTGTCTAAGGGTGATATGTCGTACTCATTCTCAACTACGTCCCCATGCATTTCTGTTGTAATACCCGAAAAATAAATAAATGACATTTTAAAATTTTTTGTATAAATGTTTTAATTAGACTTTTGTTATGTTTCGGTCAAATTTTATTTAATTATGTGGGCTACATTAATTGGGCCTTAAAACTAATTGGATCAAATTTATATTTGTGTAATATTAAAATCCTATTAAAATTTGGAGAGTTAATAAAATATATTAATTAAAAAGTGAATAACTAAAACCTAATTATATGTCTGCGAATTGAGATTGTGGGAGAGAGATAGCAGCCACATAAAGAAAAAGGAGAAGAGAAATTAACCAGGTAAATCCTTGTTTTGCTCATGAATGTATTATCATATTATGTACATATATTAATCACGTTCTCAGATTTTAATTGATTGGAATAAAAAGGCAATTCAAATCAAAGCTTTACTGTTGTATGTTTGAATCATGATTGCCTACAATTCAAATCAAGGGTGCGAATTGAATCATGTTGTTACTTGACATATATATATATATATATATATATATATATACATATATATATATAAACGAAATCAGAGCAGCAAGCCCTTGACATATATGTATACATATAAAAAAAACAAATCATTACCTGCGAGAAGCAGGTCTGTAGCTTTTCCTTTATATATATATATATATTATTTAATAAGTATCTGGCCATAAAATCTATAAACGAAATTGATAAATAAAATTGTAAGTTATGTATATTAATTTAAACTAATTAATTCTGTCGATGTAATTATAAAAGTTACTTAGTAATAAATTTAACAATATTTTGTATTAATGATTGGATTGTAATAAAATCTTATTAAATTATTTAGATTGAACGGAGAGAGTCTAAACGAGTTTTTGAAATATACTTTGGGTATTACATTGCTTAATCCAAGTACGGATTCCGTACTCCTTCAGCGATAATCCTTTATTTTTATTTGTTCGTTTTGCTTTTCGTTTAGAAGTTAGTTATTGTTTCGCATAATTGTTCGATCTCAATTCATATGATAGTTTCATTTTAATAGTGATCCTTGGAACTCGTGTTTGTACTCTTTGATCTAGTATATCAGCTTTAGTATTTATTTTGATATTTGTAAAAAAGTACATGTTAATATTTTTGGAGACTCGTGTTGATGATTCGTTCGATTTAACATGTACACGTTAGAACCCTTTGTGTTAATATTGTGTCGCATGTGTTGTGACATAGTATCTTTGTTAGAATATACCGTAGGGTATACCTGAGCTATAACCACCTGTGGGGGTACCACAGGCATGTCATCTTGGCACCAAGGCATGACACCTTCCGTGGCAGTGTGATCAGTCCGCGACGTCTCCATTTTGTGCTCTAGTGGGAGTTGGCCATTTGGTGTTTTGTTGTGGGAGGCGTATGGGTCGACCCTAGTTTTCTATTCTGTTATGTTCTGCGGAGTGGCGATGTTTGTGCCAAACACGCCTTCCGATTTTGCATGCATTGGATTCGCGGTCCAATGTGTGTGACTTGCCTGTGTGGCATTATTTGACTTGCCTGTGTGGCAAGGTATATTTCTGTTTTGTTTTGAGCTCGGTATGAAATAACACCCAGCCATTTGATTCAGCCTATTATTTCATTGTGTTAGTTTTGTTCATTTCAGTTCAGTTCAGTTCATTAATTGAGTTAGTTATTTTAGTTCTCTATTTTGTATTCTATATCCGTACTGGGCATTTGGCTCATACTGTGTTTTTCTTCCGGCTGGTAATCAGGGGGATCAAGGGCAAGTGTGATGAGAGCTACATTCGATCCAATGATTTAGATGTTTTGTTTAGGTTGCCAAATAATTCATTTTGGAATTGTAATAAATAGTTAGACTATGGTTTCAGCCGGATTGGCATTTATTCTGGTTTGCCTTTTGATATTTATTGGTTATAAAGATTATTCTTTTGTGACTTAGAGCCTCATTATTATTTCTTCAGTTATGTTGTGTTTTGAGTAACCTCCCGTTCTATTCCGGAAAGGGGGTGTTACAGAGTATGGTATCAGAGCTTAGATTCTTTCTTGTAGAAAACCTATTTAGGTTTGACCTGTGAGTTATGGGTAGATTTTTGGGTTAGGTTTTTGTTCAGTTTGATTTTCTGTTCAGCTATATTCGAATCTGTCTTTAATCTGTTTTGCTTATATTTGTTGATCTCTTTCTTAGATGGCTCGTCGATCCGCTAGAGTTGCTGGGAGGAGAGGTAACAATAGGGGAAGAGGTGATGGTCAGTCCAATGAGCAACCTAATGACTAGATTAATGCTTAGTTGGCTGCCTTGGTGAATCAGGCGGTTAATCAAGCTTTACCGCAGTTGGTGGCACAGGTAGCACATGCAATGCAGCAGCCGCCAGAAATTCCTGAGCAGGGGAACTCAAGAAATAATGGTCCACGGGCAAACGAAGAGGAAGGGAATACGGATGGTCTTGATCAGCAGGTGGTTCCAATGTACGTATGGTTGGAGAGGTTTCAGAAGCAGAAGCCATAGTCATTCAGTTTTGCTCCGACTCCAATTGATGCGGAGAATTGGATTGCACACCTAGAGAATATTTTTGATGTGTTGGGGTGCTCAAATAATCAGAGAGTGTTGCTTGTTGCTTACAAGCTAGAGGGGGATGCACAGAGGTGGTGGAAAGCGATGAAGACAACAAAGGGTGATGGGTACGTGGAGATACTCAGCTGGGTAGAGTTTTGTGAGGTCTTTTATCAGCAGTATGTTCCAGCTGTTGATAAAGAGGCCTATGCTAGAGAGTATCTGTCTATTCGGCATAAAGATGATGAGTCCATCACAGATTTCATGATGAGGTTCACCAGGTTGGCAGGTTTTGCTGGAACCTCTGCAGGGACTGCAGCGGAGTAGGCAAAAAAGATCAAATGGCGGATTCATTATAGGTATCGCCAATATCTCATTAACACCAAGTTTGCAGATGTGTCAGTTGTGGCTAATGCGACCAAGAACATTAAGATAGAGCGGCAGGACTTTCGGTCTTCTAAACCGGAAGGGAGTCGAAAGAGGGACAGAGATGACCAGCAGGGTCAAGCTTCGGGTCAGCATGGGAGAAATCAAGGTGGTCAGTGGAATAGAAATCGTGGTGTCCAACAGGGGCAGTGGCGTGGCCAGAATCAAAACAGGGGTAATCAGCAGATGCCTCAGCAGGGACAGAATCGTCAACTTCAGCTACCTTGGTACGGTCAGAATCGCCAGCAAGGGCAGAATCGTCAACAGGGGCAGAATCTGGGTCGTTATTCGGGACGAGTTGGTGGGGGTAACCCAAATCATATTTCGATAGCTCCTTGTGCTATGTGTGGGGCTAATCATTTAGGGAGACAGTGCCATAGAGTTGCCGGTGCATGCTTCTTGTGTGGACAGATAGGTCACATGGCTAGAGATTGTACCGGGCCACGTGGTAATGGTGGAGGTGGTGATAATGGTGGCAATGGAGGTCAGCGTCAGGGTGGTCGAGTTTTTGCTTTGACGTATAATCAGGCGGCAGGTGCACCAAGTACTATTTTTGGTACTCTTTTAGTTGGCAGTCGTGAGGCTTCTATTTTATTTGATACGGGCTCTACTCATTCTGTTGTGGCTCAGCCTTTTGTTAGGCACCTTGGTGTGCCATCTCAGTCTTTAGATTCTGTTATGTCTATTGCTACCCCGGTGGGGACTTTTGTTATTATTTTTGATTTATATCGAGGGTGTACGATCAGTTTTGGAGATAAGATTCATAGGGCTAATCTTCTTCCAATGTGTATGCACAATTTCTATGTTATTCTCGGGATGGACTGGTTGGATAAGCACCAGGCCACTATCGACTGCCAGGCGTAGAAGGTTATATTTGGAGATGTGAACTCTCCAGAATTCGTGTTTCAGGATTCACAGCCGAGTAAGGTGGTGAAATTAATTTTAGCTTTGAAGGCTGGGAAGTTAGTGGCAAAGGGTTGTAAGGGGTATTTGGCATTCGTGAAGGATACCTCTATAGGTGAGTCTCGTATTGAGGATATTTCGGTTGTTCGTGACTTTCCTAAGGAGTTGTCAGGGTTGCCACCGCAGCGAAAAGTTGAGTTTACTGTTGAGCTTATTCTTGGTGCGGGGCCTATCTCTAAGGCGCCGTATCGGATGGCACCATTGGAGTTGCAGGAGTTGAAGGAGCAGTTGCAAGAGCTATTAGATCGTGGTGTGATTCGGCCGAGTGTTTCGCCGTGGTGTGCTCCAATTTTATCTGTGAAAAAGAAAGATGGGTCTATGAGGTTGTGCATAGACTACAGAGAGTTGAACAAGATTACTATCAGGAATCGGTATCCATTGCCGAGGATTGAAGACTTGTTTGACCAACTTCAGGGGGCGAAGTATTTTTCAAAGATAGACTTGAGGTCGGGTTACCATCAGTTGAGGGTGAGAGATGAGGATGTCTCTAAGACAGCTTTTTGTACTCGATATGGGCATTATGAGTTTCTGGTGATGCCATTCGGGTTGACTAACGCTCCAGCGGTGTTTATGGATTTGATGAATCGGGTGTTCAAGGAGTACTTGGGCCAATATGTTATTGTCTTTATTGATGACATTTTGGTTTACTCCAAGTCCAGGGAGGAGCATGAGGAGCATCTTCGAACAGTGTTGGGAATTTTGAAGAAAGAGAAATTATATGCTAAATTCTCTAAATGTGAGTTTTGGTTGGAGCAGGTTGCATTTTTGGGTCACGTTGTTTCTGCTGAAGGAATTAAGGTGGATCCTGGAAAGATTGAGACTATCACTAAATGGCCGAGGCCTACTACTGTGACAGAGATTAGGAGTTTCTTGGGTTTAGCAGGGTATTATAGGAGATTTGTGAAAGGATTCTCTTTGGTTGCCTTACCGTTGACTCAGTTGATGAAAAAGGGCACGAAGTTTATGTTGAATGAGGAGCGCGAGAGAAGTTTCGAGGAATTGAAGAAACGACTTGTGACAGCTCCTATACTCACATTATCGTCGGGGACAGGAGGTTATCAGATTTATAGTGATGCTTCTAAGAAGGGCTTGGGTTGTGTTTTGATGCAACACGGTAAGGTGATTGCATATGCTTTCAGACAGCTTAAACCTTATGAGGTGAACTACCCCACTCATGATTTGGATTTGGCAGCGGTGATCTTTGCCCTAAAGATTTGAAGGCACTATTTGTATGAAGAGACTTGTGATATCTTCACCGATCACAAAAGTTTTAAATACATTTTCACTCAAAAGGAGCTTAACATGAGGCAGAGGCGTTGGTTGGAGCTTCTAAAAGATTATGATGCGAGGATTCAGTATCACCCGGGGAAGGCAAATGTGGTTGTAGATGCTCTTAGCCGAAAGAGTTCAGGAAGTGTAGCAGCTCTTAGTACATAACCTCATCTTATTTCGAATATGGAGAGGCTAGAGTTGGAGTTGTATGTCCAAGATTCAGATGGGCATTTGGCAAGTATGAGAGTGGAGCCCTCTCTTATCTCGAGGGTTAAAGAAGCTCAAAAGGAAGATGGAGAATTATGGAGTATGGCGCAGAATCTGGAGGAGGGCAAGCAACCTGACTTTCGTATTGATGACCATGGTGTGACTTGGTTGGGTGAGCGGTTGTGTGTACCGTCTGATCCAATTATTCGGGAGGCTGTGTTGGCGGAGGCTCATAGTTTGCCATTTTCTATTCATCCAAGTTCTACAAAGATGTACAGGGATTTGAAGGAAAATTTTTGGTGGAATGGGATGAAGCGAGATGTGGCTGAATATGTTGGGAAGTGCCTCACTTGTCAACAAGTGAAGATAGAACATCAATGAACTAGTGGGTTGTTGCAACAGTTAGACATTCTAGTGTGGAAGTGGGAGGATATCACGATGGATTTTGTGACTGGTTTGCCAAAGACTTTTAAGAAAAATGATTCCATTTGCGTTGTGGTGGACCGGTTGACTAAATCGGCACACTTTTTGGCGATCCACGAGGGTTACTCGGTGGATAAGTTGGCACAGATCTTTCAGCAAGAAATTATTAGACTTCATGGTACTCCGGTGTCTATTATTTCAGATCGGGACCCACGGTTCACTTCACTATTTTGAAAAGGGTTTCAAAGAGCTTGGGGCACTCGGATCAACTTTAGTACTGCTTTCCATCCTCAAACTGATGGGCAATCCGAACGAACCATTCAGACATTGGAGGACATGTTGAGGTCTGGTGCACTTGAGTGGTCAGGTAATTGGGATGATTACTTAAGCCTAGTTGAGTTTGCTTATAATAACAGTTGGCATGCAAGTATTGGGATGGCTCCGTTTGAGGGGTTGTATGGTAGGAAGTGTCGGGCACCAACTTGTTGGAATGAGGTTGGCGAGAGAGCCATAAAAGGGCCTGAGTTAGTTCAAATCCCTACGGAGAAGGTAGCAGTGGCTAAGGAGAAATTGAAGTCGGCTCGATCACGGCAGAAGAGTTATGCTAATAAGCATAGGAGGACCTTAGAGTTTGAACCTGGCGAGTATGTGTTCCTAAAAGTTTCTCTTTGGAAGGGGATTCGGCGATTTGGTCTGAAAGAAAAACTTAGTCCGCGTTATATTGGCCCATTTGAGATTTTAGAGAGGGTTGGTGAAGTTGCATATCGGTTAGCTTTGCCTCCACAGCTAGCTCATGTGCACAATGTGTTCCATGTGTCGGTGTTGAGGAGTTATCAATACCGTTGCATGTGGTACAATATCCGTTCGATAAGATTCGTGATGATCTTACTTATGTGGAGCAAGCCGAGTCGATTTTGGATCGTCAAGAGCGGGTTATGAGGAGGAAGACAATTCTGTTTGTTAAGGTTTTGTGGAGAAACCATTCGGAGCGAGAAGCCACTTGGGAGATGGAGGAGTCTATTCGAGCGGAATATCCGCATCTTTTTGATAATTAGGTTCGTTCCTTTCTTTTAATTTTGGGGACGGAATCCTTTTAAGGGGTAGGCGATGTAATACCCGAAAAATAAATAAATGACATTTTAAAATTTTTTGTTTAAATGTTTTAATTGGACTTTTATTGTGTTTGGGTCAAATTAGATTTAATTATGTGGGCTACATTAATTGGGCCTTAAAACTAATTGGATCAAATTTATATTTGTGTAATATTAAAATTCTATTAAAATTTGGAGAGTTGATAAAATATATTAATTAAAAAGTGAATAACTAAAACCTAATTATATGTTTGCGAATTGAGATTGTGGGAGGGAGATAGCAGCCGCATAAAGAAAACGGAGAAGAGAAATTAACCAGGTAAATCCTTGTTTTGCTCATGAATGTATTATCATATTATGTACATATATCAATCACGTTCTTAGATTTTAATTGATTGGAATAAAAAGGCAATTCAAATCAAAGCTTTACTATTGTATGTTTGAATCATGATTGCATACAATTCAAATCAAGGCTGCGAATTGAAACATGTTGTTACTTGACATATATATATATAAACAAAATCAGAGCAGAAAGCCCTTGACATATATGTATATATATATAAAAAACAAATCATTACCTGCGAGAAGCAGGTCTGTAGCTTTTCTTTTATATATATATATATATATATATATATATATATATATATTATTTAATAAGTGCCTGACCATGAAATCTATAAACGGAATTAATAAATAAAATTATAAGTTATGTATCTTAATTTAAACTAATTAATTCTGCCGATGTAATTATAAAAGTTACTTAGAAATAAATTTAACAATATTTTGTATTAATAATTGGATTGTAATAAAATCTTGTTAAATTATTTAGATTGAACGGAGAGAGTCTAAACGAGTTTTTGGAATATACTTTGGGTATTACATTGCTTAATCCAGGTACGGATTCCGTACTCCTTCAGCGATAATCCTTTATTTTTATTTGTTCATTTTGCTTTTCGTTTAAAAGTTAGTTATTGTTTCGCATGATTGTTCGTTCTCAATTCATGTGGTAGTTTCGTTTTAATATTGATCCTTGGAACTCGTGTTTGTACTCTTTGATCTAGTATATCAGCTTTAGTATTTATTTTGATATTTGTAGAAAAGTACATGTTAATATTTTTGGAGACTCGTGTTGATGATTCGTTCGATTTAACATGTACACGTTAGAACCCTTTGTGTTGATATTGTGTCGCATGTGTTGTGACATAGTATTTTTGTTAGAATATACCGTAGGGTATACCCGAGGTATAACCACTTGTGGGGGTACCACAGGCATGTCCTCTTGGCACCGAGGCATGACACCTTCTGTGGCGGTGTGATCAGTCCACGACGTCTCCGTTTTGTGCTCCGGTGGGAGTTGGCCATTTGGTGTTTTGTTGTGGGAGGCGTATGGGTCGACCCTAATTTTTTGTTCTATTCTGTTCTGCGGGGTGGCGATGTTTGTGCCAAACACGCCTTTCGATTTTGCATGCATTGGATTCGCTGTCCAATGTGTGTGACTTGCCTGTGTGGCAAGGTATATTTCTGTTTTGTTTTAAGCTCGGTATGAAATAACACCCCCAGCCATTTGATTCAGCCTATTATTTCCTGGTGTTAGTTTTGTTCGTTTCAGTTCAGTTCAGTTCATTAATTGAGTTAGTTATTTCAGTTCTCTATTTTGTATTTTATATCCGTACTGGGCATTTGGCTCATGCTGTGTTTTTCTTCCGGCAGGTAATCAAAGGGATCAAGGGCAAGTGTGATGAGAGCTCTATTCGATTCAATGATTTAGATGTTTTGTTTCGGTTGTCAAATGATTCATTTTGGAGTTGTAATAAATAATTAGATTATGGTTTGAGCCGGATTGGCATTTATTCTGGTTTGCCTTTTGATATTTATTGGTTATAAAGATTATTCTTTTATGACTTAGAGCCTCATTATTATTTCTTCCGTTATGTTGTGTTTCGAGTAACCTCCCGTTCTATTTCGGAAAGGGGGTGTTACAGCTGTAGTCTCTTCTAGAAGTTCGATGTGAAGCGCGGATCTCAATCGGAAACAATCGACACTGGAACTCCGTGCCTTGAAATAATCACCTTCACATATAGTTTCGCCAACTGCTCTAGGTTAAATCTGATCTTGATCGGTAGGAAGTGTGCTGATTTTGTCAGTCGATCAACGATAACCCATACTGCGTCGTAGCCTTTCTGATTTGTCGGAAGGCCAACTACAAAATCCATAGTAATGTGCTCCCATTTCCATTCAGGGATCTCTAGTGGCTGTAGCAAACCACTCGACCTCTGATGTTCTTCTTTCACTTTCTAACACGTCAGGCACTTGGCAACACAAGCGGCAACATCTCGTTTTATATTTGGCCACCAGACATATTGTCGGAGATCCTGGTACATCTTGGTACTCTCGGGGTGAATCGAATACCGTGAACTATGAGCCTCGCTCAAAATGTCCTCCTTAATCTTTGGCACTGGCGGTACCCAAACTCTGCTCTCGAATCTTAATAGTCCCTCACTGTCCAGTTTGAATTTCTGTTCATTCCCTTTAGATATCTTCTTCCTTATCTTCTCACAATCTTCATCTTGAAGTTGTGCTTCCTTAACCTTATCTAGTATAGTTTAACCGGATGGTATAAGATCTCGCAATCGTAGTCCTTTATTAATTCCAATCATCTTCTCTGGCGCATATTCAAATCCTTCTGTGTAAAAATATATTTCAGACTCTTGTAGTCTGTATATATTTCACATTTCTCCCCATAGAGATAGTGTATCCAGATTTTCAAAGCAAATACTACCGTAGCCAACTCCAAGTCATGGGTCGGATACCCCTTCTCATAATCCTTCAATTGTCATGACGCATATGCAATGACCTTGCCGTTTTGCATAAGCACACAGCTTAGTCCTTTATGCGATGCATCACTATACACCAAAAAATTTCCTGTGCTATCCGGGAGAAATAACACAAGTGTCGTACTCAACCTCTTCTTAAGCTCTTGGAAGCTCTCCTCACACTTCTCCGTCCAAACGAATTTTACCGATTACCTAGTCAAATTCGTCAGCGGGGTTGCAATTTTGGAAAAGTCATGTATAAATCTTATGTAATAACTGGCTAATCCAAGAAAACTTCTCACTTCCGATGGTGTCTTCGACTGATCCCAGTTCATCACAGCTTCAACCTTAGAGGGATCTACCGAAATTCAGTCCTTATTGATCACATGTCCGAGAAATTGTACCCGATCTATCCAAAATTTGCATTTCAAAAACTTGGCATACAACTTCTCTCTTCTCAACGCCTCCAATGTCACCTTCAGATGTTCAGCGTGTTCCTTCTTGGTCTTCGAATATACCAAAATATCGTCGATAAACACCACCACAAATTTTTCCAAAAATTGTTTGAACACTCTGTTCATTAGGTCCATAAATGCTGCAGGAGCATTCGTTAGACCGAATGACGTCACCAGAAATTTATAGTGACCATATCGAGTCCTGAACGCTGTCTTTGGAACGTCCTCTATCCACACCTTCAACTGATGATAACCACTTCTCAGATCTATCTTCGAGAAGTATCTCGCACCCTTCAATTGGTCAAACAAGTCGTCAATCCTAGGCAATGGATACTTATTCTTGATTGTGACCTTGTTCAACTCTCTATAGTCAATACAGAGCCGCATCATCCCATCCTTCTTCTTAACAAATAACACAGGCGCTCCCCACGGCGATACGCTCGGCTGTATGTACTTCTTGTCCAAAAACTCTTGCAGCTGCACCATCAATTCTTTCATCTCTATCGGAGCTATACGGTACGGGGCCTTCGATATTGGGGCGGTTCCTGGGGCCAAATCAATCATGAACTCCACTTCCCTATCTGGCAGAAGTCTTGGCAAATCATTTGAAAATACATCCACTAAGTCTCTCACGACTGGTCTCTTCTTTAACTTCGGGCTCTCTTTACGACTATCGACTATGTAGGCTAAATATCCTACACAACCTTGTCTCAACAACTTCTTGGCCTGCATCATCGTCAGACAACTCGCTTGTCTAGGTGACTTCCTGCCATAAAATACAACCTTTAACGGAGTCATAAGGTTAATACACTTCTTTTGGCAATCAATTATCGCCCCATAATTGAATAGCCAATCCATTCTCGAATTCCCGAAGTCTAATCGAAACAAGATCTACGTTCATTACGTTACCCTTAATATCCACCCTACAGTTCTTGTGTACATACTTAACATGAATCACTTCCCTATTCGCAATCTCTATGTTCATAGGGTAGTCTAACTCGTCTTTAGGCAATTCTAAGTTCTTAGCAAAGTCATCGGATATAAATGAGCAAGTAGCACTCGAATCAAATAATACATATGCATTAGCATTATTGATCGGAATGATACCTAACACCACATCGCATGACTGCACCGCATCTTGCACTGTCAGATTGAATGTCCTGGCGGCAGGTCGGTTGGTTGGTGTCAATCCCGAAATAGTTAGAGCATTGCCACCACTGCTTCCTCTGTTCCCTTTTACTCCTGCCCCTCCAGATACCTTCTTGGGCCAATCCCTGGCTAGGTGGTCCTTCGACCCACATGTGAAACAGGTGCCCTTCTTAGGGTTAGGGAAGTTAGGTGCTATGTCGTCTTCCTGACCACAATTGTAGCAAACCTGCTTTCCTTCCATTCAGAGCCCTAGGTGATTCTTCCCACAATTCGGATATGCTTCTACCCTCTTCTTCTGGCTTCCTTGCTGACTTCCAGTCGGTGTACTGTCATTCCACCTTCTCTTCTGACTGTTGTTTCCCCCAGTGTTGCTACCACTAGCCTTATTTTCTTCACCTTCACTCTTCTTTTTCTTCAGTTCTTGGTTGTATTTTTTCATAGCATCGCTCCCACCTTCAGCGATGATATCCTTCTCCAATACTCCGGTAAAGGTGTTCAACTGGAATATCGACACCTTGCTATACAACCAGGGCTTCAGTCCCTGTGCAAATCTCCTAGACTTCCTCTCATCAGTGTGCACTTGGTATGTGGCGAACCTAGCCAACTCATTAAACCTTGCAGCGTAATCTGGTATAGACATATTACCTTATTTGACCTCCAGAAACTGAACCTCCATCTGGTTCTGTGAGCTTGTCGAAAAGTACATCTTGAAAAACATCTCTTTGAACCTTTTTCAGGTTATCACGCCTTGTCCTCCCCGGACCTTGTTTGCTTTCCACCAATAGTTGGCTTCTGCCTTTAGCATGAAAGTTGCGTAAGCCGTCTTCTGATCCTCATTAACTCTAGCAACGTCAAAAACCTTCTCCATTTCCATAACCCAAGTATGTGCCCCGATTGGGAGATCCCTTGAACTCTGGCGGTCCCACCGCCTTGAAGTCTTTGAATGACGTGTTTGGTGGAGCTTGCGGCTGGTTGGCCATGCTCCAGTCAATAAGTACACCAACTGCTGAACGGGGTTGGCATTAGCATTAGCGTCGTTATTATTCGTTGACCCTTCTCGGGCTGGTTGACGAATTGGGCGTCTTCTCGATGTCATATTTCTGTTAAGATATACGCTTATTAGATCTTTATTCAATTCTTTAAATATTTAATACTCAACTTAAATACTTTAAGATAACACATAACACATATTATCTCAAATAAACTCTGATATTTTATTCAATCAAAAGTTTTTAATAAAACAAGATAGCATCACTGCTATTTACATCAACTATCCCGAGCTAAAGAATCTTCAGGATTTAAATCATCATTATATTTCTTTGTTTATAATCACATCAAAATTTACATTATTAACTACCAAATAAGTATTCACATAATCATGTTGTTCCTATCACGGCTTACTAAGACGTCGAACAGCTTTTCTGCGCTCTTCTTCCATCATGCGGAACATCGTCCTACGGTCCAGCATATACCAAGGTAGGTCCTCGAACTGAACTGGATAGTATATAACCCGATCCTGGGCCTTATCAATCGCAATCAAAAACGTGTAGTCCGTCTCCTCAATCTTAGCCTTTTGTGCCCAATCGTTATCTTCAACAATCTCTGCACGTCGTGAAGCACTCATCCAAGCGTCTTCTGCTCTGGCACGCTTCGCTGATTCCTCTCGCAACTCATTCTACAGCTTCTCTATCTCAGCTGACTTTTCTTCACTCTGGCCCTTCTCATGAACCAACTCCCACTCCACGTCTCCAAGATGTGTATCCAGAGTCTCAAGCTCGCCATCCTTCTGCTTGATGGTAGTCCGCTGTACAACTGTCTGCTCCTTCGGGTCCCAAACAGTATCTTTTAACTCTATGTTACGGTCATACAGCTCGTCGTACATCTCAGCACTGATAGAGTTCGGTAGGAGCTCGTCAGGATCCTCCTCCTCCTCCTCAGCTGCCTCAGCCTCAACCTCAATCTCCTCAGAGTCCTCCTCTAAATCGAATACTGGCTCATGCTCCTGACCAACAACTGTGATCAAAGGAGATGGCTTTCTATGAACCAACTACTCCCAGACTATATGAATGTCTAGGGGCTCCTCTTCAATAGCCACTCTAGGTATAACCTCCCTAGGCTGACTGGATCCTCCAACATCCGACATCTTGACAATCAAAATTTAATTTTTTAGTTACTACGTGATGCTAATTGATACTCGATATTACTCGACGATACTCGCGAGTACATAAATATAAACACATAGCATAGAAGGTAATTTTTATCTTTCTTAGAACTCGATAAGAGTTTATCATTACTATGTTATCGAAGTCTACTACCCTAAGGTTTTCCCCCACCTAAGGTTCATAACCTACAGCTTTGATAACAACTTGTGACACCCCCAAATCTGGGTACTTCAATTTTTACGAGATTTGGTGTTCACTGTACAAATATCATAGATCTATCTACCCATAATAAATGTATCTCATGAAATAGATAAAAACATCATCCCCTTATGGGGTTACAACATCTGAATAATAAATAAATCCTAGGTTAAACTAACCTTAAATTTCAATGAGGAAAACATAAACAGATAAGTCTTAAACATCACAACATAAGTCTTAAACAAATATTCTCAAATAAAATAATAAGTCTTCAACACTTGTTAATCTTGCCCTTGCCTTTGCTAGTGGAAGGCTCGTCAGTCCTTTCGTTCTTAACTGCAATGTTATTATGCAAGAGTGAGCACGATTGCCCACAAGTATAACAATATAACAGTAATAATAGCATGCGAGTAAATCAAAGGGTTCTAAATAATCGAAAACTCGGCTTTTGAATCAAGAATGAATAACAAGAACCAACCAAAACAAGAAAACCAATATTCTTAATCCTGCTGTTTACATGGTAAACTTTATGGATTTCACATTGCCTAGGTTCTGTTTCTTTTTGTCATATTTATGTTGAGATCATTCAATTATGTCGTATATTTTATATTAAATTAGTATAATTTGATCACGTAAATGATTTTTATTAATTATTACTGGCTTGTAAATTTTAGAAATAGCAATTCATCAGTGTTAGGCATATTATTACTTATAGGAAATTGATATTTCCACATAAATATTTCTCACATGAAGGTGAGATCCACTCACTATTCATATAAGAGCTAGTGATCATGTAAAAATATCAATTTTTTATATAGAAATATCCAGGGGCGGAGCCACTAGTCGGTTATTAGGGCTGTAGCCTGGCCCAATTTTTTTTTTACTGGATATATTATATAATTATGTAGCTCAAAGTAAATAAATTGAAATAGCCTTGGCCAGCTCAGCTAAAATATAAAATTTTGTCATTATAATATCTTTAGCCCGCCCAGTCAAAATATAAAATTTTGGCATTATAATATTTTTAGCCCGCCCCAATTTTTATTCCTGGCTCCGCCCTTGAAAATATCAGTTCCAGTATGTATATATATATCGTACTTGACTGCAGGAGGCACTATGTAAGTATTAGTTCATGCATGGGGACAGGACTCATCATTTTTTAAGGTTTTATTTCTTTTTGTCATCGTTACATTTAGAACCAAAAATACGCTTTCTATTCATTAGCTCGAGTGTTTACAAGCAAGGCATGCAAAGAATGCTTAATTACTTAAAACCCATTAAATTTATCAGATGATAGAAATTATGGACTTCAAATTAGCAGCTTTTTGTTCAGTAAGTTAGTTTAGGCTTTTGGTGCAGCAACATATCTAGAAACATGTTGGGAATACTGATGGAACCATGGTGGAAATATTTTCCTTACTTGGAAAGAGTAGTTAACAATTTTTTAATGAATGCTAGTGCTTTTCAAAGCAATACTTCCAAAACAGAAAAGGTAATTCAAGTTTGGTAGCACTAATGCTACGTTGGGATTGTAGGAATGAAAATGAGAATGGAATGACTCATTACTATGAAATGAATTTTTTTTGTTTAGTTGTTTTATTGGAATGGAATGAACCGTTCCGATTCTTGTCAAATTTGTAAATTTTATTATGAAATGACTCATTCTACTCACGAATGGAATGAATCATTAATTCCACTCTCCATTCTCTATTCCAATTCAATTTCTTCAATCCAAACGTAACTGATAAATTCAAAGAAACCTTGATTTTGGGAATGCAACAATGTACTGATCCTCATATTTCCTTTGATTTAGGAATTTTTTTTTTCCAACCTAAGTCAAGTTCAAGGAATTAATTTGTGTTATATGCAAACCATTACTCCAGTAATGATACTCCCTCCCTTTGAAAATAAAGGATTAGTTTGAATAATTAAAGTAAATTTGAGATATTTATGAATTAAAGTTTAATATAAATTAATTTAAAAGTTGGTATAAGATGATGCAAAATTGGATTTCAACCGGATGAATGAATTAAACCGTAAATAATGGCGTAAGCTGTAAATTCGCTAAATAATGAAGAGGAGAGGAGGCCAAGAACGGAGTCGCCAATTAAGCAACAATATTGTCCTCATCCTCATTATATCTGCGTTGAGTTTTAATTGAATATCAAACAAGATCTCTTAATTGGGAATCAAGTTATGTGTTTGATTTGTTTCATAATCGAGTGGGTTTCAGATATCTATATCTATATATATAAATCTAAATCTCTCACATATATTCCCACTACTACTGCTACAAAAGTACGTAATTTAGTAGATTAAGATAAAGAAAATGTTTCCACGTTATATTATTCAATCGTGCTCATGTGATAGACAAGAGTATCATTTGCAATCTCATGTAATTTTGTTACCCCTAAATTTATCGACTATTTAATTTAATAGTGATGATATGATAATTGAATTGATATTACGTCATTTTATACTATGATCAAAAGAAATGAGACTCTTAATTCTTAACAAGTAGTATCAAGAGGTAGGTTGATTGGATCCGAGATAGAGATGAATTAGTCGCATTGGTGTGACAAATAAAGAGAACGAAGAATGAAGGACTTGAAGTTGAGTTTCATCATGATGAGGATGAATAAGAAATTTTGCAGTTATGGAGGATTACCGTTGCATTCGCTAGATGATGGAGATGCTGATGAAGATGAAAACAACGATACTGATGATGAGGCGGATGATATGGAAGATGCAAATGTTGCGGATGATGCAGATGATACGTATATTGCGGATAATGAGCATAATGTAGATGGTGTGGATGACGCGAATGATCCGGATAGTGTGTATGTTGCGGATGACGCAAATGATGTGAATTATACGGATGATGTGATAATGCGGGTGATGCGGATAGTGTGGATGTTACGGATGATACAGATGATGGTGTTGACTACAACAATGCTGATAGTGATGAATTTGAAGTATTTGCATATTCGAGTCCCTGAAGGAGTTGTTGAGGTACTCCTCAAATCCTATGTAGAGATGAAGTTGAAGTATTTGGGGATTCGAGTTGAAAGAAGAATTGTAAGGTTATTCCTCGAATCCTATTCAAAAAATAATTTTTAGAATGAAAAGGAAGAACTCCTATTTTAAATAGGAATATTATTTTGGAGACGAGTCTATTTATAGTAGGAGTTTTATTTTGGAAGTGACCTATTTTGAATAGAAAAAGGAGAATTGTGGGTTACTATATAAATATAGTATTATGTTGAGTTGTTAAAGTGTAACATAATCAAAAGTCATGTAGCATCTTAAGAGATGAGAGAGGGTGCGAGTAGATTTTGTGTTTGTGAGTGAGAGAGGGTTTTTCCCGCTTTTATATTCCATGCAAAAAATTTGTATTGTGATTGAGAGAGTTTTGCAGCTTTTAGTCAGTGCAAAAAATTGTGTCATGTTATTATGAACCTCAAGTTTTAGGGTATAAAACTTGGGATGATTTTTGTAAACCCATTATTTTGATATGGTGGAGATTCGGAGTTTGACCTGTAATTTTTTCTTTTAAGGGTTTTCCACATTAAATCTTCCGTTTCTTTATTTTATTGTGTGGTTTACATTAACTTAATAATTTTCAACAGACTTGATATGCATTCAAGATTTTTTCCAGCACCGGCCCTGGGCTAAAGCCCTTGGGCTTTAGGCCCACTAAAATTGACAAATTTTTAGGGCCCCCAAGAGGTATTTGTGTTATGTATATATATACCCAAACAAAAGAGTTCAGCCCATGTCAGTTTAAATTTAAAGGCCCACAAAAAATTTACCCAATGAAATAGGCCCAAATCTCAATGGCAGACTTGTAGTTTTTGAATCAGGAAAGCCCAAATCTAAATAATGCTTTGGAAATATTGAAATAGTTGGTTATTATATTTGGTATTCTTTCGTATTGATGCTCTTTTATTTAGGGAAAGTTCTTAGTTTTTTTTATGCCTATCTTAATAGTAATTCGCAAAAGCCAAAAGGCCCATTTTTTTGTTGTCTTTTTAAGCCCTTAAAAATTCAGGGCCGGCCTTGATTTTTCCTCAGTGTTCTTGTGCGTGTTGGCGCTCCTTAGAATAGTTATTGTTTGAAATGAAGTTGTTATATAGACAAGTAACTAATGTTGTTTGCTGAATTTTTTGCTTTGTTTTGTTTTTGGTTATGGCTCATTAAGTGTTAGCATACCAGTGCTGTAATTAGTCCATTGTTTGAACTACTTAGAAAATTCAAGATATATCAGTAATATCATTCTAGCTATGTAACTATTTTTGTACTCTTTGTGGAGAAGTTAAAACAGTAGAATTTGCATCTCCAAGTTTAATATTTGAGTGGCTCATTACTTGATCATTATGATGCATGCTTTGATTATGCAACCAAGTGTTCGATCATTGCGTTTACACATGTTCAATAGGGTTGGGCATGGACAGTGTTTGTAATTAAGGTTTTGGCTCTAGTTGGTACAATCAACATTCAGTAGCTACTTCTACTGCCTTTGTATAAGTTGCATAATATTTTCTATTGGATGCCTTTCATATGAATCTATAATGGAAAAAAATTGTCTTATAATATAAGACAAATTTTTAAAAAAATAGGTGTAATATATAAATTGACCCCACTAAAATTTTATAAAAGTTGTTTGATAATTAACATGTCTGAAACATCTGAATGACATAATTTTATTATTTTACCCCTCTTAAAAAATTCAAATTTGTTGTAAATTTATTTAATATTACTTAATATAATAGTTAATATTATTTTTTAATTTTTTATTTTTTAAAATTTTTTTACTTTATTCAGCTGCTCATTCAGCCAAAAAAATCTGACTTAGTCATTTAACTCAATCATTTGACCGATTCAGCCATTCAGACATTTTTTTCCAAAACAAACGCACTTTATGGCTGACCGATTCAACCATTCAGTCATTCATATGTATTCAGTCCTAAACAAACAGCCCCTTGTCCAACTATAGCTTAACTCGTTTTCGACTTTTCCAAGCTTGGTTCGATTTAACAATTGATGTTAATAGAATTTACTTGTCAGTTTCATTTTATTATAAACAGGGAGGAAGGACACAGGAGGGAGTGGGAAAAATTGACCACCGCTTGGAAAAAAAATTGTCTTATAATATAAGGCAAATTTAAAAAAAATTAGGTGTAATATATAAATTGACCCCACTAAAATTTTATAATTTTTTAATATACAGGGTCAAATTGAAAATATATAACTTTCTCAATCAAATTTTAAATTTGTATTACTCCTACCCCCTCTATATATGTATCTCCCTTTATTATTTTAAAACTAAATAATAATCTAATTTACATAATTTTTCAGAATAATTAAATAATCAATTATTTATGAACAACTTGTGATTAGAAAAGTTTATTAGGGATCAGTAAGTTGTATACATAAACAGGGATGAAGCTAAGATTTTTTTCTCGGGGGAGGCCGGAACATAATATACATAATATAACATGCTCAAATGTAAAATAATTTTAATAATAACAAATATAAATATATTTTTTTAATAATTAAAAAAATATATTTATTTAACCAAAATAATGATAATATATTAAACATTGACATTTTTCATCATTGCATACAACTTAAAAAATAGATCTTTGTTCTTTCGTACAGATTAATTCTTTCGCAATTAATTCTAAAGAGAATTTTTCAGCAATTTCTTTCTCAAAATTCACCATCAGATTATTTAGAAGCAATTTCTTTTATATTTCACTAGTTCTTTTACCAAAAAACTTAGGGGCCTAAAGAAAAAATAATAAAATTTAAAAGGTCAATTTTTTTGAAAAAGTCAGGTAGCCTAATCCAGGAGAAGGTTGAGAGTAACGACAGAAACAAAGAGAGAAGCTCTCCTGAAGATGACAAATCCAATAAAAAGTTGAGAGTAAAAGAGATAATTTGTTTTTACTGCCAAAAATTGGGTCACGTAATGCGAGAGTGCAAATTTTTCAAAGGAGTAGTCTAAAGAAAAATATGCAGATAAATACTCGATTGTGTATTTATCCAACGTTAACGTAACCATTGTTAGTGATGGTAAACCCAAGTGTCATGTTAATGAATGAGTTATTGATTCGGGTGATGCGTTCCATGCTACTTTGCATGGTGAGATCTTCACATCTTACATTTGTAGTGATTTTGACTATGTACTGATGGAAAACAGTAGCGCATCAAAGATTATCAGCATTGGAGATACTTATTTGGAGACTAAAAGTGGTTGTAGATTTATGCTTAGAGAAGTCGGACATGTTCCAAATATCCGCCTTAATTTGATGTCTACTGGTAAGTTTGACGAGAATGGTTATAGCAGATTCTTTGGTGAAAGTCGGTAGAAGTTCACTAAAGGTTCTCTAGTGGTGATTAGTGGAAAGAAGATAGAAATTCTTTACACGATGTGGGTGCATGTGGAAGGTGATGAAGATAGAGGAATAAGATGCAAAAAGATGTGGTACAAAGTAATGTGACATGGAAGAAAAGTCTTGCATGAGAACCACGAGAAGAAAGTTTTTCGCTTTAGATGGGTACCAAAAGTGAAGAATGAAAATGATATCTCACAGTTAGGGTATAAAGCAGCTATGAATGAATTTGGTAAGAAAAAATTTGTAAAGTTTGAGTTAGATCCTCATATCGAGAAAAATCATGTTGGTGAGATAAAGTCGGGCATGAAGAAAGTTGAGAATTCTAAGAAGCTTAGTTTTGTTAATATTTCATTAGGATTAACTGTTGGGTTTGTACGAAATTGTGACACAATCAAATTGCAAAAATTAGCGGAAGCATGGTATATCAGAGTTTAAAAAATTTCTACAAAACCATTACCCGGATCATCCTTTATGCAAATTATTAATTTAAAACGATAAATAAGAAGTTATGGAATCATACCCTTGTAGAACGAAGCTTTCACATGTACGAGTTCAACTCCTTGTTCTTCGTGATCTCCTTAAATTTCCGGGTTAGATTTCTTCCTTTGATCAACGTTAGCCACCCAAGTGTTTGGCCTCTAGAGGTGATCCACCAAGAAAGATGAATTATCAAGAAGGAGGGTGGTTGGCTTAGTTTTCTATCATCTATAGAAAATCAGTACTCTCCAACAACTGAAATTGCATCAACTGATATCTATTATAAGACTCCTCTTATATAGATATTGGTCAACTCTTCTAATCCTATTAGACATGGGATTTTATTTAATTAATTTAAACTCCTTTAATTAATTTGGGCTTCCCACCACATTGAGAATAATTAATTAAATTTATTTAATTAATTTATCTCGTAATCTTATTAGGAATAAATGAGAGTATTAATATTAAATTAATTACTAAACTCCTTTAGAAATTAAAATAATAATAATTGTAATAATATTAATAAGACATCTCTTATTAATTTATATTTAATATTTTTAAAATATTAAATAATAAACATTAAGCTATTTAATTTATTCTATCACCATAGATTAAATTAATTACACTTAATGCATTATTACGATTATGCCATTACCTTCTTAAATAATTATTCTTCCTTTTATGGTGTGACTATGACGAACGAGATTTTTATAATTTAATTTGAATATTTATTGAATTAAATAAATATTTTTCGATGATTTAATTATTGAGTTAAATAATTAATTGATGAAATTATGGTAGATTAATTTAATTATATGTGTTACATTAATTAAATTAATGTGGTAGATTTTTATATTCAAAGTATGTATTTAATTGAGCTTATTTGATTAATATATTAATTAATAAGCATAATGTGTTCTGATTAATTTAATAATTAATTAGAGATTTAATGATTTGATATAATTAATAAATGAGAATTTTAATTATGGGACTATGTGATTTAATGTGGATTTATGCCATTTTATTTAATTGATTTAAATAAAATTAATTGATTAATTAAAGTGTGACATTAAAACTATACTATAAAGCTTTAATTAAAATAAATGAGAAAGGGACTCTTTAGGCTAGCCAAACATGGCCTTATAAGAGGTTGGTCAGTTAAACCATAATGGGAGTTAACTGACGACCCATGATTTCATGAATTCTTTCACGTAAACATTATATACGTATATCATATTAATTTTATATCATATATCATATATTGCTTTCATCAGTTAAGAACTTAGAGATTTGAGAGAGAAAATATCAGAGAGAAAAGAAGAGAGAAAGTAGAGAAGATCTTAATCATCTTTGAATCATCTAAACAAAGTAGCAAGGGTAATCTCTTCATTTCCATGTTTATAATTCACTTTCTTATGTTTTCTCCATAAAAAGTGTTTTCAAGTTCTCTGTGAAGAATGATTTTATGATTAACTTAAGATATGATCATATATGTGTTATTATATGTTAATAACATGTTTTATATCATATATTCATGAATTAGAGTAATCAATTTCATGTAAACATGCTTTAATCAAAGTTTCATGAATTACAGAGTATGAAAAATATGAAGAACACGTATATATGGCCTTATATACAATTTGTATGCTTTGAATTGGTTGTTTAACTTAATTTTGATAATGGATTATGATTATACATGTTAAAACAAAGAAAACAAATTTTGAACGGACGGATTCGGAGTTATAACGAATCCGTGACGATGATTTTCGTATTTTTCTTCAAAAACGTCAATAACACCAAGAACAGTGAAAGTTAATGATTTGATTAGAGTAATTGCATGATTTAAGATGTTAAAAACATGTTAGTAACATTGTATGATGTTTCTATGAAGTTCGTACTTCATAGAAATCGCTGTGTGAGTTTAATTTTTATTTAATTAGAGTAATTGGGCCAACGAACTGTCAAAATCGCGAACCAGGGAGTGCACCAGCAGGGGGACCCGCCCCAGCGGGTATAAGGGCTGTCCGGGAGCCCTTTTTTTGGTTTTCGAGACTGTTTTGATCTCCTGTAGTAAAATAAGCATAACATTTTCATAAGAACTCCGATTAAGGCAATTCAAGATGATTCGGAAAGATAACGAGTAGACCTACAACTTTCATTCTTTAAGTTTTTTAATTTGAAATCGTTAAAATGGGTAAAAATGGCCATCTTTGTGACTGATGCGTATTCAGAGGCAATCGAAGGGCTTCGGACATGCACGCACACAAGTGTAGTGTTCTCGATAATAAAAGATATTGTTTTAAGTTACATACATGAATATTATATGATTTGAAGTTCATGATTAATAAATTAAGTTATTGACATGTATAAGATAATGTGAAGGTTCAAGTTAACAAACTAAGTGCGAACTTGAATATCGTAATTGTAAAACTTGATTATGATTGTTTAAAGGGCTATACATGTGTGATATGCATGTTGTGAGTTTACATTCATGTTATGTGGTTAGCCATTGAGTAATATTATAAACCAAGTTGTAAGTCGAACTTAAGTGAATAGTTCAACAGTTAAACATAGTAGTTATGAAAACTAATCGATGTCGTATACATAATGTAATGTGTAGGACTTTGAGAAAGTGAATTGTAATTATAATTGTAGCTTGTGCAAGAGTCAAGTTTCCTATCCTTAAACTTGTTTAATATTTTGCAAGTTTTCTAAACTCAAACTTTACTTTTACATTGAGCAAATATCCTATCTCTAACTTATTGTTATTAAGCAAGTTTCTTAACATTCTAAGTTATTCATTTATCAAGTCTTAGACTTGTGTTTTATATCGAGCGAGCTCTTGTTTTTAATTGTTTAAGTTCAAAGGTTTCATATTTGATGCTATAACTCTTTTAAGCATGATTCAGCTATACAATACTCATTCGATTGTATACTCTTGAGATTTACCATTCAAGTTGAATATCGATGTTATTGTTGAACTTATAGGACTAGTGAACCCTTATTTATTCGACTAGTCATAGTTGATGTACGTTCTAAATTCTAGAACACTTATTGAGCTTATCCAAACCAAACTTTCTTTGGTGCGGACTCTGATGTCAAAACTGAGATGAACAACCCTGTAAAGGGGATTATTTACGCTTTAGCGTTGAGATATTGTGCACAGTATGGTACTAAGGGCTGATCCCCCTAAGTACGAGAAGTAGAGTTCATAGTCTTATGACTGTTAAAGGTTTAAAGCATAAAAACTTTACAACCTAGGACATAGTTCAAGGTCTTATGACCCTCAGACGTTCGTTTGATTCCTGTTATTCATTCTTGAGTCAAAAGTTGAGTTTCTTTATTCAGATGTCTTTGATTCACTTGCATGTTATTATATTGTTGTCATATTATTATACTTGTGGGCAATCGTGCTCACTCTTGCTTAATAATAATATTGCAGTTAAGAACGAAAGGTCCGACGAGCCTTCTACTAGCAAAGGCAAGGGCAAGGTCAACAAGTGATGAAGACTTGTTGTTTATTTTATGTGTTTATGTTTCAGACTTATATTAGAGTTGTGTAAGACTTATTTATTTGTTTATGTTCCGCACAAATGTTTAAGGTTAGTATGACCTGGGATTGTATTTATTATTCAGATGTTGTAACCCTATAAGGGGAGGATTTATTTCTATCTATTGCATGATTTGCATTTATTATGGGTAGATAGATAGATGATATTTGTACAGTGAACACCAAGTCCCGTGAAAATTGAAGTACCCGGATTTGGGGGTGTCACAGTGACCCTTTAGGTTCTCCATATTAAACCAGTTGTGAATAAATCAATTAGAACAATTCTAATCTTATTTAAATAAATAAATTAAACTAATAATCTATTTAAATAAATAATATTTATTCTACAATAGGATTAAGCCTCCCTAGCGATCAACGACTTTTCAGATAATATAGATTTCAACATTAATCATAAAAGAACCTGTGAGTAAATAGTTACCGTACAATTCAATCCTTCCACCATACAATTTCCCAATTAAATATAAGACATGGAATTACTATCAAGTTTTATTTTATTTAATTATATGTATTTCGATTAGAAAATGCACAACTCTAAATAATGCAAATTAAAAACTCCTTTCTAATTTCATTCCACCTTGGCTAATGATTCCTGAGTTGTCATTTAACGAATCACATAGGACATATCTCCTCTTTTACTAGAGGTGGTAGATTCTTTATTGATCATTCATTATCTCCATATGTAACTTATTATACCCAAGCATACCTTTTTATATACCCTAAAGGGCCTTAAGGAATAAGTCAAAGTATAATTTATTACATACAAGATACTATGATGATCTCAAGTCCAAGGATCACTTGTACTACTATCACATTAGGAATTCCTATTGACAGGCGAGTAAAACGCCATTAGGTATTCCATAGCGAGTCACGTTCAGTGAACTTATTCTCCAATAAGCACCTACATACTTGCTTTAGTGTCTCCACACAAATGATCATGAGATTAATCATCCTCATCCAATAAACAAGCAACATATGTACCAATCTATCCGGATTTACTAATCTCCCTTTTAGTAATCCCACGATTGGGAACTATTTTAGTTTTAGAGCTTTTTAAGAATTTAGATCTCATTAGCATGATCAACATCATGATTCTAAAAGCATTGCTTAAAACTATGGGTTATTTACATATTATAAAAACAGCATCATGTAGATAATTAAATGCCGTTAATAAATAAATATTTTATTAATAAATAAATAAGATTGTTTGAAAAGTATGTGCTTTATCATCATACACGATTGACTTGTATACACACTACTATCAATCTCCTACTTGCACTAAAGCCAATCGTCATGGTATCTCATACCCATCTTCTCTAAGTGACGATCAAACTGTTGTTGTGTTAAAGCTTTAGTAAATGGATCTGCAATGTTATCTTGAGAGTCTATATGCTTCGCTTTCAATGATTTCTTTAATCAAAGTGTCACAACACATATTTAGATTCAAGATGAGACTTAGGAACTATTCCTAGTTCTGTAATGAACTTTTCATCTGAAACATCAACTTGCAGCTTCACTTACAGTTATATACTTTGTCTTTGTCACTAAACCAGCAACTTTTTGCTATTTGGAACCTTTCCAATTCACTGCACCATCTTTCAAGGTAACGACTTACCCTAAAGTGGATTTTGTTGTCGTCTTGGTCAGTCTGAAAACTTGAGTCTGTTTAGTCCTCTAGTTTAATTCAAACCCATCATGTGTCATGATGACATCCTTAGTGTTAGTTAAGTACTTTAAGAAGTATATCACTGTCTCACAGTGATCTTCTCCAAAATATGACTGATTAACATCAAATCTCGTATATTTCATTACATACATGATAGTAACTCATGCGATCTCTCTTTTATTGAGGACAATTTTAGAGAGATACACTCCATAGTTCATCATCATGAGACACCTTTTGGAGTTTGCCATGCTAAATGCCTTTAGCATCTAATGAATATACGTTTCCTTGGATTAAGCCGAACATCCTTTTAAATCTATTAATACAGATTTATATCCCCAATGCGGGATGTTCTACCCAAATCATTCATGGAGGAATGTTTAGACAACTTTATTTTGATCGATTTTAGCATAGGAATTTTCATTCCCTAGCTGTAATATATCATCAACATATAATACATGGAATGAAACAGCGTTCCCACTAACCTTCTTGTACACTTATGGTTCATCCTCATTTTTGATAAAATCAAACTCTTTGATTGTCTCATCAAAACGAATGTTCCATCTACAAGAATCTTGCTTCAATCCATGAATGGATTGTTGTAGCTCATATACATAATTTACTTCAACCATTGAAACAAAAAACCATCTGGCTGTATCATATATACATTCTCCTCTAATAATGTATATTTGAGGAAGGGCGTCTCCACGTTCATTTTTCCAGATTAAGTAATAATAAGCTACAATCGAAAGTAAAATCCAAATGGACTTGAGCATAGCTTCAAAATTTATTTTAGATTTTATGGTCATCTACCATTTCTATGAGTCTTTATTACTCATAGTCTATTCGTAATTCTATGGATCATTATCATTCATGATGTGTACCTCATCGTCATTCTCTATGACGAATTCATACATCTCAGGTATCTTCGGTACTCTTCCAGATTTACGAATAGGGTGTGATACAGTAGGTTCTTCCACTTGGTCTGGTACTTGACTCTGATCCATAGTAATTTATGGTTATTAAACTTCTTCAAGATATATCTTACTCCCACTGACCCCTTCATGGATAAACTCCTTTTCCAAGAAGGCATCATATTTCGCAACGAACACCTTTTGATCAGTTGGATGATAGAAATAATACCCTACAATGTTTTTAGGGTATCCCACAAATCTACACTTGTCGGATTTAGTCTGTAGCTTATCATGTTCAAACTTTTTGACATGAGCTGGACAACCCCAAGTTTTAACATGCTTAAGATTTGGTTTTCTCCCTGTGACGCCCCCAGAATAGGTTCAGTCAACCTAACCCATTTTGAGTCGCCAAATACATGGTACAGAATTCAAATATAAACTTTTATATCACAAGGTCGTGCAAAATACGATCACACAACTATGAGTGTCAATACAAATATGTAGATAATATTAACATTCAAACTAAGTCCTCATTACAATTATTCTCACACTATTTATTAGAAATAGTGAGGACTACTACTGCCCTAACTCGGACCATCACTCTGTCCCCCGACTAGTTCCTGCGACATTCTCATTTCCTGAAGAGGACAATAGATGAAAAGGGTGAGCTCAACTAGCCCAGTAAAGAATATTATGACTAAGATAATGGAAAATAAATTACCGTTAGTCTTCAACAATTCAGATAAAATATTATTGTCAACAAGTTTTGGATCAATATTCGCAGCGAAAATAACCATTCATTAGAAGAGTTAAGTAGAGAATGAAGTCTACTATCTTCTATGATTTAAAAGTTCATCATCAATATTGTATCCCAGTAACATCAATCAATATACATCTCGAATCAAATATTCATCTTCGCACTACGGCCAAAGATATTCATTTGTATCATTAGTAGTCATGTTCATCTCAACACCTATTCATCTTTGCATTACGGCCAAAGATATTCATCAGATAATCATTCATCTTTGCTCTACAGGCTAAAGATATTAAGTTATATCACCATTTAGGACTGAGAATGATGAAAAATATTTTAAAGAACGAATCCAGTGAGATAAAGGACAAAAACTAAGGATTCGTATTTTAGTTTATCCAATTCAAAAATACTTCGTAATAATCAATTGTGGAGCGAAATTTAAGAATAAAGCTCAAAACTTAGATCCATTCAAAGATAGGAACCTTAACAAGCAACTTGGACATATAGAAGAAAATTTAATTTTTTCGTGAATAGTGTCGTATACGTGAATAGTAACCCCGACGGAAAAAGTAAGAATTTTATAATAAAATCCATGCCAATATTTTGGTATAATGATATTGGAAAGAATAACATCATTTACGAAAGAAAATAATATCCCTTACCTCAAAAGAATAGTACTTCTGACTGGAATATCGGATATAATACTGAAGGAAACTTTCACTGAATAGTAACACTCAAAGTATCTAAATACTCACAAAAATACATTCGATATTATAGAGAGAGAAAACTTCTGATTCTTATGTGTTTTTCAATTCTAACCTAAGCACCCTATTTATAGGAAAAGCTTAGGATGCCAAAGTAAACTTTTTAATAAAATAATATTTAAAAAAAAAAAATTCGTCCGCCTGTTGACCCAAAATCCATCAGCCACCAGTGGGGCCCACCTCCCATTAAAAAAAATATTTATTTTCTGAAACTTCAATAATTCATAATAAATAGCCCTTTTGTCAGAAAAATACAAATTTTATGTTCTTTCCATAGGAAATTTAATTCTCTACAACTTTGTAAAAGGAAGTTTTTTCAAATTCCAAACATATCCGAAATCCATAAACGGATGATTTTCCACACCAAAATACTGATAAAAACACATCAGTACTAATTTCTTCTTTTATATCCACAAAATAAATATTTTTTATCATATAAATCAATAATTAATTATTCACAAATAATATTACAGAACTACAATATTGACAACCAGGTCGTTCCCAGTTAAGAGGGGGCCTTCCGATAAGGATTTCTCCTTACTGGCGTGCAATTAAATAACCCCTCCTAGACATAACTTCCTTAGACATTATTAATAACGCTATCTAATAAGATTATTCAAATAATATGAATTATTAATTTGATAATGTGAAATACTGTGCAGTGACAATTATTGAATCAATAATACAAAATATCAATGGTAGCAATTATTGAATCAATCATATAAAATAGCAACGTAGCAATTATTGATATAAAATATCAACGTAGCAATTATTGAACCAATAAAATATCATGCAATTATTGAATCAATAATATAAAATATTGAACAGTAATTATTGTAACAATTATTGAGTAAGTGACTTCTTACGTAAGAACCAATAATTCAAAATACTGTGCAATACCGTGTGTTACTGTGCACAACACGTATTACTGTATTTTTATCACCTGGTATTTCAACAGTTTAACCGTAACACTTTTACCGTTATTTACCCAAAAACTCTGGTGGTCCTAATTCTTTGAACTGCTTGGCAGTGACAATTTGCGTGTTGTTATTATCTCCACATGTATTTTGCACACGAGTTTTCCTCGTCTGATTTTGTATGAACTGCAAAAAACTTCTAAACATCTCATTGTTTATCGTCTGATCAACGTTGTTTTCAGGATGAACATTGCCTTCCTGTTGCACGTTCTCCTGGTTGGTGATTAAAGGTGTCTCCACGGTCTCATTCACTTCATTGTGAACATTCTCAGCTGCCATTCTCAAATACTGCCATAAAATAAGGGTTAATTAAATAAATTAACATATCACATATTAACCCTATGCTCCGACTGACCAATTAAATACCACATAAGCTTAGGTAGGACATACTAGTGAAGGATTTACTCGTCTCTCCCCTCCTAGTTCTATTCCCCGATCTCCACCAGAGATCATATTCCTAAGCTCTGATATCAACTGTGACTCCCCCAGAATAGGTCCAGTCAACCCAACCCATTCTGAGTCGCCAAATACATGGTACAGAATTCAAATACAAACTTTTATATCACACGATCGTGCAAAATACGACCACACAACTATGAGTATCAATACAAATATGTAAAAAATATTAACATTCAAACTAAGTCCTCATTACAATTATTCTCACACTATTTATCAGAAATAGTGAGGACTACTACTGCTCTAACTCGGACCATCACTCTGTCCCCCGACTAGTTCCTGCGACATTCTCATTTCCTGAAGAGGACAATAGATGAAAAGGGTGAGCTCAACTAGCCTAGTAAAAAATATTATGACTAAGATAATAGAAAATAAATTATCGTTAGTCTTCAACAATTCAGATAAAATATTATTGTCAACAAGTTTTGGATCAATATTCGTAGCGAAAATAACCATTCATTAGAAGGGTTAAGTAGAGAATGAAGTCTACTATCTTCTATGATTTAAAAGTTCATCATCAATATTTTATTCCTGTAACATCAATCAATATACATCTCGAATCAAATATTCATCTTCGCACTACAGCCAAAGATATTCATTTGTATCATCAGTGGTCATGTACATCTCAACACCTGTTCATCTTTTCACTACGGCCAAAGATATTCATCAGGTAATCATTCATCTTTGCTCTACAGGCCAAAGATATTCAGTTATATCACCATGTAGGACTGAGGATGATGAAAAATATTTTAAAGAACGAATCCAGTGAGATAAAGGACAAAGACTAAGTATTCGTATTTTAGTTTATCCAATTCAAAAATACTTCGTAATAATCAATTGTGGAGCGAAATTTAAGAATAAAGCTCAAAACTTAGATCCATTCAAAGATAGGAACCTTAATAAGCAACTTGGACATATAGAAGAAAATTTAATTTTTTCGTGAATAGTGCCGTATACGTGAATAGTGCTGTATACGTGAATAGTAACCCCGACGAAAAAAGTAAGAATTTCATAATAAAATCCATACCAATATTTTGGTATAATGATATTGGAAAGAATAACATCATTTACGAAAGAAAATAACATCCCTTCCCTCAAAAGAATAGTACTTCTGATTGAAATATCGGATATACTACTGAAAGAAACTTTCACTGAATAATAACACTCAAAGTATCTAAATACTCACAAAAATACGCTCGATATTATAGAGAGAGAAAACTTCTGATTCTGGTGTGTTTTTCAATTCTAACTTAAGCACCCTATTTATAGGAAAAGCTTAGGATGTCAAAGTAGACTTTTTAATAAAATAATATTTTTTAAAAAAAAAATATTACGCCCGCCTGTTGACCCAAAATCCATCAGCCACCAGTGGGGCCCACCTCCCATTAAAAAAATATTTATTTTCTGAAACTTTAATAATTCATAATAAATAGCCCTTTTCTCAGAAAAATACAAATTCTATGTCTTTTTCATAGGAAATTTAATTCTCTACAACTTTGTAGAAGGAAGTTTTTCCAAATTTCAAACATAAATTATCCGAAATCCATAAACGGATGATTTTTCACACCAAAATACTGATAAAAACACATCAGCACTAATTCCTTCTTTTATATCCACAAAATAAATATTTTTTTATCATATAAATCAATAATTAATTATTCACAAATAATATTACAGAACTACAATATTGACAACTAGGTCGTTCCTAGGAAAGAGGGGGCCTTCCGATAAGGATTTCTTCTTACTGGCGCGCAATTAAATAACCCCTCCTAGACAGAACTTCCTTAGACATTGTCAATAATGCTATCTAATAATATTATTCAAATAATATGAATTATTGAGTTGATAATGTGAAATACAATGCAGTGACAATTATTAAATTAATATCAACGGTAGCAATTATTGAATCAATCATATAAAATAGCAACGTAGCAATTATTGATATAAAATATCAAAGTAGCAATTATTGAACCAATAAAATATCATGCAATTATTGAATCAATAATATAAAATATTGAACAGTAATTATTGTAACAATTATTGAGTAAGTGACTTCTTACGTAAGAACCAATAATTTAAAATACTGTGCAATATCATGTGCTACTGTGCACAACGCGTATTACTGTATTTTTATCACCGGGTATTTCAACAGTTTAACCGTAATAATTTTATCGTTATTTATAAAAAGGTTATTTCTGTCGCTTTCTATATCTGACAGTTATTCCATTGTGGGGCCCACAAATAGCTGCGTCGTCGTTCGAATATTCCCCGACAACAATGAATATTTTATAACCACTTGCTTATTTTGAAATATTTGCATATTTCACCCATAACTTTTTACATTTATCAAATCAACACCTTACTATTTCGAAATAATATATAAAAAAATTAAATCTTTATTCATAAAAGTTGGGGTCTTACACTCCCCTTCCACATCTCATATGAAGTCTTTGGGGCGGATTTGGTAGGTATTTTGTTAAGTAGGTATGCAGCTGTTTCTAGGGCATATCCCCAGAAGGAAATTGGAAGGTCGGTAAAACTCATCATGGATCTAACCATGTCCAACACTGTTCGATTTTTCCTTTCAGATACTCCATTTAACTTTGGTGTACCTGGAGGAGTCCATTGTGAGATTATACCATTTTCTTTGAGACAATTGAGAAACTCACCGCTTAAGTATTCTCCACCTCGATCTGATTGAAATATCTTAATACTCTTGTCCGTTTGTTTCTCTACTTCACTTCTGAACTCTTTGAACTTTTTAAATGATTCTGATTTGTATTTCATTAAATACATATATCCAAATCTTGAGTAATCATCAGTGAAAGTAATAAAATAAGAATACCCACCCCGTGCACTTGTTGTCATAGGTCCACAAACATCTGTGTGAGTCAACGCTAACAACTCTAGTAACTCTTTCTCCTTTTCCACTAAATAGAGATTTAGTCATTTTACCCATGAGACAAGATTCACAAGTTGGATATAATTCATAATCAGATAGCTCTAAGAGCCCATCTTTATGCAACTTGGATAATCTTATTTCATTGATATGACCGAGTCTACAGTGCCACATATAGGTATAATTAATATAATCTCTTTTCCTTTTCTTAGTTTATTCAATCTGAAATATATTTTCTTGCAAGTCAAGTATATAAAGTCCATTTCGCAAATTTTCAATACCATATAAAACATCGTCTTTATAAATAGAGCAACCATTGTTCTTTATAATAACGTTAAATCCTTCCATATCCAATACAGAAATAGAAATAATATTTCTAATAATATTCGGAACAAAATAACAATTATTTAGATAAATGGACTTGCCCGAAGGCATCGCTAAACAATAAGTCCCTACAGCTAATGCAACAACCTTTGCTCCATTCCCTACTGGTAGGATGACCTCATCATTGCTCAGCTTCCCACTTCTGACCAGTCCCTGCACAGTATTACATATGTGAGAACCACAGCCGGTATCCAATACCCAAGTAGAATTATGACTTTCAGAAAAATTAATTTCAATCATAAAAAAATCTTAATTGGAAGTCGAAGCTTCCCCAAGCTTCTTCTCTGCTAGAAACTTCTTGCAGTTCCTCTTCTAATGTCCTGGCTCGTTGCAATGAAATCACATTCCTTTAGCTGGTTCAGGTTTCTTTTGTTCCTTTTCTTTCCCCTTTCCCTTAGCCTTCTTGGATTTCTTCTTTTCAAAAGACACCTTGGGCCTCTTCATTTTATTGGAATAATCCACCATCAAGACATGGTTCTTCTTGGATGGGAAGTGACCTTCTGCAGTTTTCAGTATGTTAAGCAGCTCAGGCAAGCTGACATCTAGCTTATTCATGTAAAAATTAATCACAAACTGCGAGAAGGTCTCAGGGAGTGACTGTAAGACCAGGTCTTGACTCAACTCCCCATCCATGACGAACCCAAGCTGTCCAAGGCGTTCAATCAAATTGATCACCTTTAGGACATGAGTCTCAACGGCAGTGCCCTCGGTCATCCGAGATCGGAAGAGTTCCTTAGATATCTCATATCAAGCAGTCCTACTATGTTCACCATATAACTCTTTGAGGTGAAGCAGCATAGTAGGAGCATCCATGTTTACGTGCTGACGCTGAAGCTCGTTATTCATGGATGAGAGCATGATGCATTGAGCCACAGGTGCATCATCTTGCCACTTATTGAAAGTGACAATCTCTTCCTCAGAGGCTGTTTTCGAAACAGATTCAGGGACAGTTGAATTTATGACATAAGAAATCTTTTCAGCAGTGAGAACAATTCTCAGATTTCTTAGCCAGTCCTCATAATTCGGGCCGGTAAGCTTATTTGCATCAAGTATGCTTCGTAGTGAGATTAGTGATTTTGACATTTTTAAAATTCTGCATTTGAAATGACAACATTTTAGCAAACATTCATTTTTATTAATTTTTGCATACCAAAATAAATTTAGGTCTTTATTTTAAATTGGTATCTCCCACTATTTTCATCAAACTATATTACCCTCACTTATATAGTTCGGCAACATCTAATTAAAGATTTGATAGTGAGAATAAGGATCTCATTTCAAATATATATAACCTTGTGGATAGCACAATAAGTGATATACAAATAAATAGGTAGACAACTCTTGCCAATTACATCACCATATAACTCCTTTTATTTTGCCTCTTAAATCATAATGGTCAAGTGTGTGCACATCCGAACTAAAATGATTTAAGTTAAGTCCAGCCTAGCACTTCCATAAATTCAAAAAAGAAAAATGTTCGTCCTTGTGGATAGCACAACAAGACTAAATCGTTCAATTTTCTTGATAAGTATCAAATGTGATTATTTAATATCTTAAATACGTAATACTCGCCTTGTGGATAGCATAACAAGCTCATATTAAATATTTAATACTCTATTAATTTATCATGCTAGAAGGCGACGTTCGATATTCCAAATATCACTTGAACGCTTTGACTTAATATATATATATATATATATATATATATATATATATATATATAAAATACGCATTATTTTATTAAACATGCGAAGCATGTTGGCATAAAATATAAATATATATATATATATATAATATTAGCATGCACTATAGAATACTATATTCTACCCGGATTGATTATGGACTTTTATTCTAGTTTGGTTCACTAGAGCCATCAAGTGAATCAAAAGATCAAACCTAGGAGTGCAAAAATTAAATTTAAATATAACTATTACATTTAAATCTCAGGCTTCATACAAATGGGTCTTCACGTGCTCCTTGCTCCTTGGTCTCCAATTTTCTTCAAGATAATTCTAACTATCTCTATTATATTAACTATTTAAAATTAAATAGAAACCTTGATCAGCAGTCAGGGGAAGTACATAGGAGAAAGATAGAATTTTACATCAAGAAAAATCAGAGAAGACGAGGTACGCAGACCCCATTTAATAAAATCCATTCATTCAAGCATTCAACTAAAATAAAATCCAATCACATTGGTCAAATAGTCCATAATCAATCCCTATTTATTATCATACATATCACCATATATATCAATAAATAAATATCCATCTCATGAATTAAAACATTCCATATATATATGAGTATCATTTAATGGGCAATTTTAAATTGCATGAAATCTAATTTCAATATTAAAATAAACTCTTTATTTTAAATATAAAATTATTAGGAATATATATATATATATATGCCTTTTTGAAATCCTATTCCTTCAACAACCTTTAATGCATCCGTGGGTAACTTTTAAAAATTGAATCAGTTTTATAATAGTTGATTTCCAAAAAGTATCCTGGGCAACTTTTTTAAAATTGAATCACTTTTTTTATAATAGTTGATTTCCAAAAAATCTCCTTATTCACGTTAATGATTCACGAATTTGAAAAGCACGAATGACTCAATTAGATTTCGCGAAAGCTTTTTCGTTTTCACGACATCACCGGCGAAAATAAATAAAAAAAAACAGTTTCGATTTTGTTTTTTTTTCTTTCATAAAAATTATAATTTTATACAATAAAATTATGCCCAATAAATTATTCTAAATACATACCCATATAATATAGAATCAAAATAATTAATAATTGCATAAAGGTTTGGCTCTGATCCCACTGTTGTGTTTGTACGAAATCGAGACGCAATCAAATTGCAATAATTAGCGAAAGAATGGTATATTAGAGTTTAAAAAATTTCTACAAAACCATTACCCGGATCATTCTTTAGGCAAATTATTAATTTAAAACGATAAATAAGAAGTTATGGAATCATACCCTTGTAGAACGAAGCTTTTACAGGTACGAGTTCAACTCCTTGTTCTTCGTGATCTCCTTGAATTTCTGGGTTAGATTCTTTCCTTTGATCAATGTTAGCCACCCAAGTGTTTGGCCTCTAGAGGTGATCCACCAAGGAAGATGAATTATCAAGAAGGAGGGTGGTTGGCTTAGTTTTCTATCTTCTATAAAAAAGGAGTACTCTCCAACAACTGGAATTGCATCAACTGATATCTATTATAAGACTCCTCTTATATAGATATTGGTCAACCTTTCTAATCCTATTAGACATGGGATTTTATTTAATTAATTTAAACTCCTTTAATTAATTTGGGCTTCCCACCACATTGGGAATAATTAATTAAATTCATTTAATTAATTTATCTCCTAATCTTATTAAAATAAATGAGAGTACTAATATTAAATTAATTACTAAACTCCTTTAGAAATTAAAATAATAATAATTGTAATAATATTAATAAAACATCTCTTATTAATTTGTATTTAATATTTCTAAAATATTAAATAATAAACATTAAGCTATTTAATTTATTCTATCACCATAGATTAAATTAATTACACTTAATGCATTATTACGATTATGCCATTACCTTCTTAAATAATTATTCTTCCTTTTATGGTGTGACCCTTTAGGTTCTCCATGTTAAACTGGTTGTGAATAAATCAATTAGAACAATTCTAATCTTATTTAAATAAATAAATTAAACTAATAATCTATTTAAATAAATAATATTTATTCTACAATAGGAATAAGCCTCCCTAGCGATCAACGACTTTTCAGATAATATAGATTTCAACATTAATCATAAAAGAACTTGTGAGTAAATAGTTACCGTACAATTCAATCCTTCCACCATACAATGTCCCAATTAAATATAAGACATGGAATTACTGTCAAATCTTATTTTATTTAATTATATGTATTTCGATTAGAAAATGCACAACTCCAAATAATACAAATTAGAAACTCCTTTCTAATTTCATTCCACCTTGGCCAATGATTCCTGGGTTGTCATTTAACGAATCACATAGGACATATCTCCTCTTTTACTAGAGGTGGTAGATTCTTTATTGATCATTCATTATCTCCATATGTAACTCATAAAACCAAGCATACCCTTTTATATACCCTAAAGGGCCTTAAGAAATAAGTCAAAGTATAATTTATTACATACAAGTTACTATGATGATCTCAAGTCTAAGGATCACTTGTACTACTATCACATTAAGAATTCCTATTGATAGGTGAGTAAAACTCCATTAGGTATTCCATAGCGAGTCACGTTCAGTGAACTTATTCTCCAATAAGCACCTACATACTTGCTTTAGTGTCTCCACACAAATGATCATGAGATCAATCATCCTCATCCAATGAACAAGCAATATATGTACCAATCTATCCAGATTTACTAATCCATCTTTTAGTAATCCCGCGATTGGGAACTATTTTAGTTTTAGAGCTTTTTAAGAATTTAGATATCATTAGCATGATCAACATCATGATTCTAAAAGCATTGCTTAAACTATGGGTTATTTACTATTATAAAAACAGCACCATGTAGATAATTAAATGCCTTTAATAAATGAATATTTTATTAATAAATAAATAAAATTGTTTGAAAAGTATGTGCTTTATTATCATACATGATTGGCTTGTATGCACACTACTATCATTAACTCCAAGTGAGGAGTTGAAGTTTGGTGTGTGAATTCAAACTTGAAAGGTTATACAAAAGTAGACATGGCAGGTTCCAAAGAGAATAAGTCTAATTCGGGGTATTTGTTTACTTTTGTAGGGGAATTTGTGTCATGACAGTCCAAGTTACAGAAGTGTATTGTTTTGTCTACTACTGAGTTGTAATACATTGTCACTACTGTCAATGAAATGTTATGGTTGAAATAGGTTCTCTAAGAGTTGGGTTTGACACAAGAATCGACCCCAAGTGATGGAGTCATGGTGAATACCTCCTCTCCTGGGTTCGGAGTGGGAGATTATTTAGTTTTGTGGGTCCTACACCTATGAGACCAAGAAAAGTACAAGGGATACGGTGTATGTATTGCAATCTGTACGAATGAATCAGAAAGCAACATGCTTGGGCATGGGCCTGAACGCTAGTTCTTCTAGCGACCATGGAAATGACTAAATTGCCCTCAATTTTATTTGGATTTTCAATGTGGTCGCATGTCCTACGAGCGGTCAGGAAAAATGACGACAACGTTTTTCCTGGATACGCTGTCGTTTACCTGGCCACTAGTAAGAGTAGCGGCTAGTCTACCAGGTTCTTACACATATCTAATTTCTAATTACATTTTACTCCATATGCAATCATTTGCTAAACAGATACAGAAATGATTAAAGTTGAGTACATTTATGAATGTAATATTTATGCTTGTATTTTTTTTGAATGTTTATGGAGATGTAATTTAGTATTACTTTGAAACGATTGTGTTTTTTTTGGAATATTTATGGAGATGCAATTAGTATTACTTTGAATTGTTTTAGAAATGTAAATGTTTAGTTTTGCTTTGGGGATGTACGAAGTCATCTTCAAGACCATTAATTGTTATTTGAAAATAAAATATTAGAGTATACAAACTTAAAAAAAAGTTATGACTCTACGATCGTAGAGTAGCTCTTCTATAGTAAAGGCTGAAATCGTAGAGTCATGACTAAACGAACGTAGAGTCATGACTTAATGATCTTAAAGTCATGACTTAGATCGTAGAGTCGTAACTTAATTACAACCATTATTAGATAACATCACCAATCTCATAATAGAAATTAAACTATCATCCATTGAAATTAAAATAAACATGATTTTCTATTGAAATTAAAATGTCATACATTCAAATTAAAATATCATCCATTGCAATTAAAAAGTCAATAACGTACATTGAAAATACATATAAACATCAACAACAAATGCACAATAAATTCAGTAAGAATATTCTAATTAGTAATTGGTGTAGATTAATCGGTTCAAAGTTGAATTTTGATGTCAATTAGTGCAAGTGTAGTGGTCATACCTTTTCTGTTTTTTCCTCTCTCTTTGTTTTGCAACAAACGCACGATAGGCAGCAACCAATATTAGATCTGATTTTTAAGTCGACTGGTCGCATGTCTTCCTAGCTGCCAGGAAAAATGACATCGTTTTTCCTGACCTTTAGTAGGAGTAGAGACTGACCGGCTACTCCACTAGCCGCAGGTCCTACTAACGGCCAGGCAAAAACGATGTCGTTTTGCTTGACCGCTCGTAGAACCTGCGACCACTTTCAAAATGTAAATAAAGTTGAGGGCAATTTATTCATTTTCCTGGTCGCTAGTAAGTGTTGCGCTAGCCTGTAGAAGGACTAGCGGCTGGGCCAAGCCATTAGATCTGCTATTGGATGGTTGAAGATCTGGTTGCTGGAATAGTGTTCATAGAAAATGGTTGTTATGGATCAAATTCCTCATATATATATATTTATGGGGAATAATTTATAACATGTATTTGTTATGGATCCTTACAGGGCATACATCATCTATAACATTGAAAACAAGAAGGAATGCCATGATTAGAAACTGAAAATCGACGTCTGCTACTATTAGTAGCTGATGGTTAAAAAAACTCATAACCCAGTTAAAAAATGAGTTAATAAACCCTAAATCCTGGTTTATATACCTTAAACTCTAGTTAATTAATTGAAATTCTAGTTATTAAATTCAAATCCTTATTCTGATTAGCGTCTGCTATTATTACTAGCGAATGGTATGGTTTTTTTTAACTATTAGCTACTAATAGTAACGGACATCGATTTTCAGTTTCTAATCATAGTCATTCCTTTTTGTTTTTAATGGTATAGATGGCACATACCCTATAAGGATTCATAGCAAATATATATTTTGGATCATTAATCTATAGTCAATATGCATAATCGTGGGTAAGGGTACATGGGCAACCAAAGTTACTGATAGACTCCACGGCACGCTTGCGTAAGGTGGTCGTCGCCCTGATTGTTTCTAGCAATTTGTAGGATGGAT
>CM035126.1:108122919-108333948 GCA_020205555.1 Panax stipuleanatus
CGTTGACAAACTTGTAGGCAAATGCTGCACATATAAACCAATACATAAATTGCATGTCACTACTATTTATTGTACGTATACAGAATGTATTATTGTTTTTCAAATCGCATTTAACTAACATTACGTAGAAATGTATTAATAATGTGTATGATCTTTTAATTTTGGGAGGTGTTGCACTAATTTTCAAAGCATGTTTATTATAGGAAATTCCTATATTAATTGTACATTATTTGGACGTTCCGAAGCATACCAGGAATCCATTTAGCAAATAAGTAGGCCGCATCACACTTTTGAATGAAGGATATTTGGATTTGGACAAAAATTTAGTGGCTGCTTCAATTGCTTTGTCGGCGGCTTCACTTGCCAACCCCAATCCACGAACTCCTTTTCCTGGAAAATCACATATAAGTGACACTATAGGAATCAAAGTGTAGTGTATCCATTGTTGGGATCCGGTTACCATGAAGTTATTAATTTCATGGTAAATTGGTTAATTAATCAATACAGTGCTGACATAGAGAAAGATCACCTCCCGGCTTGCGTGTCGACACTGTTTGGTCAATTGATCAAAGTTAACTTCATGTTAACCACTCCCATTGTTTGTTAGTGTTAATCATATTAGAAAGGAGAACAAACTGCAAGGAGAAAATAAAAGTTTTCCTTGCCTTTGGCTTCTTGAAATGAACCATGTGAATCTAGGTCCTCCTCTAACTTTATAGGCTGAACACCAGTAGATTGATCATCAGTGTGCTTGGTTTTCATCCTCTTGTTTGATGAAGCGTGTGCATTTTCATACACATTAAGGTTGGCTTGTTCATTACGAGTGTCAGTTATTGGATATTCTACCTCGGAAGCACTTTTGTCGAATATAATTACATGGAAAAGGGAATTCCCTTCATATCCAAACACTAAAACGTGCCCAAAACATATAGAGTAGTATGTCCTGAATTCCCGCCACCCATTGTGTAGCCAAACCTCGCTTTTATTCCTTTCCAGTTCCACTTGCCAAAATGCACCATTTGGAGCTTTGAGGAAAACACTATCCGCTAGGTTCTTTCCGTATTTCCTTACAAACTCTTTGGGAATCATCTGTAAAAAAAAATCCAAATTAAAGACGCAGGTAGTAACGATGTACTAGAAACTCTTGCTTGCTTTCTGCCATAACTTAATGTATTCTAGACTGGTTGACTTGTAATGGATGGCTTCGCTCACTCCTTAGCTTCTTGGTCAAATCCTACCTAACCAAACCAAGAAGCCAAAGTTGTTCAGGGCAGGTAAGCCCTGGAGCAGTACCATAATATACAGGCTTATTATAACCTATTATTAATTGTATATATACAAGTTTGAAGAAAAATGTGCAAGGAATTCATACAAATGGGGTGAGGGTGGTGTTCAGTCCCAATTACTGATCAGTTCTTAAGGGTTCCTAAATCAGCATCAGACCATCAGTAAAAATCCAACTTTTTCTTCAAGTTTTTGTTTTTGTTGATCATAAGATACTAAGCCGAAACAATACATGGGCCGAGCCCTATTTGTTAACTAGGAATCTATTACTACTTCATTTTTTGGGGATCATAAACTAAAACCCACCCATAAGTTTGCAATCGAGTAAACAGAAGAATTCATTGGTTTTGGTTTTTAAACATAAAAATATTCAATGGTTTCTAAACAAATCAAAAACAGCTCCCAGATAAACTCATAAACATTAGCGGAAGCCGGGGGGGGGGGGGGGGGGGGGGGGGGGGGTGGCGTCTGACCCCAACAAAATTTTGCACAGGCTATATATATATATATAATAATGTATAATAATAGTAGTTCAAAATTTTTTACATGCCCTCTATAAATTAAAAAATAGAATAAATATTATTTTACAATGAAATTCAATTGAAAAAACTTAAAACACAATCAAATCTAGGTCGCTACTTGAGTTTGAAGAATGATCACAAAAACCAAGTTCTTTATTTACCAAATTATTTTCTACAAACATTTTATATTTTTAAATATCATGAATTTATTTAGAGACTCTCCCTTTATTGATTTCTTTCTGGATTAATTTTATTTGTTCTATATAGAAAATTGATATTTTCACATAAAAAAATAATAATATTTCTATATGAATCTCTCTCACATATTTCTACATGAAATAAAAAAATAATATTTCTACATAAATTTTGATATTGACCAAAATTTTGAGAGTCGTAAGATACAGTTGCCTCCTCTCAGTCGTACAGTCGAAAGAAGCACTTCAAGCGTCAATAAATAATTTTTTTTATTAATGTATTTTGACCCCTCTAAAAACCTTATAGTTTCGCCACTGCTCATAGATGTACTTGTCGTCTCTTTCTCAATTATATAAACATGTATATATATATATAGGGTTGCCAAATACATACCATCTTACTATCTGAAACAATGTCTGAGAGAATAATCTTGAAAAAGTAGTGTGCCTTAACCGGGGAATTAGTCCGGGGCGAGGCCATGTCTGTTTCTCCACAGGCGAAAGTTAAAATCTTTTAGGGACTGGTGTCTGCCTCTGGGATGTGGGTTTGGACATGTGAAAAGAATGGTGACGTTTGGTTTAAAGGCGGCGACCCTTGTAATTCAAGGGTGATTTTAGTCATTAACCCTGTAAATTTAATAAATTGGTTGAGACAAATCTAATAAATGGTATACTCCTTTTTGTAAAAGGAATATGCAAAGTAAATAATTGGTTGAGACAATTAATAAAGGTAATATAGTATTTTTCATAGGTATTAATTGCATTCTTTAATTTATGTGAATTAATCTTAAACGACAATCTTTTAGGAAGAGAGAAAGTAAATAGTAAAATGGATGGTGAAGCACAGTGAATATAGTAGTAAAATTTAATAAACCGAAAAGTTGTTGTATTCAACATAGTGGTACACAACAGGCCGGTCTGGTCTGGTCCGGCCTGGGCCTGCCAGGTTTTGGCAGTTGACCAGGCCAGGCCAAGCCTTGACTTTTGGGCCTTCAGGCCATGCCAGGCCAGGCCTTGACCCCCAAACCATGGCCTGATAAAGCCTGTACGCCAGGCCAGGCCTTGGGCCAGGCCCAGGCTAGTCTGGTTTAGCATTTACAAAAAAAAAATTACATGTAGGCTTGTGGAGGAGGTGCGGTCTGGGGCCTGGGCCGCTGGGGGCTGGGGGCGGGGGCCTGGGGACCTGGGGGCTGGGGGCTGACCGGCTGGGGGCTGAGGTGCTCCTGCTGTAATAGTAATGTAGTACTAACTCTTTTTTTTTGAAAGCATTATAATAACTAACTTAAATAAACTAACTTAATAATAACTAACTAACTATAATAATATGTTATAATATTAATAACTAACTAACTTAGTAATATTAATAATATTAATATTATGAATAAACTAACTAACTAATAATAAATAACTAACTAACTTATATTAATAATAACATTAATAATAACTATTATTAATGTTATATTATTAATAACTATTAATAATATTAATATTATGTACCTGTTATATTAATAATATGCTATGCAATATTAACTAACTTACGAATATTAAATAAACTAAGTAGTATATTAATATTAAAATTTAATCAACTAACTTATTAATATTAATAAACTAACTCATATACGTATAGTTATTTACTATGCACTTCGTATAAAATACTGTAGATTACACTTTTATTTTTTGAATATAAAGTTAGTTTTATTGAAGTAACTAACTTATTATTAATATTAACTATCAACTATGTATAGTTGTTTACTATCAACTAAGTAACTAACTTATTATTAATATTAAATATACTAACTAGTTATATTCATTGAAGATGTATATTAATTAAATGTATCTACAAGAAATCAAGAATGAATAATTAAAATTTTAAACTTTATTGATGTATTAATTAAAACTAATGTATAATGTATTATAATTTATAAACTATGAACTAACTTAAATGCAATTAACATATTAAATAAATATGCATATTAACGAAATAAACATATTAATATGCATATAAACATATTAAATAAATAAATATGCAATATTAAATAAATATGCAATAAATATGAATATTAAATAAATAAATAACATATTAAACATTAAACATTTAATATGCAATATGCAATATTTAATATTTAATATTTAAATATTAAAATATGCAATATTAACATTAACATATTAATATTAATATGCAATATGCAATATTTAATATTTAATATTTAATATGCATATTAAATATTTAATATGCAATAAATATTAAATGTACTTACAAGAAATCAAGAATGAATAACTAAATTTTAAAACTTTATTGATGTATTAATTAAAACTAATGTATTATAATTTATAAATTACAATAATAAATAAGTTAAAATTTATTGTTTATTGATGAATAATTATAAATTCAAAATTCAAAAATTATAAATAATTAATTGAATAAAAAATCATATAAGGCCTCAGGCCAGGCCAGTCCAGACTTTTTTGTAGGCCAGGCCAAGCCAGATTTTTGGCTAAAAATACCGGCCTTTTCAAGCCTTCCAGGCCAGGCCTGATCGGACCAGGCTTTGACTAGGCCGGACCCAGGCCGGACCAAGACCAAGCCGCAGGCCTCGGGCCTTTTGTGCACCACTAATTCAGCATCAATCAACAAAGAAAATGATTTTAGTTTCCATCAACACTTGTCTATCCATATTAGTCTGATAAGGCCTTTGAAATTTGAATTTTAACTATATGATTAAGAATCTAGTATATGATGAAATGGATAATAAAACAAACTCTATCCCTATCCCTATCCCTAAAAAGTAGTACTACTAAATTCTTTTGATAAACTCACTTGTTCACAAAACCTATGTCAATTTTAGGACCTACATCTTCTCCAATCCTACAAGTGAATTGTTCTAACTTAATACCCCAATTTGACTAATGTTAATGTGTCAAAATTTTGAGACTTGTAACTTTACATGGTAACTAACTAACTAACTACCAATTACAGTATAAGACTTAAAAAGAAGTTAAAATTTTATATGTAATCTGAGTGCCAGAAATTAACTAGCAATCTGCATCTTTTGCTGCTCCAAATATGAACATGAAACATGCATGTCCTTTGATCCACAACTTGCAACAAGAAAAATGATGGATTCATTCTTGTTTCCAAGTTAACACAATTAATTAAGCAATGACAAACACAATTCCATTATGTTAAGATCATGGTCTAGTCTACTGATTGTATTACTACTACTTACAAAGTTCCTGAACACAAAATACACACTCCATATTCCATAAAAAAAATTAAGGAAATGCATATCATTTATAAGCTTGCTTTGCTTGTAAACAAGTAGTTATAATAGAGTTATGTTAGGCTCACCACCGTACCTCTCTTTCTTGCTAGTCCAGTCACTCTCACAAAATGGACCGGAAGAAACTGATAATTTATTATGAAAATATGTCACGCCAACCAAATTTCATATAAATTTTTTCTTTTTCTTTTTAACTCCTGTCACATGACATGCATGGCTGTTCCTGAGATTTTGGTGGCCTAGGGCGATAAATAAAAATGACACCCTCTTCGAAATGATTTTCACCAACAATAAAAATAAAGTAAAAATAAATAAATAAAAAGTACAAGTTGCATTCAAAAATTGTCTTTCTGGGGCTTAAAACATAATAGTTGGACTACAACAAAATATATGGAAACTTCAACTACAACAAAATATATGAGAAGTTCGACTACAATAAAATATATGAGAATATATTCATTGAAAGATACTTCTTATAGTACTCCTAGGTCATGTTTGTTTGCAATGATTATAATCCGGGGATTATAATCAATGGGATTATAATCTAGGACTATTAATCCTAGGATTAAATAATCCTAGTGACATGTTTGTTTTTTACGGGATTATTCAGGAGATAACTTAAAATAATCTCATGCTATATTTTTTTTTTCTGGATTAATTAAAGGATTGGATTAAAAAATATCGTTTGGACTATTATACCATTACCAATAATAACATATTTTAAACTATAATTTAAACTCATTTATACATCAAAAAATAATGTAAAATTAATTAAAAACTTTTAAATAAGTGGCTATATTATTCAGTAAATATTATTTTTTTTTTGAGAGGGGGGTAGTGGGGCGTGGAGGGGGGGGAAGGGGGCAGGCTGGGGGGGTACGCTGGGCGGGGTGGGGTGGGGGTGAGGTGGGGTAGGGCGGGGTGGGGTAGGGTGGGGTGGGCGGGCCGTGGTGGGTGGGAGTGGGGTGGGCGGGGCGGAGTGGGGTGGGCGGGGTGGGGTGGGGGGGGTGGGGGTGGGGGATGGGCGAGGTGGGCGGGGTGGGCGGGGTGGGGTTAGGGCGGGCGGGTGGGGTGGGGAGGTGGGGTGGGGCGGTTGGGGTGGGGTAGGGCGGGGGTAAGGCGGGTGGGTGGGTGGGGTAGGGCAGGGTTGGGTAGCGCAGGGTTGGGTTAGGTGGGGTGGGGTGGGGTGGGGTAGGGTGGGGGTGTATATATAATTAATAAATATTATTTTTTATTTTTTGTGGGGTAGGTTGTGACGCCCCCAGAATAGGTCCAGTCAACCCAACCCATTCTGAGTCGCCAAATACATGATACATAATTCAAATACAATCTTTTATATCACACGGTCGTGCAAAATACGACCACACAACTGTGAGTGTCAATACAAATATGTAGAAAATATTAACATTCAAACTAAGTCCTCATTACAATTATTCTCACACTATTTATTAGAAATAGTGAGGACTACTACTGCTCTAACTCGGACCATCACTCTGTCCCCCGACTAGTTCCTGCGACATTCTCATTTCTTGAAAAGGACAATAGATGAAAAGGGTGAGCTCAACTAGCCCAGTAAAAAATATTATGACTAAGATAATGGAAAATAAATTATCGTTAGTCTTCAACAATTCAGATAAAATATTATTGACAACAAGTTTTAGATCAATATTCGCAGCGAAAATAACCATTCATTAGAAGAGTTAAATAGATAATGAAGTCTACTATCTTCTATGATTTAAAAGTCCATCATCAATATTTTATCCCTGTAACATCAATCAATATACATCTCAAATCAAATATTCATCTTTTTACTACGGGCCAAAGATATTCATTTGTATCACCAGTGGTCATGTTCATCTCAACACCTGTCCATCTTTGCACTACAGCCAAAGATATTCATCAGGTAATCATTCATCTTTGCTCTACAAGCCAAAGATATTCAGTTATATCACCTTTTAGGACTGAGGATGATGAAAAATATTTTAAAGAACGAATCCAGTGAGATAAAGGACAAAGATTAAGGATTCGTATTTTAGTTTATCCAATTCAAAAATACTTCGTAATAATCAATTGTGGAGCAAAATCCAAGAATAAAGCTCAAAACTTAGATCCAATCAAAGATAGGAACCTTAACAAGCAACTTGGATATATAGAAGAAAATTTAATTTTTTCGTGAATAGTGTCGTATACGTGAATAGTAATCCCGACGAAAAAAGTAAAAATTTCATAATAAAATCCATGTCAATATTTTGGTATAATGATATTGAAAAGAATAACATCATTTACGAAAGAAAATAGCATCCCTTACCTCAAAAGAATAGTACTTTTGACTGAAATATCGGATATAAGGCTGAAAAAAACTTGCACTGAATAGCAACACTCAAAGTATCTAAATACTCACAAAAAATACGCTCGATATTATAGAGAGAGAAAACTTCTTATTTTAGTGTGATTTTCAATTCCAACTTAAGCACCCTATTTATAGGAAAAGCTTAGGATGCCAAAGTAGACTTTTGCGCCGGCGGCTTTCACCCAGCACACCTCGTGAGAAAAAAATTAGCATTTTCTAAGCAACGACAAAAGTGGGGCCCACCATTTTATTTAAAAAATATTTATTTTTTGAAACTTCAATAATTCATAATAAATAGCCATTTTGTCAGAAAAATACAAATTATATGTCTTTTCTATAGGAAATTTAATTCTCTACAACTTTGTAGAATGAAGTTTTTTCAAAATCCCAACCGAAAATAGCTGAAATTCATAAACGGATGATTTCCCACACCAAAATACTGATAAAAATACCTCAGCACTAATTCTTTCTTTTATATCCACAAAATAAATATTTTCTTATCATATAAATCAATAATTAATTATTCACAAATAATATTACAGAACTACAATATTGACAACCAGGTCGTTCCCAGTTAAGAGGGGGCCTTCCGATAAGGATTTCTCCTTACTGGCGCGCAATTAAATAACCCCTCCTAGACATAATTTCCTTAGACATTGTTAATAACGCTATCTAATAAGATTATTCAAATAATATGAATTATTAATTTGATAATGTGAAATATTGTGCAGTGGCAATTATTGAATCAATAATACAAAAATATCAACGGTAGCAATTATTGAATCAATCATATAAAATAGCAACGTAGCAATTATTGATATAAAATATCAACGTAGCAATTATTGAACCAATAAAATATCATGCAATTATTGAATCAATAATATAAAATATTGAACAGTAATTACTGTAACAATTATTGAGTAAGTGACTTCTTACGTAAGAACCAATAATTCGAAATACTGTGCAATACCGTGTGCTACTATGCACAATGCGTATTACTGTATTTTTATCACCGGGTATTTCAACAGTTTAACCGTAACAGTTTTACCGTTATTTATAAAAAGGTTATTTATGTCGCTTTCTATATCCGACAGTTATTCAGTTGTGGGGCCCACAAATAGCTGCGCCGTCGTACGAATATTCCCCGACAACAAGAATATTCCACGACCAAACGAATATTCTCCGACAACAATGAATATTTTATAACCACTTGCTCATTTTGAAATATTTGCACATTTCACCCATAACTTTTCACATTTATCAAATCAACAACTTACTATTTCGAAATAATATATAAAGAAAAATTCAATCTTTATTCATAAAAGTTGGGGTCTTACAACCTCCCCTCCTTATAAAATTTCGTGCTCGAAATTGACGTACGTACCTGGTATGTCGAATAGGCGAGGATACCTCACTTTCATTTCTGATTCCAACTCCCTGGTCATTTCCTCAATAGCATGGTTTCTCCACAAAACTTTAACTTGAGGTATAATTTTCGAGCGTAAGACATGCTCCTTCCTATCCAAGATCTTGACAGGTACCTCCTCGTACGTTAAATCTTCGGCTATCTCGTCGAATTCTAACTCAATAATGTGGTTTGGATCTTTCACATATTTACGCAACATGGATATGTAAAAAACATTATGAACACGAGACAGGCTTGGAGGTAAAGCGAGTTTATAGGCCACATTTCCTACTCGGTCAAGGATCTCAAATGGACCAATGAATCGTGGGTTGAGCTTTCCTCTCTTTCCGAATCTCGTAACTCCTTTCCACGGAGCAACACGTAACAATACATGATCCCCAACATTAAATTCCACGTCCTTTCGATGAAGATCCGCATAACTCTTTTGTCGATCTTGTTCTGCTTGTATCCGTTGCCGGATCATTTGGATCTTTTTCGTAGTCATACGTACTAACTTCGGTCCCAACAATGTTGCTTCACCCACCTCATTCCAGCATACTGGAGAACGACACTTTCTCCCATACAACGCTTCGAATGGAGCTACGCCTATACTTGCCTGATAACTGTTATTGTAGGAGAATTCCACCAATGGTAAGTACTTATCCCAACTCCCTTTGAAGTCTAGAACACAGAGTCTCAATACATCTTCAAGAATTTGAATAGTCCTTTCTGATTGTCCGTCTGTTTGAGGATGATAAGCTGAACTGAATCGTAAATCCGTGCCCATAGCTTTTTGCAAACTGATCCAAAATCGTGAAGTAAATCTAGGGTCACGATCCGAAACTATGGATACTGGCATGCCATGCAATCTCACAATCTCATTTACGTACATATGAGCAAGACGTTCAAGGGAATAAGTCTCTCGTATTGGCAAGAAATGAGCAGACTTGGTTAATCTATCAATAATAACCCAAATCGCATCTATGTCTTGAGAAACCTTGGGAAGACCCGTAACGAAATCCATCGTAATGTGTTCCCACTTCCATTTCAGAATCTCCAGTGGTTGCAATGGACCCTTCGGCACTTGATGTTCCGCCTTTACACGTTGACACGTTAAACATCTCGAAATAAACTTCGCGATCTCTCTTTTCATATTGCTCCACCAAAATGTATGTCGAAGATCACGATACATTTTGGTACTCCCAAGATGGATTGCAAATGGTGTGTTGTATGCCTCCATCATGATTCTATGCTTCAAGTCGGAATCGTTAGGAACACAAAGTCTGGAGTTGACTCGAAATATTCCCTCTTCATCGATTCTTGCTTCTGGAATGGCACCTTCTTGCACTTTCTTCTTCATCTTCATCAGCTCCGGATCCGTAGCTTGAGCAGCTTTAACTTTATCAATCAAAGCTGATTCTACGCGTATACTTGACAACATCGCACTCGTTCCTGCATATGATTTTCTACTCAACGCGTCAGCTACCACATTCGCTTTTTCAGGATGGTATTGGATGGTATGAACGTAATCTTTCAACAGCTCAAGCCAACGTCGTTGCCGCATGTTTAGTTCCTTTTGAGTGAAGAAATATTTGAGGCTCTTATGATCCGTATAAATCTCCACTTTCTCCCCGTACAGGTAATGTCTCCAGATCTTCTACGCGAAAACGACAGCTGCCAATTCTAGATCATGAGTAGGATAATTCCTCTCATATTCTTTGAGTTATCGCGAGGCTTAGGCTATGACTTTCTCATGTTGCATGAGAACACATCCTAACCCTTTGCCCGAAGCATCACTGTAAATAACAAATCCATCCGAACCAGATGGTATTGTCAGAACAGGTGCCGAGATAAGTCTTCTCTTGAGCTCTTGGAAGCTCTTCTCACATTCCTCGCTCCAAATGAATTTTGTATCTTTTCAAGTCAACTGAGTTAATGGAGTAGCAATTCGAGAAAATTCCTCTACGAACCTCCGATAAGAACCAGCTAAGCCCAGAAAGCTTCGCACTTCGATCACCGACTTAGGTTGCTCCCAGCTTTGTATTGCTTCAATCTTCGTTGGGTTACTCCATGTCTCGATACCACGTGCCCAAGGAATGCTACTTCCTCAAGCCAGAACTCGCATTTCTTTAGCTTGGCATATAGCTTATTCTCACGAAGCTTTTGCAGTACCAACTTCAAGTGGTGCTCATGATCTTCACGGCTTTTAGAATAGATGAGGATGTCATCAATAAAGACAACAACGAACTAATCCAAATATTCCTTGAATACACGGTTCATCATATCCATGAAGGCAACAGAAGCATTAGTCAATCCAAAAGACATGACGAAGAACTCATAATGCCCGTACTGAGTTCTGAAGGCAGTCTTCGGAATATCCTTAGTTTTAATCTTCAGCTGATGATATCCAGAACGAAGATCGATCTTTGAAAAGAATTGTGCTCCTTCCAACTGGTCGAACAGGTCATCAATACGAGGTAGCGGATACCTATTCTTGATGGTGACATGGTTCAACTCCCGATAGTCAATACAAAGTCGCATACTCCCATCTTTCTTCTTTACGAATAAAACAGGAGCACCCCAAGGAGACGTACTAGGACGAATAAAACCGATGTCTAGCAATTCTTGTAATTGGACCTTTAACTCCTGAAGTTCAATAGGAGCCATTCGATATGAGGTTTTAGAAATGGGTTTTGTACCGGGTTCAAGGTCAATAAAGAATTCAACTTCACATTCTGGGGGTAGACTGGGAAGTTCTTCGGGAAATACATCAGGAAACTCATTAACAACGGAAATATCATTCAAACCTAACTTATTCTAGTTTAGATCAGTGACATGAGCTAAGAATGCTTGACATCCGTTTTTTAATAAACGAATAGCTTTGTGACTTGAAATGATATTGACTGATTTTAGTGGTTTGGTGGTTTGGATTCGCACAACAGGTTGATTAGGAATATGAAAACTAACAACCTTACGAAAACAATCAATTTTGGCATGGTAAGTTGTTAACCAGTCAATTCCAAAAATCACGTCAAATGCAAGTATTTTCAAAGATATAAGATCAACAAGTAAGGTAAGGGTACCAATTTGAATCAAGCAAGATTTGAAAACTATAGATGTAATGAAAGTTTCTCCTAACGGAGTTTCAACAGATAAGTCAAAGTCTAATTTATCAGAAGTCAAGTTTAAACGTTGAGCACAAGCAGGTGAAATAAAAGAATGGGTAGCACCAGTATCTAACAAGTTGTAAACTTCACAAGAGTTTATGATTAGCTTACCCGTAATCACCTCGTGTGGGTTCCTCGCATTTTGGGCTGTCACGACAAACGCTCTTTCAGGAACCACCGACTTTCACTTGTCCGAAACTGTCTTTGGAATCACCACCCCCGCTGGACTTGGTTTCGCTACAGGACAATCTCGAGCTATATGTCCTTCTTTTCCACAGTTATAGCATGCTTTGAATTGTTGTGGGCAGTTTGGGCTGATGTGTCCCTCTTTCCCGCATTTATAGCATACGACCGGTGGTCGTTCTACTCCCCTAGAAACAGGTGATGCTGGTGCTGATGTTGACGTCTTCACGTTCTCATTGTTATACCTTCTCTTCTTGAAATCTCCTCCCGATTCGCTTTTTCTACTATCATGGCCACGATTACCACCGGAGTGGTTACCGCTTCTGTCATACTTTCCTCCCCGCTGGTTGTCATTGCTCCGATGACTGCTGCCACCGGTACGACCTTGGTTATTGTCCCTTGGTTGAATATAATCACAATCTCGTTCTAACAACTGGGCCCTGTTAACTACATCCGAATATAGAGAAAATTTATGAGAAATGAGGTATTGAGGTACTTCGGGTTTCAAACCTCTCAGAAACATCCGCGTCATATGTTCCTCATTCTCCACTAAATGAGGTGCAAACCTGGACAACTCCGCGAACTTAGCCTCGTACTGGGACACCGTCATGTTATTTTGTTCTAGTCTGATAAACTCTACCTCCTTCATATGACGAATACTTTCAGGAAAGTACTTGTCATTGAACAGTTTCTGGAACGCTTCCTAAGACATCTTGAGTGCGGCAGGCTGGGTACGCTTCACGGATTTCCACCAGTAATCTGCCTCTCCTTGGAACATAAAGGTGGCGAATAGAACCTTCTGTTCCTTAGTGCATCCCAAGACATCAAATATCTTGATAATTTGCTTAACCCACGTCCCGCCTTGATTGGATTTGGCTTTACCTGAAATTCTGGTGGTCCCAACTCTTTGAACTGCTTGGCAGTTACAATTCGCTTGTTGTTATTATCTCCACCTGTATTTTGCACACGAGTCTCCCTCTTCTGGTTTTGCATGAACTACAAAAAACTTCTAAACATCTCATCGTTTATCGTCTGATCAGCGTTGTTTTCAGGATGTACATTACCTTCCCGTTGCACGTTCTCCTGGTTGGTGATTAAAGGTGTCTCCACGGTCTCATTCACTTCGTTGTTAACATTCTCAGCTGCCATTCTCAAATACTGCCATTCTCAAATACTACCATAAAATAAGGGTTAATTAAACAAATTAACATATCACATAATAACCCTATGTTCCGACTGACCAATTAAATACCACATAAGCTTAGGTAGGACATACTAGTGTAGGATTTACTCGTCTCTCCCCTCCTAGTTTTATTCTCCGATCTCCGCCAGAGATCATATCCCTAAGCTCTGATACCAACTGTGACGCCCCCAAAATAGGTCCAGTCAACCCAACCCATTCTGAGTCACCAAATACATGGTATATAATTCAAATACAATCTTTTATATCACACGGTCGTGCAAAATACGACCACACAACTGTGAGTGTCAATACAAATATGTAAAAAATATTAACATTCAAACTAAGTCCTCATTACAATTATTCTCACACTATTTATTAGAAATAGTGAGGACTACTACTGCTCTAACTCGGACCATCACTCTGTCCCCCGACTAGTTCCTGCGACATTCTCATTTCTTGAAGAGGACAATAGATGAAAAGGGTGAGCTCAACTAGCCCAGTAAAGAATATTATGACTAAGATAATGGAAAATAAATTATCGTTAGTCTTCAACAATTCAGATAAAATATTATTGACAACAAGTTTTAGATCAATATTAGCAGCGAAAATAACCATTCATTAGAAGAGTTAAGTAGATAATGAAGTCTACTATCTTCTATGATTTAAAAGTTCATCATCAATATTTTATCCTTGTAACATCAATCAATATGCATCTCAAATCAAATATTCATCTTTGCACTACGGCCAAAGATATTCATCAGGTAATCATTCAACTTTGCTCTACATGCCAAAGATATTCAGTTATATCACCTTTTAGGACTGAGGATGATGAAAAATATTTTAAAGAATGAATCCAGTGAGATCAAGGACAAAGATTAAGGATTCGTATTTTAGTTTATCAAATTCAAAAATACTTCGTAATAATCAATTGTGGAGCAAAATTCAAGAATAAAGCTCAAAACTTAGATCCAATCAAAGATAGGAACCTTAACAAGTAACTTGGACATATAGAAGAAAATTTAATTTTTTCATGAATAGTGACGTATACGTGAATAGTAATCCCGACGAAAAAAGTAAGAATTTTATAATAAAATCCATGCCAATATTTTGGTATAATGATATTGAAAAGAATAACATCATTTACGAAAGAAAATAGCATCCCTTACCTCAAAAGAATAGTACTTCTGACTGGAATATCGGATATAAGGCTGAAGAAAACTTACACTGAATAGCAACACTCAAAGTATCTAAATACTCACAAAAATACGCTCGATATTATAGAGAGAGAAAACTTCTGATTCTGGTGTGATTTTCAATTCTAACCTAAGCACCCTATTTATAGGAAAAACTTAGGATGCCAAAGTAGACTTTTGCGCCGGCGGCTTTCACCCAGCACACCTCGTGAGAAAAAAAATCAGCATTTTTCAAGCAATGACAAAAGTGGGGCCCACCATTTTATTTAAAAAATATTTATTTTTTAAAACTTCAATAATTCATAATAAATAGCCATTTTGTTAGAAAAATACAAATTCCATATCTTTTCTATAGGAAATTTAATTCTCTACAACTTTGTAGAAAGAAGTTTTTCCAAAATCCCAACCAAAAATAGTTTAAATTCATAAACGGATGATTTTTCACACCAAAATACTGATAAAAATACCTCAGCACTAATTCTTTCTTTTATATCCACAAAATAAATATTTCCTTATCATATAAATCAATAATTAAGTATTCACAAATAATATTACAGAACTACAATATTGACAACCAGGTCGTTTCTAGAAAAGAGAGGACTTTCCGATAAGGATTTCTTCTTACTTGCACGCAATTAAATAATTCATCCTAAACAGAACTTCCTTAGACAGTGTCAATAATGCTATCTAATAATATTATTCAAATAATATGAATTATTAATTTGATAATGTGAAATACTGTGTAGTGACAATTATTGAATCAATAATACAAAAATATCAACGGTAGTAATTATTGAATCAATCATATAAAATAGTAACGTAGCAGTTATTGATATAAAATATCAACGTAGCAATTATTAGACCAATAAAATATCATGCAATTATTGAATCAATAATATAAAATATTGAACAGTAATTACTGTAACAATTATTGAGTAAATGACTTCTTACGTAAGAACCAATAATTTGAAATACTGTGCAATACCGTGTGCTACTGTGCACAACGCGTATTACTGTATTTTTATCACCGGGTATTTCAACAGTTTAACCGTAACAGTTTTACCGTTATTTATAAAAATGTTATTTATGTCGCTTTCTATATCCGATAGTTATTCCGTTGTGGGCCCACAAATAGCTGCACCGTGGTACGAATATTCTCCGACAACAAGAATATTCCACGATCAAACGAATATTCCCCCACAACAATGAATATTTTATAACCACTTGCTCATTTTGAAATATTTGCACATTTCACCCATAACTTTTCATATTTATCAAATCAACACCTTACTATTTCGAAATAATATATAAAGAAAAATTAAATTTTTATTCATAAAAATTGAGGTCTTACATAGGGTGGGTGGGGGGGTGGGTGGGGGTGGATAGCGTGGGGTAGTGTGGGGTGTATATATAATCAGTAAATATTATTTTTTTAATTTTTATGGGGTGTAGGGTGTGGGGTGTAGGGTGGGGGTGGCGTGGGGTGTACCTGCGTAGTGTAAAAAAAAGTACGACTAAAAATATTTTAGAAATTTTTCTTTGGTGATAATCAATCACAACTAAGACGTTTAATCTAATTTAAGGATACGTTAGTCATATTAAAAAAGACAAAGGTTAATTTTGTCCACAAATTTTTAATCCCTCCTAATGGGATTATAATACCATGTTAGACATGATATTAAATAATCCCTCATTCTAAGTTATTTTGTTATCCCGGGATTTATAGTCGAGAGTCTTATTTAAAAAACAAACAAGAGATTAAGGATTATTAATCCAATCTCAAGGGTTATCCTAGTAAACAAACGTGGCCCTAGAGCCAAAAACTTCAATTAAATGTTCAAAATCCTATATATATATATATAAATAAAAAAAAAAAATTGGTGTCCCTATGGCCAGGGCGGTCGACCCACCCGCCCGTGCTCGGGAACGGCTCTGATGACATGTATTGTTGACATATATGTTTTATTTACAACTAGATTTATGAACTGACAAGGATTATCTAGCAACCATAGGCAAGGAATGGGATTGAAATTTTAAATTGCGGTAGAAAAGAGGTACATTTCTTTTAATCTATCAAGAATCTCATAAAGAGAACCTCCTACTTTACAAAAATAGTATATCTCAAAGTTTAAAACGAGTGAGAAATTAATTTAGAGGAAATAGCACCATATAATAAGATGATACTACTTCTTAATGTACTCACCATATTCTCTTTGCTGGTTTTCTTCAGAGCAGAGACAAAACATGGTTGATCCTCTATTTTGGGAGAAGGGTAGTAGGCCTTAGGCTCATCGTCATCGATCTTGATCTCCATGTCAGCTTCTAGATCCTTGGTGTTATAACGAGGTTTCTTTAAACGTTCAGTGTAAGAACCTCCTATACATGCAATTAACGCCGCAAAAGTTCATATAATCCCAATTGTAAAAACAAAAACAAAACAACGAAAAACAGAGGATCTCAACTGGGATTGCTTTTTTCGACCGGTTCGATTTTAGTCGGCGGATGTAACTTTTTTTCACAGCAAGTTGGATCATAAATTGTAACTTGGAAGATTGAATCATCAATTAGGCAGAAAACAAGAAAATTATATTCTTGTAATTTGTGAAAATTGACGAATTCGAGCCAACCGTTGAGGAAGCAGTATTTCTGACCAACTTCTTTAATCTCCACTTCCCATGATCCTCCGCATTCAGTTTTGAGTACAGGGGTACTGGGAAGCTTCCCTTTTAGTTCATTCACAAATGCTGGAGGAATTGGCTGCATGCTTATGCATGTAAAAATTGCAACAACTACAAAACATGCAACATATATAGCCAACAAAAATATCTTCGGATTTAAAGAAAAAACTCACAAGTTTGTTTGTAAAATCATTGATTAGGACCTTGAAGAAGGATGTCGGTGCCGACCGCCTCAAAAGTCCTCACCCATTAATAGTCACCAAAATCAGCTCACCTACTCATATAATACCCTCCCCTCCCAACCAACACCAAACTCATTACTTCTCCTCTCCTCTCCTTCAGCTATAAAAAGGAAGGCCAACGGAAGTAAGAATACACACCAACACAAAAATATATACTCATCCGAGAGTTTAGAAGAAATAAATAGTGAGAGAAAAGCTTTTGCATTCTGCTAAGCTTAGAAAAATAGAAGAGAAAGATAGTTCAAATAAAATAGTGTTTTATTTGGGTTTCCATCACATAGTTATTGCGGTGAAGTAATTTAAATTTGTGCTCAAATTAAGATATCTTTGTATTCTCTCAGATTATTATAGTGAATTTTTTGGAGATCGTCCCGTGATTTTTATCTCTTATTTTTAAAGGGTTTTTCACATAAAAATCTTGGTATCTCATGGTTGGATATTTTTTACTTATTATTTATGCAGTGGTTATTATTTTTGGTGGAACTGCAAATTTAATCAGTTTGGCATATACTGATATTTTATCTGTTTAATTTATCAAAGACAACAATATTTGGGAGGTGATTTTTTTCCAACAACTGGTATCAGAGCTAAGGTTATTTGCTCGGTTGTTTCTGATAAATTTTATGGAGGAATTAGTCGAAGCAATGATTAAATTGACCTCTTCAAATTTTTCGATCTGGAAGCCCAGAATGGAGGATATCCTTTATTGCAAGGATTTGTATGATTCGTTGGAGCTCGAGGGAAAGAAGTCCGCGGATAAATATGAGGATGATTGGAATAAAATGAATAGGAAGACTATTGGTCACATCCGACAGTGGATTGATCAAAGTGTGTTCCACCATGTTTCGCAGGAGACGGATGCTCACGCTTAATTGACAACACTAGAATCTATGTACGAGAAGAAGAATGAATAAAATAAAACCTTTGTCATTCGAAAAATAGTGAATCGAAAGTACAAGGACGGGAGCAGTGTGTCGGAGCATATGAGTGAGTTTCAAGGCTTGGTGAACCAGCTGTCCACCATGAAGTTGAATCTTGATGATGAGATTCAGGCTCTTTTGCTTCTTAGTTCGTTGCCAAACAGTTGGGAGACTTTGGTGGTGTCTCTAAGCAATTCAGCTCCAGAGGAAAAAATGACTATGCAGATGGTCAAGGACAGTCTTCATAATGAGGAGACAAGGCGAAAGGAGCAAGGCGTAAATTTTGAGACACATGTTCTTGTTGCAGAGAATAGGGGCAGAAGTAATTTTAGTGGATTTCACAAAGGAGATCAAAGTCGCAGCAAAAGCAAAAATCACAGGAGCAAGTCAAAGACCAGACAAGGTGAAATGTATAGATGCTTCCATTGTAATAAGGAAGGTCATTACAAGAGAAATTGCAGAATCTGGTTAGACAAGCAGAAAAATGGTGAGCAAGAAAAAGTTGAGGAGAAGAACACTGCAGTCACAGTCACTGAAGATGTTGTGGTTGTTTCATTTGGGGAAGAAAAATGCTTGCATGTTGATGATCAAAAAGTTGATTGGGTGGTTGATACTGGTGCCTCGTATCATGCTACACCCAAGAGGGAATTTTTTACAACTTACAAAGCTGGAGACTTTGGGTACGTGAGAATGAGAAATACTGATCAGTCCAAGATTACTGGAATTGGCGATGTTTGCATTCAGACAGATGTTGGTTGCATTATTATCTTGAGGGATGTTAGACACGTTCCTGATTTGCGTCTCAACTTGATTTCTGGCATGGCCTTTGGACAGAGAAGGCTATGAGAATCACTTTAGCAGTGGAAAGTGGAAGCTTACCAAGGGCTCTATGGTGATTGCAAGAGGTGCTGCTTGTTGTTCGTTGTACAAGACTCATGTCAAGGTGTGTTCTAGCGAGTTGAATGCAGTTGAGGATGACTCTTCACCAAACTTATGGCATAAGAAGCTTGGCCACATGAGTGAGAAAGGGTTGCAGTTATTAGCAAAAAGATCACTCATTCTTTTTGCTAAAGGTACTGTTTTAATCCCTTGTGTGTGACGCCCCCAAATTCAGACCGTCACTGATCTCGAATTCTGTTCATCACGTACTAATTATAATAACAACTAAAATCTCAAACAATGGAATAACAGAATAATTTACATTGATATAACATAAATATTCTCGTCTCAAGTCTCGAAACTATTACTAATACACTTCATAACTTAAACCAAACATTTCTTAATACATAACATTTAAATAAGTCTTAATACAACATAACAGAAACATCCTAATATAGAAAAGCATAGCTACTCCATAGCCTTGCCTTCGCACTTGTCCTGTCCTGGGGTTCCACCTTGCCCTGCCCTAACTAAAATATTTATGGGAAGCAAGAGTGAGCAACAAATTTGCTCAGCAAGTAATATGCCAATAAATGTGAACCCTATATATACAGTTCTAAATCTCAAGGGTAAAACGGTAATTTATCGCTCAGGATTTCAAATAAGAATGTTGTGACCAAAATAAATAGCAATGACTTCCAAATCTATTCCGTGAAGTTGAATAAGGACCACTACGGGTCGAGAAGTTACTAAAGGTTTCAAGAGTTTCAACAATTTCAAGTGAATAAATAGATATCACTGAGTGTTGCTGCAGACCAAAGATTAATAAAGAATCCAATGAATTCAAAGTTTCAAATTAATAAATAATGGATACTGAGTGGTCGCTAAGAACCACGAACTTCTACTAGAATCACCAAAAATATTTCTGGTAACCCAACCAAGTACAATTAGGGGATCAGCCTATCGTACCTGAAGTTATGCATAACCCACCACACCACTGTCGGCACCCCGACTATATAGTTTCCCTTTTTACAAGGGTTGTTCAACTCAGCCAATTTATAAGAGTCCGCACCAAGGCAATTGGTGTGGATCGTTTTTCAATTCATGATATTGGTCTAGCCGAATTAAATGGCGTAGACAATTTCAACAATGTATATAAGAACAATTTATGAGTTTAATACTCGCAACAATAATTCGAATAATATAATCGTGATTTAAATCAATCTATGAAACATAAGTTTGTAAGGCAAGAATTATTCTAGCACCTATTTACTCGTACGACCAAAGTTAGTACAAGCTCGAATATGTGTTCAATAAAGAGTATGAATCAATTACTTGCTCAATAAAAGAGTAGTCAGATACTTGCAATTAATATACAAGAACGGTTTCAAGGAAGCTTGCATAATGAAAGAGTATAAGTTAGGGAACTTGCTTATGACGTTCCTTGAATAAGTAACCACAAGGATATGATACTTGCAACACAATAAAAGTAGGGTTCGGATACTTGCAAATAATACAAGAACGGGTTTAAGGAAACTTGCCTTAAGCGTAGTCTATCCACGTAAAGTAAATCAACACTTTCGAAACCTTATCGTAATATAGTTACGTATATATATATGATATCCATTAGTCATATAGTTTAACATCATATCATATCTAGGATATATGATCAATACATAAGTTAGGTCTTAACCTTACTACACAGTTATAACACATATAGCATTGTATTAAATCATAATGCTTAACCGATTAGGTCTTTATTATCTATGGAATCCCTTCTCTCAAGTTAAACATCTTCATAGTATGTCACACATGTCGTACGAAATCAGATTATAAAACATCATGAAATCAAGTAACATAGTTATATCATGTATGACATTTGTAGTAAATCATAACACTAAATTGGTTATGTCTTTATTATCTCTAGAGTTCCTTTTATAAATAAAACATCTTCATATATTATTACTATCACATAAGACCACACCAAACATACTTTATTTAGCAAGTTATGGCATTGTTATAAGTTAACCGTCAAAATTGGTTTCAAATAACAACATATAATATCACATAGCATGTATTCAATTTAAAGGATACTTTCATGCTCGTTCAACCCTTTCACGTTCAATTTACATGATATAGGTTCTAAGTTAATACCCTTAATAACTTAAGTCCATTCAAGGTTATAAAGTCACAAAGTCTAACATGCTCGCCTTTTAAACACATAAGGTAATCATATAACTTGTATTAAGCGTACTCATGAATATTCACATCGCATACATGTAACTATCTTGTTATTAGTTCGAAAACATGCTTCAATTATGCTTAACTTAATATCATGGCATCTAGCATGGTATATATACATGTATGATACATGAGTGGGTCTACGAGTATTATCTCATATGTCTGTAAACTCCAGAATATGAAACTTGCAATAACATGTTAAGGTTCTCAATCAAAACTTATATTTTTATTAGTAAGGCTTACTAACATGTTCGTGTTACATCATGAAATCCGTATACATAAGTCAATAGGTCCGACATGCATTTCAAGGTTATATAAACATGCCCGAAAAATCAGAATGTATATATGGTCTTTTCATGTCAATATCAACCTTCAAAACTTGCATTTTTGTTAGAAATAGTGAGGTTTAACATGCTCTTGTCATACTATGCACCATATATACATAAGTTATTATGTCTTTCATGAGTCTTTACCTCATACTAACATGCCTCAAAAATCAGAATATCAATGTGTTACACACATGTCAAAAGTTTGTTTGTAAAACTTACATTTCCGTTACTAATGAGGTTTGCACGTTCGTATTTAGTTATGAAACTTATCTACACAAGTGAACATACATTTCATGTGTTTCTAGGTCATACAAACGTGTCTCAAAAGTCAGAATGTCTAAAATGGATACAACGAGTCAACGTCCATTTGAAATTCTAAGTTCATTTCGGAAACCTATAACTTCATCGTTCACGTAAGAAATCCGAATATAACATGCTCATACTAGTTTAACAAGTCCATATATATGTATTAATCATACCAGCATGCTTGTTCTAACTCATTTCATCAACTAACATTTAGCAGACAATAAGCAGTATCCAAAAAAAAATCAAAATCTGCAGCAGGGGCCCTACGCCGTGCCTGGTTTGAATCAAGACAGTCTGCTTCGGCAGACTTCCAAGCCAATTCACAGAAATTCTTCATGAATTAAATTCTAATTAACCACATTGCTTTCTAATCATAATATAAGGCTATATAACAACTCATTAACATTGTTTAAACCACCAATTTTGTGAACTCCAACTCAATTCAAAAATTGAAACTTTTACAGAATATTTCCGAAACAGAAACATAAAATGAAAATGAAGAATCAAGGAAGCTATATTGAAATTCCAACATGCATATAAGTCCATACTACACTACACAAGCTTTCTATAATCCAATTATACTTTAATTCCTCATGATCAAGAATTTCAAGAAACTCAGAGAACATCAATGGAGTTTTTGACAGAAATGAAAATGAAGAACAAAGAACTTAAGATTTATACCTCTGTAAATGCAATTGAACTTACTGCTATTTGAACTTCTCGATTCACAGACTTCTTACTAATACAATGCACTAACTCTATATCTTATACTTACAGATTCTCAACAATTGAAATGAAGAAGGAGAGATGCCTTAGTTATAGAGAAATGGTTACACAGTCCATGTCTTTGATCATCAAATCAAACTAATGGGAAGAGCAAGAACTCAGTGGGTAAGGGAGGGGGGTTGAGTAGTTGGTGAATCCCATGATTAAGACCACTCCCCTTGTGTTGATATGCTAAGAATTGCTGAGTTTGAGGTGGTAGAGTAGCATAGGCCATTGGCCTTTTGTTCATACATGAGAAGAAATGAGGGGTTTCCCTCAGTATGGGACATGGTTATTAATCTCAGAAATTTGGGCAACATGAAGTATATATCACACTTATGTTATTATACACACACTATATGCTTAAGTTATATGCATATAATATATTCTTAGGTTATAGCTTCAATTAGTTTCTCAATGCAATTTCAATAAGTAAATAATATTACAATGTAGTAAGTAGGGGTACATACCCATATATAATCCATGTACATTGTATCATACCGAATATAATTTAATCGGGTATTATATTATTATATTATTTCGATGAAATCATTATTAAGTCACAATTGTTTACTATATATTTGTGATGTACTATTTTAACAATGTCACATAACCTCATGATATATTCATACAACTTAATTAATTAGTCATAACATATAGTTATATATGTATAGTCACATTATAATGTAGTTTATATACAATTGTATAGTCACATTGCATTACACTTCATATAACATATAGGTAGCTATTATATATTATACATTTACTTTGCATGCTTGCACATAGTAATTAATATAATCTCATTATATTAATAACTTACTTATTTTTATTATTCATAATGGCAATTAAAATATTAATCAATTCATTCCTCATAAATTAATGAAGTTATTAATCTCCATAATAATTAACTAACATTTATATGATTAATTATCACGTTGAATAAATATAAATCTTATTATATTTATAAACCATTTTCTTAGTATCAAATCATTACTTGCAAAAATACTAAATCCAGAGATTATTATTATATTTCTCATAATAACAATTAATAATTAATATAGATTAATTGTTCACTTAATAATTCATTTACTTTATAACTGATTATTATTCATAATAACACTTAATAACATTATTGTATGATTAACTATCACATGTATTGCACTCAACAAATAATCAATTAAATATAACTCTTATCATATTTATCAATTACTTACTCGTAATGTTTTGTTATTTATAATAACATATTATTAGCAATTACTCATTAGTAGGCTATTTACTAACCACAATGATTGATTAACAATGTAATGTTAATTAATCATTCACTTATTGATTTCCCTCTTGAATTAATTAAATCATTACTATTTTCATTCTCATGCCACACAAGGCATTTTACGAGTTCATCGTCATTCTCCATATTTCCTCAATTATTATAATTGATAAGTACACAATATTCGAGATTTTTTATTCCTTTACATTTGGTTTTATTACATGTTTCATGTGTATATGAGCTTAATAAGTTGTTTATTATTTTCAGGTGAATTAAAGCTAAAAGGATGGAAACAAGTTGATTTGGAGTTTAATTGAAGAGGAGTTTGACCAGCAGTTGACTTTCTCAATATTTGGAGATTCCTACATGGAATTGGATTGATATTACTATTAGAATTAGGACTTCTTTGAACTGAGATTTTATTTCCTTATTAGATTCTATTTCTTTATGAAAATTAGTTATAATTGTAATTCCTTTTAGGATTTGGATTCCTAGTTCTTATAGGATTTAAGTCCTTGTCTAGCACTATAAATAGAGGATGATAGTCAAGGTTTTATTCATTCAATCTTCTACCAACTACTATACCTCATTGAAGTGCAGACTTGGAGCATGTCAGGCTAGTTTTTTTATTCAGTTCTAAAGGGAGGTGGAACCTTGTTACAAGTAATTAATTAATTGAGTATTATTATTTATTCCTTCTTGTATGAAATTTCTTTTGATAATCTGTTTTCATTGATTGCATGCTAATTGATCTAATTAATTTGATATGGCCAATTGAGTTAATTTAATCATTATCATATACTAGATTAAGATTGGTATTACGTGTAATTGATATCTGTCTTCATCACAAGTAGTAAATTAGTGATACTAATTGTGGACAAGCTTTTGTGTATTGTTAAGATTATCAGAAAATAAGTTAAACAAATCGAGCTTATGTGTTTGTTGCTTGGATTAGCCTAATTCTCTATTTCTTAATACTTCTATCATATTAAATCTAGAGAGCTTGTTCTAGGTTATATGCTAGTTGAATCTGGTGAAGAGCTTGTTTCATACAGTGAATATCTAAGGAGAATTTCGGATAGCAGAGCTTATTGTTATCTAGGGTTAATAGTTTCATTGAAGGGTAAAGAATAGTAACTTGATTAATTGATTGCTGTGCTTGGTGAAACTGAACTACAGAAATGAAGTTTTTACATATTTGGTTAATCTCTTTATTTAAATTCTGTTTTTCTTAGTTTAAAACAATTTCAAAAATCCCCCATCTTTATTTTCTGTTAAAATAGTAGAATAAATCTAAAACAAACTTACTCTCTGTGGGATCGATCCTTGCTTACTATTGTGCTAATTATTTAAATTCGTGAAGTGAAAGTGAGGTTAATTTAGGAGTGTAAACGACAGCTCCCAATAATCGAATTACTTATCTCATAACTCATAAACATTTATGTTCCAATACGTATTCGTTTTCTTATTATATCAAATACAAGACTAATTTTAATTATTCATGAAATTTAAGGTTCTTACATTGTGACTATTGTTTGTTTGGGAAACAACATAGAGTTTCTTTTAGTAGTTCCGCTAAAAGAAAATCAGAGTTACTAGAGAGGGAATATTCTAATGTATGTGGACCCATTGAGATTGAGTCTTTGGGTGAAAATAGGTATTTTGTTACCTTTATTGATGATGCTTCGCGGAAGGTGTGGGTATTTTTGTTGAGAACAAAAGACCAGGTATTCCAGCATTTTTAGAGCTTTCATGCTATGGTTGAAAGGGAGACTGGAAAATCATTGAAGTGTCTTGGTAGCGACAACGGAGGAGAATACACTTCAAAGGAGTTTGCTGAATATTGCAGTAAGCATGACATTCGACATGAGCAGACTGTTCCTGGTACCCCACAGCATAATGGTGTGGCTGAGAGAATGAACCGCACTATGATTGAGAGAGTGCGATGCATGTTAAGAATTGCTAAACTGCCCAAGTCATTCTGGAGTGAAGCTGTTCGTACAGCCTATTACCTAATTAATAGATCTCCATCAGCACCGTTGGATTTTCAAATTCCAGAAAAGATTTGGAGTGGTAAGGATTTGTCTTATTCTTATTTGAGGGTATTTGGGTGCAAGGCTTTTGCACATATCCCCAAGGAACAAAGATCGAAGCTTGATGACAAATCTACTCCATGCGTGTTTGTTGGCTGTGGAGATGCAGAATTTGGATACAGGTTATGGGATCCAGTACAGAGAAAATTATTCAGGAGCAGAGATGTGGTGTTTCATGAGCACTAGAATTATGAGCATTTTGATAATGCTACACAGCCCAGAGATAATAGAGTTCCAGACCTTAGTGAAGTTCCATCTCCAGTACAAAATGCCACAGTTGGAGAAGGAGGTCAGAATGAAGATATAACTGATACAGATTTGCACGATGGTGATGGGTCAGATGCAGAGAGTGTTGATCAGGGGGAGCAACCTGATATTGAAGAACCTCAACTAAGAAGAACCACAAGAGAACGTGTGCCATCAGTCAGATATCCTTCATCTAAATATCTTTTAGTTGCTGAGGAGGGGGAGCCAGAGGATTTTCAGGAAGTCAAGACTCATAAGGAGAAGAGTAATTGGATGAGAGCTATGCAGGATGACATGGATTCTTTGCACAAGAATCAGACCTATGAGTTGACTACACTTCCGAAAGGGAGGAAAACATTGAAGAACAAATGGGTGTTCAAGCTTAAGAAGGATGGTGAAAAACTAGTGAAGTACAAGGCTCGGTTAGTCGTCAAGGTTTTTGCTCAAAAGCAAGGTATTGACTTCGATGGGATTTTTTCTCCAGTTGTGAAGATGACTTCTATTCGAGTAGTGCTGGGATTAGTTGCTAGTATGGATCTTGAGCTTGAGCAGTTGGATGTAAAGACTGCTTTTCTTCATGGAGATTTGAAAGAAGAAATCTACTTGGAGCAGCCAGAGGGATTTGAAGTTAAAGGGAAAGAGCACTTGGTTTGCAAGTTGAAGAAAAGTTTGTACGGCCTAAAACAAGCCCCAAGGCAGTGGTACATGAAATTTGATTCATTTATGGTGGATCAAGGTTACAGCAGAACAGTTGCAGATCACTGTGTGTATGTCAAGAAGTTCCCGGATGGTAACTTCGTCATTATGTTGCTATATGTAGATGATATGTTGATAGTTGGGCAGGATGCTGATATGATTCGCAAGCTCAAAGATGAGCTGTTTAAGTCCTTTGATATGAAGGACTTAGGTACGGCTAAACAGATTTTGGGCATGAAGATTGTTCGTGACAGGAAAGCCAAGAGACTGTGGTTGTCACAAGAAAAGTATGCTGAACGAGTGCTTGCAAGGTTCAACATGGGTGATGCTAAGCCAGTTAGTACACCACTGGCTGGTCATATTAAGCTGACAAAGCGCATGAGTCCTTCTACCAAGGAAGGGAGAGATGATATGGCAGCAGTTCCCTACTCATCTACTGTATGAAGTCTTATGTACGCAATGGTGTGTACACGGCCAGATATTGCTCATGCAGTTCGTGTTGTCAGCAGGTATTTGTCAAATCCTGGTAGAGAACATTGGGAAGCAGTTAAGTGGATTCTCAGATACTTGAAAGCTACTTCCAGTTTGTGTTTGGGTTTTGGTAGTACGAGTCCAGTCTTGGAGGGTTTTACAAGTGCAGACATGGCAGGTTCTGAAGAGAAGAAGTCTACTTCGGGATATTTGTTTACTTTTACAAGGGGAGCAGTATCATGGCAGTCCAAGTTGCAAAAGTATGTTGGTCTGTCTACAACTAAGTCAGAATACATCGCCGCTACGGAAGCAGGCAAGGAGATGTTATGGTTGAAACGGTTTCTCCAAGAGTTGGGTCTGACAAAAGATGAGTATGTGGTTTATTGTGATAGTCAGAGTGCAATTGACTTGACCAAGAATGCCATGTATCACAATCGGACCAAGCACATTGATGTTCGTTATCACTGGCTTCGAGAAGTGATGGAAAAAGAATTGATGAAAGTGTAGAAAGTTCATACCGATGAGAACCCCTCAGACATGTTGACAAAAGTTGTCACTCGTGACAAGCATGAATTTTGCAAGGAATTGGCCGGGATTAAATTCCAAGTGACGGGGTCACAGAAATTATCTACCTTAATGGGTTCGGAGGGGGAGATTGTTGGTGTCGCCCGCCTCAAAAGTCCTCACCCATTAATAGTCACCAAAATCAGCTCACCTACTCATATAATACCCTCCCCTCCCAACCAACACCAAACTCATTACTTCTCCTCTCCTCTCCTTCAGCTATAAAAAGGAAGGCTAACGGAAAGAAAAATACACACCAACACAAAAATATATACTTATCCGAGAGTTTAGAAGAAATAAATAGTGAGAGAAAATCTTTTGCATTCTTCTAAGCTTAGAAAAATAGAGAGAGAAAGATAGTTCAAATAAAAGGGTGTTTTATTTGGGTTTCCATCACATAGTTATTGTTGTGAAGTAATTTGAGTTTGTGCTTAAATTAAGATATCTTTGTATTCTCTCAAATTATTATAGTGAATTTTTTGGAGATCATCCTGTGGTTTTTACCTCTTAGTTTTAAAGGGTTTTCCACGTAAAAATCTTGGTGTCTCGTGGTTGGATATTTTCTACTTATTATTTCTGCAGTGGTTATTATTTTTGGTGGAACTGCAAATTTAATCTGTTTGGTATATACTGATATTTTATTTGTTTAATTTATCAAAGACAACAGTATTTGGGAGGTGATTTTTTCCCAACAAAGGAAGGACAATGCTGTGGCTTCCTCCTACCCATTAGCTAGCTAGGTTTGTGTTGGGAACATGAAATTCTAATTTGAAGAGGAAGGAGGACTGAGCTAGCTATATTTTAACTGGGGAGACTGCAATTTTGTGCCCAACTAAAGCAGAAAATATAGAAATAAGGGGAAATTAAGAGATTAATCTATAACCCTGCACGTGTATGAATTCCTCTGTATTGGGGGGACACTTGTTTTCAGTTTACATGCCTAATCAGAAGCTGGACTGATCTTCCTTTGTAGGATTTCTCGTCTTCTCCGCCATTAAGCACTGTATATGTAATACTATCTATATAATAAAACAGAACCCATTTTGAATTTTTCATTTGACAGAACACAAAGACAGTTCAGATTCTTTCAACTGAATCTAATGACTCACATTTCATCTCACAAAAAAAAATCCAGCCCAAATTAAATTCACCCCTACACTATACCCTCCTACAGTTCTCTCTCATAGTCTCATTCTTCTCTCTCCTCCATTAAAATACGTGATATCTACTCCATCTCTTTTTAAAATTGAACTGCACAATGAGCTCTGGGTCTTCTAATCTTCAGTCTCTGAAGCGGTGAAATAAACTTTCTCACTTTCAAAGTTATTTTTTTCTTGCAATGGCGGTGGAAATGGAGAGAAGATAGAATCAAAGATGTCAAAATTCGATTACCCGAGACTCCCTCACCACGAAACCGTCTCAATCCTCGTCGAATTGCAAATCGCCACCGTCTCCAAATCCGACCTAATGCACCCCAATCCCGATTTCATGTCAAACCTCTACACGCAAATCTTATTACACATCGATTTTCTCTAGTACTCTTCCATTTCTGCACCAGACTGAGTTTTTCCTCAGTGCCATGCTTAATTTTTGTCTTCACAAATTATTTGTTCGTTGAATTTTTATTTTTATTTTTAAATATTTTGTTGGCTTCAGTTTCATTTATTGTACATCCCAAAATGAGAATCCTCTATCCATGTTTTGATCGCCCTGAAAAGAAACTCCATTTTAGTGGACATGAGTTCTCAATTGGTGTTCAGACTAACCTAAAAAATTTGTAAATTTACAGTGAGTCGCTAACTTACCGACTCAAAGTCTTTCTAATTAGTGATCCTGAAACTGAAAAGGTTTCCCCAAATGTTTTAATTTATTAATTTAGGGCTTTTTTTCGATTGATAAAACCTAATGAATTGTTTTGTTTTCTGATTTGCTCTTTCAGTGTGCTGCTTCAATGAATGTATATATTGGGTCTTTTCTGATCCTAAGGGTCTCGAAGGCCTCGCTCATTTTCTCGGTGAGCATCAACATTTGATTGCTAATTGTAATTTATAGCTACTTCAATATGATTTTTCATGTCTGTAATTTTGTATTAGAATTTGGTTATCCCTGAAATTGGAATGATTTTGTGACTTGAGAAATTAATAACATGAATCAGCTACTTCAAATTAGAAGTAATATTTGATTGTCCGTTTAGACACAATCAAAAGCTAAGCTATTTGATTATTTGCATTATTCAGTTGAAGTTGACTTTGATTACATTTCTTAGTGTGCTGATTGTTAAATTCTTGGTTAAACAATTTATATAAGCAATTTTTTGTTTGGACTTTTCTGTTTCAAGTTTTTAAACTTATGGTTACTGCATGCTTTCAAATTATTGGTTTTATGAGTGATAATGAGAAATCGGTTTTCATTGATTTTGTGATTAATAGTATATTGTTTATTTGATCAATTAATTTGAATTAAATTGGAGTTATTTGTATATATTTTTAGGATGTTGATGTGGGAAGATGGGTTTTATAGAGGAAGAGTTGCAGAATGTTTGGAGGAGATGGATGGGGAAGATCCTGTCAAAAAAGCATTCAGTAAAATATCCATCCAGTTATATAATTATGGATTTAATGAGTTCAAAGGGAATAAAATCTGATGCAAATGAGAAGAAAATCTTATTAGTATATTCTTCTTAATTGGGTGAAATTTGTTGAACAGGTTGATGTGCCATAAATGGGTGTTCGAAGAGTCTCAGAAAGTGAAGCAAATATTTCAAACTACTGGCAGAGTTCTTTTGATGCTTTATGAATTCCTTATACAAAGCCCCAATATTAATCTCAAGGGTCTCTTGATTAAGCAATAAAATGTTAAACCTTCCCTTTTTTTTAGTTACTTGAGCTTCTTTTATTACAAGCAAAATTTATGAATATGTTTCCTTCTAATTTATTAATTGCAACTTCCTCTTGAATGAACTGATCAGTTTGAGCAAGACACCGTCATCAACAGCCCCAGCAACCATCGCCAACTCCAAGTCCTTCGAAGCAGGGAAATTCTTCTCTGAATCCTATGTATACTAAATTCGTTACTCAGAGGTTAGTTTCTCGACCAATTAATGGGAAAAGAAATTGAAATTAAAACAACGCTGATGATATCAAGTTGTATTTTATTATGCATCTGTCAAATTCTAAGTATAACTGTTGGTCGTTTACCCGATCAATATATGCGTGCAAGTATACACAGTCAACAAGTAATAAATAGAAAGTAGAGTATCGTCCCACAACGAATTAACTAATAAAATTCACCAAGCACTAGCCCATAACCATTTCAATCTTATTTAAACGAATGATTTGATATTATAATAAAACTGTGCAATTAAAATAATATTAACTAACCCTAGAATAAAACTAGATAATGAAGACATGAGACTACAATTTCACCTATAGTTTCATCTAACTCAAAACACTTCCTGTTAAGCCAAACTAATTATCACGGATTGTTAGTCAAGAAAACGGAAGCAAGACATGGCCATCTCTCGATGTACCAAGCCCATATCACGTATAATCCACAAATGATAGAATGCACGTGAACACCCAAATTACATAAATCACTATATGTCTATGTGACTTAACATTAATAAGGGTTTAAGTGCAAGTTCTCAAATGACTACAAGCAGTGCTTCGGTATATGTCTATCCGAAGCACAAATCATACATTCCAACGCCATGTAGAACATACAATGTGCTTAGCAACCATTAAACTTGCTACAGAACAAATACTTCACATAATATGCTTCTTAGAGGGAAAAAATACAGTTTCAACTCAAGAAAGGCAGAAAATAAATTAAGCTTCAACCAAAACTACGCATCAACTCAGCTAAGAGTCAACAAGGGGTTTATTATGCTTTTATTTACTCATGAGGGCGATATTCGCACTTTTCCGTGTTTACACCTGACTGTGCAATGTCTAGCTCTCTTAGGCTTTTCAGTGATACTCGTGTAGCGAGCTTTCGACCAACGACTCCCAAGACAGATGGCTTTAGGGCGCTGGGTGTAGAAGCATCTCCTAGGGCGTACTTACTCGAGTATCAAAGGCCACAGAACTAAACTAGCCAAAGTGTTTATTCAACATATTTTTTTCTTTTCTTTTTCTCATTTTTTTTATTTAAATAGCATGCATACCCCTTGTTTTTCCCCCAAACTTAAGCTTTTGCATCATCTAGCCATTGCTAACTGTCTACTAAATCTCTATCATTAAAACAAAAATTTCTCAAAAGAAGACAATTATGTGACTATTTAAACTGAGCAAATCGTAATAGATACTCTAAAGTGATATTCGAATACATCAGTTTCAAACAGATTAAAATTCACGTCATGCTATAACATTACAACCAAGCCTAAGTAATCAAAACTGATCAAAAATCATGCAGTTCTAATCTCCTCATAGGCCAAATGAATTTCACACAAACTAAAAACTTCGATTCATGCAATATAACCTAACTAAATGCAACTATTAAAAAAAATATTAACAAATATTTTTGAATTTATTTTTTAGATGCAACATATGAGTAAAAACTAAACTATATGCAGTACACATGAACATACTAATATGCACCCTAAACAAGAACAATCCCCCCAAACTTAAAACGAACAATGCCCTCATTGTAATAAAAATTAAAAGACTACTCCCCTAAGTGGCATCGTCATCTCCGTCCGCCTCCTAATGATCCGATGGTGTATTAGGCGGTGGATAAGTCTGGATGGATCCAAAAGTTGGGAACTAAGCGTGGACTTCTCTAATGCCTTGGAAATTTGGCCTGCAATCCCCCCAAACTTATTTGGCACTCCGAGTTAGTCTTTCAACCTTTTTTAGAAACACTTGCAGTGCTCTTTGTTTTTGACTTCTATTCTGACCATTCATCCTCATAGCAATTGAAATGAACCTGAGAGGATCACATAACAAACTATTAATACTACTACAATCTACCAAAAATTCTACTTAATATCAAAACTACGAAGAATTAAACATAGAGGGAGAAATGAGTGGATATGTAAATAAGAATTAAACAATGAGGGAGAAAGATTGGATGGGGTGTCTCCCATCGAGCGCTTGGTTTATCGTCCTTTAGCTGGACTTCTTCTTATCACGGCTATCCAATTCCTCTACGATAAGTGAGGAACCCTCCATTCATTAGAACCGATGTATACTTTGAGAGGTCCCCATTAGTGATAGCCTTCAATTTTAAGTCACCTAGCTATCTTCTTGTAGATAAGTTTCCAATTTCCAATGTCGAATAGCTAGGCGCTTCCTCCGTTGTGTGTTTAAATAGATTGGGGCATGAAAAACACAACCGGCACTTCTTCAATTGTCTCTACTTCGGCCCACCATGGATTCAAGAATTTAATGTCTCTCATATCATAAAGATCATTGTCGTCGACGTGACTACCAAGGGGGCATGGATGTGCAAAACTGACTGGATTTTTGAACTTTGGCAGAGAAGACACTTAGGGTACTAGCAAGGTCGACTCATATTCGTTGCGATTTAGATCTTTGATGGCCTCATTGTCCTTATCCCCATTTGTCTCCTCAGTTTCAATTTCTTGTAGCTCATCCAGTTGCATATACAGCTCAGACTCTCCATCAGTTTCAGAATCCATGTCATAACACTAACTATTTTGATGACAGCTGTTCAAGGCTTCGAACATTTGATGGAACTAATTCTAAAGATTTTGAATTAACATCCCTTGCTCAATCAGTTTCTCCTTAATTGACGCCATGAACATTTGATCCGCCCGATTCTGAAGATTTTGAATTGACATTGCTTGACTAATCATCATCTCCTTCATTGATGCTATGACCACAATTCCTCCAATCTTAAATTTTCTGTTTCAGCCTTAGACCTTTTTTCTTGTGGCGGTGAAGAGTGATATGTGAATTCTGGTGCATATGTTGGACTTGGATCACAGTATTGGTTTTGATAATCATAACTCCATGACGAATCTGGGTGATACCCCCAATCTTGATGATAATTGGGATAAGCATTGTGGTTGAGGTAATCACCCCCATACTGTTCTTGTCCAAAACTGACGGTGCATTGATGACTCGGATGGTTGTCAGCACAGTAATCATAAGTAACTGCTATCTCTCGAGTACGTTGGGTTGCAATAACGTCCAACTTCCTCGAAAGTGTCTCAAGTTGTGCTGATAATGCAAAAATTGTGTTGAGTCCATCAATCCATGTGTCCCTTGGTTGAGTTATCGTGTATGGCCATTGATAAACAAAGTCATCCATGGTACCTGAAAAGAGAGAAATATAGGGGGAGAATTAAAAATTAAAACAAAATAAAAGGTTTAAATTAAGACTAATTTGATTGAAGCTAATGTTGGCAAAAAATTATTAAGCTAATTCCCCGACAACGGCGCCAAAAACTTGTTGGTCGTTTTCCCGATCAATATATGCGTGCAAGTATACACAGTCAACAAGTAATAAAGAGTAAGTAGAGTATCGCCCCACAACGAATTAACTAATAAAATTCACCAAGCACTAGCCCATAACCATTTCAATCTTATTTAAACGAATGATTTGATATTATGAATAAAACTGTGCAATTAAAATAATATTAACTAACCCTAGAATAAAACTAGATAATGAAGACATGATACTACAATTTCACCTATTGTTTCATCTAACTCAATACACTTCCTGTTAAGCCAAACTAATTATCACGGATTGTTAGTCAAGAATACGAAAGCAAGACAAGGTCATCTCTCGATGTACCAAGCCCATATCACGTATAATCCACAAATGATAGAATGCACGTGAACACCCAAATTGAATAAATCACTATATGTCGATGTGACTTAACATTAATAAGGGTTTAAGCACAAGTTCTCAAATGACTACAAGCGGTGCTTTGGTATATGTCTATCCGAAGCACAAATCATACATTCTAACGCTATGTAGAACATACAAACACAAGCTATTAAGATCATATCTAAACCCATACTCCGTTTCTCAAGTTCATATGGATTATCACGGCAATTGATGGTCAATCAAGTAAACAATTAGGTATGAATCATAATAGACAATCCAATAACAATCAATAAAACTAACAAAGAAGTATATCAAAATAAACTACTCAATAGATTCCATTGTAATCCCAAAATAGAGTTTAACTCATAGTTGAATCAATCCACCATCCACAAATTGAATAAACATTAGAAGAATACAAATAGGAATCAAAGAGAAAATATGAATAGGAATAACAAATATGATCTCTCTTGCTCCAAGTTTGAATCTTCAATGCTCTTCAATTTCTTCAATCTTCAGATCTAATCTAACCTATAATCTATCTACTATATTCTAATCTAATCAAATAAAAAAATAAAGAAAAGAGAAGAACATAATGTAAGATAGTGATCCCAAGGGGTGGAATGCCTCCCCCTCTACTGACTTGTCTTTATCTATAAGCCCTAATATGACTCCTCATCAAGTTACGCTTCAATTGCACTATTTAATGAAAAAGTCAACTCTGGTCAGCTTCAGGAGTGACGCGACCTCGCTGGAAATGGCCTGGAGTTGGGCGCAGGTGCTCTAGTAGTAAATATCACTTTTTTCCCAGGGAAGAGCGCCGCCGCGCTCTAAATACACTATAAAACGACGCAGCCAGGGTACAAAAAATCTATTGCATTGACCTCTGGTAGAACATCCATAACTTTTGATCCGGGAGGAGTTACGGGGTCTGCCACCTATCAAATCAAAGATATCGAAAAGATCTACAACTTTCATTATTGGACAATTGAAAAATAATGGATGGATGAAAGTCGAAATTGGGCTTGAAGTGACAGCTGTGCAATGGCAACCCAAAACCGTGAAGTTCAACGTCCGTTGGCACAAATGTCATATCTCTCGCCTCTGAACTCCGATTGGGATTATTCAAGATGTTCCGGAAAGCTTAGAAGAAGCTCTAAAATAAGACCTAAGTTCCAATCCAAGAACATGAAAGCCCAAACGATGTTCGAATTGCATTTACTTCCCTTTTCATACCAATAGCCGCTTACACAGTTCCCAAGCATAAGATCTACAAAATAACCACAAAATACATGAAAAGTAACTATGAAACATAGGTTTAAGCAACTAATTCAAGTAGTAGATACCGGATAAGTAGGTATAAAACTGACTTATCAATAACAACCATGTTTTGCAAGCTACTGACATGAAACCCAGTTGGAAAGGAAATTCGGTTAGTCTGTTGAAATACTACTACATTTCAATTACACAAAAAGTAAATATGTTGAGATATAGTTGTTCTTCTTTGTTTCAAGATTCTATAAGAAAAATTGATGAAAGAAGAGAGAGGGGCGATGACCAAAGTATACATGTTTGTTCTTATTTACTTTCGATTAGTTACATGCACGAACTATGTTCGTCCTTGATTTTTCATCTTGGTAGAACGGGTGCCCATTCGAAAGCTTTTTCTGTGTACAATATGTTGAGATATGGCAAGAGGACAATGTGCAAGACCCTTCATGAGAAAACACTTCACATTCTTATAAACGAAAAACTTTTCAAAAACGCGTATGTAGTAGTGAAGGTATGTTGTATTGTTTTATGGAATCTTGGATATGTTCTTTGCCAAGTTTAGTTATTCTAAGTATTACTTTATGTTCAGGACAATGCAGGGTCGATTCCACGGCCTGCCGTAAAGAAGTTTGCAGCATCATTTATGAAATTGGGTAATTTAAACTTGATTAACGACGTGATGAGGGCTATCCACAGTTCTGGCTACAGTATTGATCAGGTAATTTGTTGATTTGAATTTGCATAAGAAACCTGCTAACTGCTTTCAATTATGAGGCAGGTCGATAAGCATGTAACACATGTTAAACAATTATCAAACCGATAATGATGTTTGTTATGCTAATTATGATAGCAGCATTTATTGTAGCTTATTTGCTTAAGATTGTAGCTCATATCTTAAAATAGGTGGTTACTGCAGGTTACAAATAAGTTATAATCATATTATAACTTAAAATTAGCAAAATGCACAAGTTACTCGAGCAATGATTATTTTATTATGGAACCGAATTAGGAGAGAATCAAAATAAAACTCACACGTTTGATGAGGAATTATAAGGTAACTTTATATTAATTCTATCCCGTCACGTTTGCCTCTATTTTTCATCAAATATGTATTAATTTTTGCTATATTCATCCAAAACTCATGGCATTGTATTGTTCTCCAAACTGAAACTGAAACTCTCTTTATTATTATAGATTATGCCAAATTTCCTTCGAATTTTGATATCATAAGTTAATCTTATCATGGTTATTTACATCTTTAAAAAATTTATTTATTATCACGATTATAAGGGTTATTTGGATCTCATACTGTTTCGAAAAGTAAAAAAAGAGAGTATGGATTCATACCAATTTGGAGAGGTGCATATCACATATTTGTTGAAATACCATAAAGGAAGAGACAAATTAATTTGTCATTTTAAAAAACTATGTACACCAGCTGTTATGTGTTTAATTCTGTAGCTGAATTTTTTGAGCTATCATGTTATGCGTTTTAGTGATTGATCTGATATGATATCTTTGTGAAAGAAGTTATAGATTATTTTCCTTTTGGTAGAATGTTATCATGTTTAACAGTGAATATATGACCTTTCAAGAAAAAATTTCTATCACGTCATCGACAAGGAACTTTTTTTTCATGCATGGAGTACCAATAAGCGAATGAAAGTACGACGAATTTAATTTAAAAGAAAGAGATAAACATTTCAATATTATGAAGTATGGAATTAGCAGCAACCAATTTTTATTATTATAGATTATCATGGAGCAGAGCTATGATTTAAGAGGAATTGTTACCAAGTCAATACAAACATATGTTATGTAGTAGTTTTTTTGTTGGGTACTGGCTTTGTGAATTATATGGATCTCAATTCATTATTACAAATGTAAGATTGATGCTTACATATATATTTAAATATTTTTATTGATCTCAATTCATTATAAAATGTATAAAGTTGATGCTTACAGTATTTATATTCACATAACATAGTAATATCATGGCTATGACATAAAACGAAAGAGATGAGACAACTGAAGGGTAAAAGAGAAGATTTGACCTTCAAACCCTAATCAACAAAATTGGGGAAAAGTTATCCACTCACTGGACCCCCTCGCGTGGATTTGTAACAGCAGATTGATAGCTAACTCTTCATCAATTACTACTACTACAAGAAAAAAGGTAAAACTAATATCCCCTTTATTTATCTCTCTTCTTTTCTTTACCCTTAATTAAATCTCTCTCCCATTTTTAATTATCTCTTTGATTCTCAGGAATCTAAATCAGTATCTCTATTTCCTTACAATATTGAGAGAGAATATAACTTCTTATGCTTATTTGTAGTTTTCTTGAAAATTTCGTACAAAGTTATTTACATATCTTTCTTGGGGATTATTGTGTGATTTGGGTTGGTAAAAGTCTTTCTCATAGTGTTCATCTTTATAAGTGTGAACTTAAAATGTTTCTAAGTGTTGTATTTTAACAGTTATTGTTGAACCTTGATTTGCTTGAAAAAATTGATGAGATTTTGTTGCATACTTGCATTGATTTGAAAGTGTACTTTGAGTTTGGGAAAGTCCATAAAAGAAATGTGGATTCCTAATTTATGGCTAAGGGAAGTAACCTTAATCTGGTTGAGTTTTTCATTACCAAAGTTAGTAGGTTAATAGAGGTAACAGTGTTGATACTGTAATTCTTAGTTTTCTTTTCCTAATTTATCTTTGCGGCATTAAATTTTTTCCTATCCCAAAATGAGTGAACAACTAAGTAGAGATGATCTTTAGATATATTGAATCAGTAATTGGATGATTGCTATAAATTTATCATTTTATTGAGTGAATAAATTACGGGAATAAATTTATTATTTTATTGAAATATTACTGTTTTTAGGAGTTTATTTTGTAAGTGGCATAGTGTATCTCAAGTGTTTGATGAAATGAGGCTAAATTTATTTTTATAGGTTCGTATAGATCATAGGTCATGCTTATATGCTTTAGAAGATAGTTGTTTTGTCAATCTAGGATTTAAGTTTGCTGATTTTTGTTTTTGTTTATTTGATCAGGAACTCCTTTAGATAATCCGTCTAGGTTTTCGTTGCTTGAGAAAGAGACTTTGCCTTTGAGTTAATTATCATGAAGTGATCAAGAACCCAATGGACTTTGCTACAGTGAGGAAGAAGCTAGGGAATGAAAAATATTAACCTTGGAACAATTTGAGGTGGACGTGCATCTCTTTTAAAATATTTGAGTATCGATCCATTTTTATAATCCTCTCAAATAGCTTAAATTATTTAAGGAGTATATGGAAAGTAGATTAGGTAATAGTTATACTCTTTAAATGAGTTTGAATATTAAGGTATACATTGAAGGATACTTGGTGTGTATTTCGAAATTGTTTCTCTATTTTCTGCATGTGTGTATTTTTGTGTTCCGTCTTTTGTAAAGTTAACTAATTATACATGGTTATGGTTATGATGATTTTGGGTTTGGAATGATGGTTGATGATTGTAAGTTTTGTATACAGGTTTAGATTTTTCTGGATATCTATTTTTAAAGGAAACTCTGCCGAAATTTCTTGAAATTAGTAGCGACTAGCTTGATGTTTTGGTGGTTTGATATGTGTTGATGATTGAGTATGTATTGATTATTGTAGTGGTACGGTGAATTATGATAATTGTTATGTCTGATTGTAAGTTATTTTATGTTGCAAAGAGTCTTTACGCCGTGTCTTCAGGCACGGGCAATTACTAGTACATTTATATTGCAGAATTTTTTTTTTTTTGTTGAAGAATATCTTATGCAAGAAGATTCCATGTCTTCTCCAAACTACTTCAGGCCTTGAAAGACAATTTGAAAATAGTAAAGTCACAAAAAGACTGTAAATAATGAGCTGAACCCCAAAATGACAACGAAATTGGTGATTATAAAAACTTTTTGTTCCTTGACTGTTGTTTGAAATTTAGTAAAAAGTGACCTTTTGATACTTGCTTATATTTTTTCGTCCTATAAAAGTATAATATGCATATGGTAAGATGTTGTAATTTAAGAAGCTGTAATTTTAAGAAGTTGTAATTTGGAGTTGCGTATGTATATATGTGTGTGTGTGTGTATATATATATATTATATATATATATACCCTTTCATCCAACAATACCATCTCGATGCTGTTTATGTAGTCTGCCTTTGTTGAAGCTTGGCATAATTTAAAGTCGAGTTATCATGACTTTAATCTTCCACGTCTCTTTAACAGGGATGATGTCATCAACAAAATCGTATCTAGTCGTCATCTAAATAATGAGATAGGTAAAGTATAAGATAAATGTTTAACAGAAAATAATAAGGAGATAATTGTTTGTAGCATGAGTTATTGTGTAATAGTTGGTATGTATTTATAAGGAGAAAATTAGGTTAAATAATGGAGAGTAATGATAATAGCTCAGTAATGATAATATCATAAAGTAGTGATTTTAAGAAATAATAATTAAATTAGAAAGGATAATATCAGAACAGTTGACGTTACCAAAATAATTTAGATTTGTAGTGATTTAGGAGATTATAAATTCAAAATATTAATTTGTGATTAAAAAAGTAGTGATTTTAGGAGATAATAATTAAATTAGTAATGATAATATTAGAACAGTTAACATTATTAGAATAATTTAGATTTGTAGTGATTTAGGGGATTATAAAATCAAAATATTAATGTGGGATTAAAAAGTAGTGATTTTAGGAGATAATAATTAAGTAACGATAATATAAAAACTGTTTAGATTGAAAAAGTAATGATTTAGGGGTTTATAAAATCAACATAGTAAGTTATGATTGATATTATTTGTTATTTTAATTTTGTTTTAAATGTTTTAAACTGTATAATATTATGTTGTAATATAATTATAAATGGTATAATATTATGTTGTAATATAATTAAATTAGTAATGATAATATCCGCACAGTTTAGATAGGTAGTGATTTTGTTCTATACGTGTATTATAATATTATACCATACATGTATGATATAATGTATGGTATAATATTAGAAAAATAGTGATTTTAGGATATAATAATTATGTTTTAATATAATTAAATTAGTAACAGTTTAGAAAAGTAGTGGATTTTGGGAATTATAAAATAAACATATTAGTGTGGGATTATATATATGTATGATATAATGTATGGTATAAGATTGTAAATGGTATATAATATTGTAAAATTCTAAAAAACAAATTTATTAGGTTGTCACGGTTAGTAATGTTGGAACTTATATATATGTATGATATAATATTATAAAAGATATAATATTATAAAATTCAAAAATCGGTGTAATTATGTAGGACACCTGAAAACCGAAGTAATGGATGAACACATTAATTAGGTAGGACATGTGTTGCAATTTAGGAATGACAAATGTCATGCAATGGTGTTATGTACTGCAATTTAGTATATTTAATAGATTATTTTTTGTAGTGGATATTATTTTGGTAGAACTGCATATTTAATCTGTTTGACATGTTCTGATATTTTTTCCATTTAATTTATCAAAGACAACAGTATCGGGAGGTGATTTTTCATTTGAATTCAAGATTCTTCCTGATCAATGTTCTTGTTAATTCTTTTTTGTTTGTTTTAGGTTGTGGTTCATTAAGTGTTCAGCTATATGTGATATCTGTGTTAGTCTTATTGATGTATTGATGAATAACAAAATTTATAAATGATGAGGTTACTTCTAATATTTCCTTTCTTTTGTGTTTTCCCTTCGCTTCATGGGAATTAAAAGTAGTAGGAGAAAGTTAATTGTTTTTGTCTTAAATTTTCATAAATTGCAGGTTAAAGGGACTAAATTTGTTAGTCAGGTAGAAGTGCTGATAATCTCTTTGTACATATGTGTTTGCTGTTATTTATGGTGGTTTGGGTATTAAGGCACAAAGTTTTACCAAACAGTGGTTTCTTTTATTTATACAATATTATCCTGTGATAAATAATTATTTTATCTTACCATTCGGCCCTTTTCCTATTGGAAAACAATGCATTAACAAGAGAAATACTAATATAAAATTAGAATAACTTTTCTAGTAATTGAATGAAGGTCGAGGCGCAATGTTTATTGCCCTAAAACGTTATTCCGCCCCCCACTGGTTCATGACTTTTGGTACATATGAGTTCCGGCGTTAGACAACGACTAAACCCTCAACTGTGTGTATTGAAGAAGGAGGTGTTGGACTTGTCTTTGTGAATTGCCCAACAAAAGTGTGAGAGAAAGTTTTTTGAGAATTTTTTTAATGTATTGTGTGCGTAAGGAAACGTAACCTTACTAGGGTTAGGGTTTCGAGTTGGCTGAGGAGGAGAGAAATCCACAAAGAGTATGGTCTTGATTGATTGATGGAAGAGGGGAGAAGAACAGGTAAGCGATTGCTCGAGTAACACGTGGCAGAACTCTTAGGATCCAAGAGCTCTACTAGAGTATCGAGGATCCAGTGAGCCTTCTTGTGTGTCTTTAGTTCAGAGAGAATCAAAAGTCCCCTTCTATTGAAGTGGAAGGGGATATTTATAGAGTTTTTTAGAAAATAGTCACGTGCCTAGCACACGTCTGGGTCTTGTGCCTAGCATGTGATTTCAGAGGAACTTCTAGAAATACCCTTAGTTACTTGAGCAATGCCCAACTCACCCTGTCCTTCTAGCCACCAATCCAATCCCTCAATCAATTCCCAAAATGAGCAACCTCCCCGAGCCTTCTGCCTCGGGACACGTGGAGGTTTCTCCCTATTTCTTTAGATCACATGTAAACCCTAATTTATACTTGTCCTCACATTTGCCCCCTGCACGTGAGTCACGCCTTCGAAGTGACGATCGTGCAAAAATACTTGTTATCTTTGAATCCTGTTCCAAATTTCTGAATAATACGCGGAGCTCGATGTTGCAAATCTCAGAAACCAAAATCTTATGAGAGGAAAACCCTAAGGGAGCTCTCCCAATATATGTTGGAAATCATTTATCAAATTTGCTTTCCAAATCTTGCTAAATTAAATCTGAAAACTTGGCAAGCAGGGGATTAGTTGCAACAGTTAATAATATATATTGATTATTCAAAAATATGGAAATAAAAATGTATTATAAATATATTTAATACATATTTTTTTATTAAATAAACTCACTGATATAACGTAGCATGTTATCTGAAAGTAAAAAATATATAAATAAATAAATAAATAAAGATGCATGGTCAGTATTTATTTATTATATATATAGACATTTAATCGTGATCCATGTATATATATATTTAGCAATCCAAACCACATAAGAAGTTTGGAAAAATAGGTTCAAATTTATTTATTTATTTATTTATTGGTCAATAATTAGAGTTCTAAAACAAAACAATTTTGTAGAGATTAATCCACGTAGAGTCACAAGTTTATTAAGATATATGTTTTGTGTGTGTATATATAGAAAGAAAAGACTCACTTGCTTCTTCGTGACTGATGAAGGGATACAATATTAGTAGTATTGTATTGGAGAGCTATTCCAGAAAGAGAAGTACTTGACGCAATTTCGATGCAAGGCTGTCAAATTTTGAAATTTGCGAAGAAATTCTGGAACCGGAGCATTCAGATTGTTCTGACTGACGCAATTTCACTAAAAGAAACTCAAGCTTTGCAAAAGAGGAGTCATTGCAGGTATATATATATATATATATATATATATATATATATATATATATATATATATATATATATATATATATATATATGTATATATATATATATATATGTATATATATTTTATAATCATTGCAGGATTGCATGTTCTATTCTTTTATATCTATATATAAAACAATGGGTTTGACATTATTGATCAGCTCGCCTCGGGACTCGGTGGATCACTTTGGACCACTGCCAGCTATCCATCTTTTTGATTTGCTCACAAACTATTTATACAATTATAAGCTTTTCAGTACCTAAGTAATATATAACAATATCATTAATGTATAAATAATTAGCCAGCATTCCAGCACCAAGACGTTATATATATATATATATATATATATATATATATATATATATATATATATATATATATATATATATATATATATATAATATAAAAATGAAACAAATGGTAACTTATATATAATTAAGACCACTGTGACGTTTTTGTTTCGTTTTTTTTTGGTTCTATTATCTATATATATATATATATAAATATAATAAAAATATGAAAAGCCCATCACTGCCACGTTTTTTTTTGTGTGGAATTGATTTTTTTTTTATTTTAAATTTCTATCACTTATTTTTTCTTTCAGGTAATTGCAAAATTTTTCTTTTTTTTTCGGATATTAAAGAAAGACTTACTTTTAAAGAATTCCAAGCGGCGCTTCGCTCCAAACAATCAAACAAAGAACCAAGAACGGAAGCAAGCTACCATAGTTGGACCATCATGGAAGGGTGTACCCTAGTAGGGTACCGAATCCCGAGGTGGCTGAACTTGAGCATAACGAATCTCCATGTGGTCGAATCCTGAGGTGACCGAACCCTAGAGGATTTTTCGTCCTTCGCTAATTATTTTGTTTTCGCTTCTTTTCAGGTGTTCCTAATATCTCCTTTTCCGGGATAAGTCTTCTTATTCGAGTTAAAGTTTTTTCCTCGTCGAACATTGTCAAGGGGAGATTGTTTTCCAAAGCGACCTCATTTGTTCGGGATTCACCATTTCTCTTTTACCATGGTAAGCATTTAATTTCGAATGCTTTCATCACCTTTTTCTTGTTTCATAGAATTCTCATGTCAAATCCCCCTCGTTGTAGGCTAATTCTGACGAACGTTCTGCGGACCCGAAAACCACTAAGGAAATCCCCTTCATAAGCGAGTGGGGAAAAGCTCCCTTTTTTAGGTCTTTTGACGTTTTCTAGGAACAAACGAAGAAATATGATCGTGCAGCTTTTCCTTCACCTGACAAAGGGGGTTTATTTCTATATGCAGCTGCTGGTGAAAGTGCAGACAGCTTTCCCTGCTCTACTCAGATTCTCCGCATGTGCATTGAAAAACAGGAATATCCTTTCAGCCCTTTTCGTTTCCTGTCCGACTCATCTAGTCGCCTTCCAGGATGGTAACCTTGGACCGATGATATCCTTGGGAATTCCGATTATGTGAAGATACTGGACAAAGCTGGGATTTTACGTTATATTCAGCTATGTAGGGATCTTCGTATCCAACAGGACTATGACGCCCTTACCTTACTGATTTCACGCTGGTGTTCTTCTACATGTACATTTGTTACCGCTTGGGGGGAGTTCATTCCTACTTTAGAGGATGTCTATGCCATTTACCAGTAATTATTTCTTCTGTTTTGTACATTCATCCTTATTTTTTATGGATTATGTAATCATTCTGAACTATACTGTAAGACCCCAACTTTTATGAATAAAGATTTAATTTTCTTTATATATTATTTCGAAATAGTAAGGTGTTGATTGATAAATGTGAAAGTTAAGGGTGAAATGTGCAAATATTTTAAAAATGAGCAAGTGGTTATAAAATATTCTGGTTGTCGGGGAATATTCGTTTGGTCGTGGAATATTCTTGTTGTCGGGGAATATTCGTACGACGGCGCAGCTATTTGTGGGCCCCACAACGGAATAACTGTCGGATATAGAAAGCGACAGAAATAACCTTTTTATAAAATAACGGCATAGTTGTTACCGTTAGTACTGTTGAAATACCCGGTGGTTAAAATACAGTAATACGCGGTGTTGCACAGTAGCACACGGTATTGCACAGTATTTTGAATTATTGAGTCTTACGTGAGAAGGCATTTACTCAATTATTGTTACAGTAATTACTGTTCAATATTTTATATTATTGACTCAATAATTGCTACGTTGATATTTTATATTATTGACTCAATAATTGCTGCATTGATATTTTATTGACTCAATAATTGCTACGTTGCTATTTTTTATGATTGATTCAATAATGGCTACAGTTGATATTTTGTAGTATTGATTAAATAATTATCATTGCACAGTATTTCACATTATCAACTCAATAATTCATATTATTTGAATAATATTATTAGATAGCATTATTGACAATGTCTAAGGAAGTTCTGTCTAGGAGGGGTTATTTAATTGCGCGCCAGTAAGGAGAAGTCCTTATCGGAAGGCCCCCTCTTTCCTAGGAACGACCTGGTTGTCAATATTGTAGTTCTATAATATTATTTGTGAATAATTAATTATTGATTTATATGATAAGGAAATATTTATTTTGTGGATATTAAAGAAGAAATTAGCACTGATGTGTTTTTATCAGTATTTTGGTATAGAAAATCATCTGGTTGTGGATTTCGGATAATTTATGTTTGGAATTTGGAAAAACTTTCTTCTGCAAAGTTGTAGAGAATTAAATTTCCTATAGAAAGACATAGAATTTGTATTTTTCTGACAAAGGGGCTATTTATTATGAATTATTGAAGTTTCGGGAAATAAATATTTTTTAAATAAAATGCTGGGCCCCACTTTTGTTGTTGGTTGAAAATTTTGATTTTCTTAGCAGCCGGCGGCGGAGATTATTTTAAAAATAATAATATTATTTTATTATTTTAGTCTCCTTTGGCATCCTAAGCTTTTCCTATAAATAGGGTGCTTATGTTAGAATTGAAAATCACACCAGAATCAGAAGTTTTCTCTCTCTATAATATCAAGCGTATTTTTGTGAGTATTTCGATACTTTGAGTATTAGTATTCAGTACAAGCTTCCGTCGGTATTATATCCGATATTCCAGTCAGAGGTACTATTCTTTTGAGGTAAGGGATGTTATTTTCTTTCGTAAATGATATTATTCTTTTCAATATCATTATACCGAAATATTGTCATGGATTTTATGTTGAAATTCTTATTTTTTTCGTCGGAGTTACTATTCACGTATACGGCACTATTCACGTATACGGCACTATTCACGAAAAAATTAAATTTTCTTCTATTTGTCCAAATTGCTTGTTAAGGTTACTTTCTTTGATTATATCCAAGTTTTGAGCTCTATTCTTGAATTTTGCTTCATAATTGATTATTACGAGGTATTTTTGAATTGGATATACTAAAATACGAATCCTTAGTCTTTGTCTTTTATCTCACTAGATTCATTTTTTTTAAAATGTTTTTTATCATTCTCAGTCCTAAAAGGTGATGTAACTGAATATCTTTGGCCTGTAGAGCAAAGATGAATGATTACCTGATGAATATCTTTGGCCTGTAGTGCAAAGATGACAGGTGTTGAGATGAATATGACCACTGATGATACAAATGAATATCTTTGCCCTGTAGTGCAAAGATGAATATTTGATTTGAGATGCATATTGATTGATGTTACAGGGATAAAATATTGATGATGAACGGTTATTTTCGCTGCGAATATTGATCTAAAACTTGTTGTCCATAATATTTTATCTGAACTGTTGAAGACTAACGATAATTTGTTTTCCATTATCTTAGTCATAATATTCTTTACTGAGCTAGTTGAGCTCACCCTTTTTATCTGTTGTCCTCTTCAGGAAATGAGAATGTTGCGGGAACTAGTCGGGGGTCCGAGTTAGAGCAGTAGTAGTCCTCACTATTTCTGATAAATAGTGTGATAATAATTGTAATGAGGACTTAGTTTGAATCTTAATATTTTCTACATATTTGTATTGAGACTCACAGTTGTGTGGTCGTATTTTGCACGACCGTATGATATAAAGTTTGTATTTGAATTCTGTACCATGTATTTGGCGACTCAGAATGGGTTGGGTTGACTGGACCTATTCTGGGGGCGTCACAGTTGGTATCAGAGCTTAGGGATATGATCTCTGGCGGAGATCGGGGAATAGAACTAGGAGGGGAGAGACGAGTAAATCCTTCGCTAGTATGTCCTACCTAAGCTTATGTGGTATTTAATTGGTCAGTCGGAGCATAGGGTTAATATGTGATATGTTAATTTGTTTAATTAACCCTTGTTTTATGGCAGTATTTGAGAATGGCAACTGAGAATGTTAACAACGAAGTGAATGAGACCGTGGAGACACCTTTAATTACTAACCAGGAGAACGTGCAACAAGAAGGCAATGTTCATCTTGAAAACAACGCTGGTCAGACGATAAACGATGAGATGTTTAGAATTTTTTTGCAGTTTATGCAAAACCATACGAGGGAGACTCGTGTGCAACTTACAGGTGGCGATAATAACAGCACGCGAGTTGTCACGGCCAAGCAGTTCAAAGAATTGGGACCACCAGAGTTTCTGGGAAAGCCGGATCCGATCAAGGCGGAGACATGGATTAAACAAATTACCAAGATATTTGATGTCTTGGGATGCACGGAGGAACAGAAGGTTCCATTCGCCACGTTTATGTTCCGTGGAGAGGCAGATTACTGGTGGGAGTCTGTGAAGCGTACCCAGCCTACCGCACTCAAGATGTCTTGGGAAGCGGTCCAGAAACTATTTAATGACAAGTACTTTCCTAAAAGTATTCGTCATATGGAGGAAGTAGAGTTTATCAGACTTGAGCAAAACAACATGACGGTATCCCAATACGAGGCTAAGTTCGCGGAGCTGTCCAGGTTTGCACCTCATTTGGTGGAGAATGAAGAACGTATGACGCGGATGTTTCTAAGATGTTTGAAACCCGAAATACGTCAATACCTCATTTCTCATAAATTTTCTCTATATTCGGATGTAGTGAACAGGGCCCAGTTGTTAGAACAAGATAATGATTATGTTCAACCGAGGGACCACAACCAAGGTCGTACCGGTGGCAGCAGTCATCGGAGCAATGACAACCAGCGAGGAGGAAAGTATGACAGAAGCGGTAACCACTCCGGTGGTAATCGTGGCTATGATAGTAGGAGAAGCGAATCGAGGGGAGATTTTAAGAAGAGAAGGTATAACAATGAGAACGTGAAGACGTCAACATCAGCACTAGCATCAACTGTTTCGAGGGGAGGAGAACGACCACCGGTCGTATGCTATAAATGCGGGAAAGAGGGACTCATCAGCCCAAACTGCCCACAACTATTCAAAGCATGTTACAACTGTGGAAAGGAAGGACATATAGCTCGAGATTGTCCTATAGCGAAACCAAGCTCAGCGGGGGTGGTGATTCCAAAGGCGGTTGCAGACAAGTCAAAGTCGGTGATTCCTGGAAGAGCGTTTGTCGTGACAGCCCAAAATGCGAGGAACCCACACGAGGTGATTACGGGTAAGCTCATCATAAACTTCTGCGAAGTTTACACCTTATTAGATACCGGTGCTACCCATTCTTTTATTTCACCTGCTTGTGCTCAACGTTTGAACTTGACTTCTGATAAATTAGACTTTGACTTATCTGTTGAAACTCCGTTAGGAGAAACTTTTGTTACATCCACAGTTTACAAATCTTGCTTGATTCAGATTGGTACCCTTACCTTACCTGTTGATCTTATATCTTTGAAAACACTTGCATTTGACGTGATTTTAGGAATTGACTGGTTAACCACTTACCATGCCAAAATTGATTGTTTTCGTAAGGTTGTTAGTTTTCATATTCCTAATCAACCTGTTGTGCGAATCCAAATCACCAAACCACTAAAATCAGTCAATATCATTTCAAGTCATAAAGCTATTCGTTTATTGAAAAACGGATGTCAAGCTTTCTTAGCTCATGTCACTGATCTAAATCAGAATACGTCAGGTTTGAATGATATTTCCGTTGTTAATGAGTTTCCTGATGTATTTCCCGAAGAACTTCCCGGTCTACCCCCAGAACGTGAAGTTGAATTCTTTATTGACCTTGAGCCCGGTACAAAACCTATTTCTAAAACCCCATATCGAATGGCTCCTATTGAACTTCAGGAGTTAAAGGTTCAATTACAAGAGTTGTTAGACATCGGTTTTATCCGTCCTAGTACGTCTCCTTGGGGTGCTCCTATTTTATTCGTAAAGAAGAAAGACGGGAGTATGCGACTTTGTATTGACTATCGGGAGTTGATGTTATCATCAAGAATAGGTATCCGCTACCTCGTATTGATGACCTGTTCGATCAGTTGCAAGGAGCACAATTCTTTTCAAAGATTGATCTTCGTTCTGGATATCATCAGCTGAAGATTAAAACTGAGGATATTCCAAAGACTGCTTTCAGAACTAGGAACGGGCATTATGAGTTCTTAGTCATGTCTTTTGGATTGACTAATGCTCCTGCTGCTTTCATGGATATGATGAACCGTATATTCAAGGAGTATTTGGATCAATTCGTTGTAGTCTTTATTGATGACATCCTCATCTATTCTAAAAGCCGAGAAGAACATGAGCACCATTTGAAGCTAGTACTTCAAAAGCTTCGGGAGAACAAGCTATATGCCAAGCTGAAAAAATGCGAGTTTTGGCTTGAGGAAGTAGCATTCCTTGGGCACGTGGTATCGGTGGAGTATCTGTTGACCCGGCGAAGATCAAAGTTGGGAGCAACCTAAGTCGGTGACCGAGGTACGAAGCTTTCTGGGCTTAGCTGGTTATTATCGGAGGTTCGTAGAGGGATTTTCTCGAATCGCTACTCCATTAACTCAGTTAACTCGGAAAGATACAAAATTCGTTTGGGGCGAGGAATGCGAGAAGAGCTTCCAAGAGCTCAAGAGGAGGCTCATTTCGGCACCTGTTCTGACAATACCATCTGGTTCGGATGGATTTGTTATCTACAGCGATGCTTCGGGCAAAGGGTTAGGATGTGTTCTCATGCAACATGGGAAAGTCATAGCCTATGCCTCGCGACAACTCAAAGAATATGAAAGGAATTATCCTACTCATGATCTAGAGTTGGCAGCTGTCGTTTTCGCGTTGAAGATCTGGAGATATTACTTGTACGGAGAGAAAGTGGAGATTTATACAGATCATAAGAGTCTTAAATATTTCTTCACTCAGAAGGAACTCAACATGCGGCAACGACGTTGGCTTGAGCTGTTGAAAGATTACGATCATACTATCCAATACCATCCTGGAAAAGCGAACGTGGTAGCTGACGCGTTGAGTAGAAGATCATATGTGGAAACGAATGCGATGATGTCAAGTATACTCGTAGAACCAGCTTTGATTGATAAAGTTAAAGCTGCTCAAGCTACGGATGCGGAGATGATGAAGATGAAGAAGAAGGTGCAAGAAGGTGCCATTCCAGAAGCAAGAATCGATGAAGAGGGAATACTTCGAGTCAACTCCAGACTTTGTGTTCCTAACGATTTTGACTTGAAACATAGAATTATAATGGAGGCACACAACACACCGTTTGCAATCCATCCTGGGAGTACTAAAATGTATCGTGATCTTCGACATACATTTTGGTGGAGCAATATGAAGAGAGAAATCGCGGAGTTTATTTCGAGATGTTTAACTTGTCAACGTGTAAAGGCGGAGCATCAAGTACCAAAGGGTCCATTGCAACCATTGGAGATTCCGAAATGGAAATGGGAACATATTACGATGGATTTTGTTACGGGTCTTCCCAAGGTTTCTCAAGGCATAGATGCGATTTGGGTTATTGTTGATAGATTAACCAAGTCTGCTCATTTCTTGCCGATACGAGAGACTTATTCCCTGGAATGTCTTGCTCATATGTACGTGAATGAGATTGTGAGATTGCATGGCATGCCAGTATCCATAGTTTCGGATCGTGACTCCAGATTTACTTCACGATTTTGGATCAGTTTGCAGAAAGCTATGGGCACGGACTTACGCTTCAGTTCGGCTTATCATCCTCAAACGGACGAACAATCGGAAAGGACTATTCAAACTCTTGAAGATCTATTGAGACTCTGTGTTCTAGACTTCAAAGGGAGTTGGGATAAGTACCTACCATTGGTGGAATTCTCCTATAACAACAGTTATCAGGCAAGTATAGGCGTGGCTCCATTCGAAGCGTTGTATGGGAGAAAGTGTCGTTCTCCAGTATGTTGGAACGAGGTGGGTGAAGCAACATTGTTGGGACCGGAGTTAGTACGTATGACTACGGAAAAGATCCAAATGATCCGACAACGTATACAAACGGCACAGGATCGACAAAAGAGTTATGCGGATCTTCATCGAAAGGACGTGGAATTTAATGTTGGGGACCATGTGTTATTACGCATTGCTCCGTGGAAAGGAGTTACGAGATTTGGGAAGAGAGGAAAGCTCAATCCACGATTCATTGGTCCATTTGAGATTCTTGACCGAGTAGGAAATGTGGCCTATAGACTCGCATTACCTCCAAGCATGTCTCGTGTTCATAACGTGTTTCACATATCCGTGTTGCGTAAATATGTGAAAGATCCAAACCGCATTATTGAGTTAGAACCAGACGAGATAGCTGAAGATTTAACATACGAGGAGGTACCTGTCAAGATCTTGGATAGGAAGGAGCATGTCCTACGCTCGAAAATTATACCTCAAGTTAAAGTTTTGTGGAGAAACCATGCTATTGAAGAAATGACCTGGGAGTTGGAATCGGAAATGAAAGCGAGGTATCCTCACCTTTTCGACATACCAGGTACGTACGTCAATTTCGAGGACGAAATTTCATAAGGAGGGGAGGTTGTAAGACCCCAACTTTTATGAATAAAAATTTAATTTTCTTTATATATTATTTCGAAATAGTAAGGTGTTGATTGATAAATGTGAAAGTTAAGGGTGAAATGTGCAAATATTTTAAAAATGAGCAAGTGGTTATAAAATATTCTGGTTGTCGGGAAATATTCGTTTGGTCGTGGAATATTCTTGTTGTCGGGGAATATTCGTACGACGGCGCAGCTATTTGTGGGCCCCACAACGGAATAACTGTCGGATATAGAAAGCGACAGAAATAACCTTTTTATAAAATAACGGCATAGTTGTTACCGTTAGTACTGTTGAAATACCCGGTGATTAAAATACAGTAATACGCGGTGTTGCACAGTAGCACACGGTATTGCACAGTATTTTGAATTATTGAGTCTTACGTGAGAAGGCATTTACTCAATTATTGTTACAGTAATTACTGTTCAATATTTTATATTATTGACTCAATAATTGCTACGTTGATATTTTATATTATTGACTCAATAATTGCTGCATTGATATTTTATTGACTCAATAATTGCTACGTTGCTATTTTTTATGATTGATTTAATAATGGCTACAGTTGATATTTTGTAGTATTGATTCAATAATTATCATTGCACAGTATTTCACATTATCAACTCAATAATTTATATTATTTGAATAATATTATTAGATAGCATTATTGACAATGTCTAAGAAAGTTCTGTCTAGGAGGGGTTATTTAATTTCGCGCCAGTAAGGAGAAGTCCTTATCGGAAGGCCCTCTCTTTCCTGGGAACGACCTGGTTGTCAATATTGTAGTTCTATAATATTATTTGTGAATAATTAATTATTGATTTATATGATAAGGAAATATTTATTTTGTGGATATTAAAGAAGAAATTAGCACTGATGTGTTTTTATCAGTATTTTGGTATAGAAAATCTTCTGGTTATGGATTTCGGATAATTTATGTTTGGAATTTGGAAAAACTTTCTTCTGCAAAGTTGTAGAGAATTAAATTTCCTACAGAAGGACATAGAATTTGTATTTTTCTGACAAAGGGGCTATTTATTATGAATTATTGAAGTTTCGGGAAATAAATATTTTTTAAATAAAATGGTGGCCACACTTTTGTTGTTGGTTGAAAAATCTAATTTTCTTAGCAGCCGGCGGCGGAGATTATTTTAAAAATATTATTATTATTTTATTATTTTAGTCTCCTTTGGCATCCTAAGCTTTTCCTATAAATAGGGTGCTTAGGTTAGAATTGAAAATCACACCAGAATCAGAAGTTTTCTCTCTCTATAATATCGAGCGTATTTTTGTGAGTATTTCGATACTTTGAGTATTAGTATTCAGTACAAGCTTCCGTCGGTATTATATCCGATATTCCAGTCAGAGGTACTATTTTTTTGAGGTAAGGGATGTTATTTTCTTTCGTAAATGATATTATTCTTTTCAATATCATTATACCGAAATATTGTCATGGATTTTATGTTGAAATTCTTATTTTTTTTGTCGGAGTTACTATTCACGTATACGGCACTATTCACGTATACGGCACTATTCACGAAAAAAATTAAATTTTCTTCTATTTGTCCAAATTGCTTGTTAAGGTTATCTTTGATTATATCCAAGTTTTGAGCTCTATTCTTGAATTTTGCTTCATAATTGATTATTACGAGGTATTTTTGAATTGAATATACTAAAATACGAATCCTTAGTCTTTGTCTTTTATCTCACTAGATTCATTTTTTTTAAAATGTTTTTTATCATTCTCAGTCCTAAAAGGTGATGTAACTGAATATCTTTGGCCTGTAGAGCAAAGATGAATAATTACCTGATGAATATCTTTGGCCTGTAGTGCAAAGATGACAGGTGTTGAGATGAATATGACCACTGATGATACAAATGAATATCTTTGCCCTGTAGTGCAAAGATGAATATTTGATTTGAGATGCATATTGATTGATGTTACAGGGATAAAATATTGATGATGAACGGTTATTTTCGCTGCGAATATTGATCTAAAACTTGTTGTCCATAATATTTTATCTGAACTGTTGAAGACTAACGATAATTTGTTTTCCATTATCTTAGTCATAATATTCTTTACTGAGCTAGTTGAGCTCACCCTTTTTATCTGTTGTCCTCTTCAGGAAATGAGAATGTTGCGGGAACTAGTCGGGGGTCCGAGTTAGAGCAGTAGTAGTCCTCACTATTTCTGATAAATAGTGTGATAATAATTGTAATGAGGACTTAGTTTGAATCTTAATATTTTCTACATATTTGTATTGAGACTCACAGTTGTGTGGTCGTATTTTGCACGACCGTATGATATAAAGTTTGTATTTGAATTCTGTACCATGTATTTGGCGACTCAGAATGGGTTGGGTTGACTGGACCTATTCTGGGGGCGTCACATATACCTTGTAGCCTTCGTGCTGATGCTTCAGCCTCTTGCGGTTCATCTAGCCTATCTTCTAGGGATGTCGAATGTGTTGCGTACTTGACAGAAGCCTTCAAACGGGCTTCCAATTACACCACGAGGTTTCAAGGTGATATAATCCTTTCAGACTTCGAGACCCCTAACCATCCGGAGACTTCTTGGCTGTCTTGGGTGCGCTATTTCTTTCGGGATTACAAGCCTGGCCATTGGAATAGTCCTATTTACAGGGAGTCCGTCCTCACTCTTCATGAGGCACATTGTCCTTTTTCTTTGGCTGCTTATCTGGTTATGTGTTTATCTCACTTTATCTTCCCCGGATCACCCATAGACGGTCCCTCGACCCGTATGTTTAGCTTAGCGGCTTTGTTATCTCGGGGTTTGGAGATCCCTCTTGCTCCTCTCTTCTTGGGGACCTTGTATCGTCGCTTGGATGAAACTGTCCTTGCCATGAGAGAATCTGTCGGAAGGTACCCTTTCTCAGTTTCCCTCTTTCTTTTTTTCTTTCTTTTTTCGTGTTATTAATGTTTCTTTCATTTATTCAGGTATGACGTGAGTTGCTTTGTTCCATGTTCCTTTCTTCAGATCTTCCTCTTTGAGCATTTTTGGAACCATTCAATTTCTGGGCACTTTTCTCAGAAGAAAAGGAAATTTTCGCACCCTTTCTCATCGCCCAACATTGTTCCCCGCAACGCTCGCTGGATTGATCATAGAATTACTTCGGATTTGCGGCTTTATATTGATAATTTTTCCTGTTTCACTGCTCGCCCTTACACCATTGTTCCAGAGGATGGTTTTCGGCCTCACTTCTATAGGAGGGAATTTCGTTCTTTTTCGAATGTTAAGGAATTGACTGGGTCTTCACTTTCTTGGTTCATATTCCTCCGAGCTACGGAACTTCCATCTTTTATTGAGGATGATGGGTTTGGCACCGTACTTTACTCTCCTCATAGAGTCATGAGGCAATTTGGATTTGACCAAAATCGACCTTTCGGCCGCTCTTGCCAGAGGGATTACGAGGGTGCTCTCCTCAATTTTGTCCCCACATCTTCCTCATTTGCATGGGAGTTTCCAAAACCTTCTAATGCTTCACGTGACCCTCTTCATTTCGTTATACCAGATGATTCTCGGCAAGGGCGGTATACTACTTACGAACGCAACTAATAGCTCATCAACCTTAAAAAGTGGCAGGATAATACTATGATTTGTTCACTGCCAGCTTCTCCTCCCGAACGTCTTCAATGGACCAGAATGTTATGTTATCCTAGATCTAATACTCGTTCAGAGCGTTGGCCAACTAGTAGTCGGCTTTTTGAGCGTAAGGCTTTAATCTTTGAGTCTCTTCTTCCTCTATCCGCAGACCCAGATGTTCCTCCTGCACAGGTCCCTACTACTTCTTTAAATCTTCCACCACGGGCTTTATCTCGGATACCTCCTCCAGCTCCTCCCTAGAGATCTTCTGCTGCCGAGGAAATGAGAGTTACTCGCTCTAAAATGAGGGCATCAGCTATTACCAACTCTGAGATGCCCCCTACAGATTCTACTATGGTCCCTGCTAGTCGTTCTGTCATTAAGCTTCGCTTAAAGCCGTTAGCAAAGCGCCCTCTTGATGATGCTAGTCCTAGTGTGTCGGCAACCATGGATCCGGTCAAGAGACAGCACAAACTTTTGGTAAACTTTGTAACATTTTCATTTATATCTCTCAACCATTCATATAGCTATTTTCGTGTTTCCCCATGTCATTATTTCCTCATTTTTTTTAGATTACCGAGGCTAATGAAGAGGATGACGATGCTCCTGTTTTATTTCCTATGGGTGCTGTAAGTAAGACGACTGCGGCTTCCACAACTTGTGAGCCTCCTTGACCTATCACTGTTGCTATTGAGGACTCTTTATCTGATGTGAGCTCAGGTAATGTTGTGGATGGTACAACTCTCTCTTCACGTGCTCTTATAGCCTCTCCTCATGACAGTCGTAAGGATACCGGTGAGGCTCCTATTTTCTCGAGGGGGAATCCTTCTGAGACTATTGCTGATGTTCATCCTCCCCAGAAGGATTTTGCCAAGTTGGTGATTTCTCGAGAGGCTATAGTTGATAGCACTTTGGGTGGGTTGATTGACATTCCACCTTCTGTGGCATCTCCCAACTATTTGAACATTGACTATCTTGTGAGTATCTATCTTTGGGTCAATATATCATCTTCTTCTTGAATTTTCTTTCTTTCTCCCAAATATATTATGCTTTATTTTCTTGTTTTCAAAGCGAGAAGATGAAAGATCTGCCTTTGCCTGCTGATACGCTTGCTTTATTTGATACTCTCCATCCAGATGTTAACTTCTTGCCATATAGTGATCTCGGTTATCCTCCGGGTTATCTTTCGGATGACCAAGGCTTCGAGAATTCATCGGCAGCACAGCAACCCCCTGCTCCTCCATCCTTTGTTTCGACTGATTCTATGATGGCCTCTAAAGTAGCTTCTGCCAGAGCACCCTTCAATCCAAGTGGAGACCTTGTTTCTTGGAGGGGTTTTCAGATATCTTCTTCCAGCCAGGAAGTTCTCGATCGTCTCATAGCTCAGTTTCCTCAAATACTTGGCCGTCTGACTATCCGCATAGCCCCCGTCCAAACTTTCTTTTTGGATCGACTTGCGAGCCTTATCCTTGAGTTGCACAGTCTTTCTTTCTATTCTTTGCGAGCTGAAGACTTGGATAGATTTAGCAGTGAGCTTAATGACTTCTCCACCGTTGGCTTTGACATGTCTCCCTTTCGTGATCGGCTGAATCTTCTTAGTTCCACTTTTCAGATTGTTGCACTACGGTCAGAGGTTACTATGTATCAGCTCGAGAATAACTCTTTTTCGGAACAAATCTCGGATCTTGAGAACACCGCAAACGAACTGGAGACCCGACTTCAGGGTTTAAAGTTAAATATCCAAGCTTTACGAAAATTGAAAACCGCCAATGTGAAGGTTCGAGATACTGCTATTGCTAAATTAGAGGCCCTAGCTTTGCCCCCTCTTCAGTTTGATATGGCATGGCCTTTAGATCATGGCTTTCTGTAGTTTTTTTTCCATTCCTGTAAAAAAACTCATTTACATATATTTCCTTTATCAGAATATAGTTTCTTTGGCCTTATTAATTGCCTACCATTTGAATTTATTTATTTTTTCACAAACCAACACTTGAATCCATACTTAAAAAAAATCAAAAAAATAATAATTATTCAAGTATAAGTGAAAGTTTGACATTTTGTTGATAATCATGTTGCTTTTAACAAAAAGCATAATGTTTCAGAAAATAAATCTTGCTTTTGTCGGAGAAAGCATAACGTTCGCCAGTTTTAGAGATAAAGTGTAACTTTCTTGAGTGTGAGGACTTAAACTCAGGTGCCTCAATTACTTTTAAAATTAAAAGTATAACTTTTCTGTGATGACTATCTTATGTATAATATTTCTTTACCCATTTCAGGTTCAATGGGCCCGAGATAGCATCTGATCCCACACGAGATATTTTGCAATATCCGCTTTCGGAGATCTCTCGCACCTTATACTGGCCTTCCCATTTGGGAAAAAATTTGGTGGTTGGTGTTCCCCTCATGACTTGATTTGCTGTCTTGAGCACCAAGTCCCCCACCAGAATTTGTCGGGGTACCACTGCAGTATTGTATTGTTGTCGAAGTTTTTCATGGTACCGTTCTAATTTTTCTTTAGCCTTATCTCTAAAGTCAGTTAAGGCTTCTAGAGCTGCTGGTCGGTTCTCTTCCTCGACTAAGCTTCGGAGACTCATCCTTGCCGAAGGAATTTCTATTTCTGCGGGCAAGATAGCTTCTTCACCATATACTAAAGCGTATGGGGTTTCACCCGTAGGCTTTCTTTTTGAAGTTTGATAGGCCCATAATGCTATTGGTAACTGTTCTGCCCATGTCTTCGGATGATCGTCCAGGGTTTTCGAGAGAATCTTGATCAGAGTTTTATTTGTGGCCTCTGCTTGTCCGTTGCCTTTCGGGTAGTAAGGTGATGATTTGTAATGCTTCACTCTGTATTTATCTATCAGACTCTTAACGTCCCTATTGATGAAGGGAGTTCCATTATCTGATAAAATGACATTCGGGATCCCGAAACGACAAATAATATGCTCCTTGATGAAATTTGCCACTGCTGGTCCCGTAGCCCTCTTTAAAGGTATTGCTTTTACCCACTTTGTGTACATCTCAGTGGCGGTCAAGATCCAGATGTTTCCCTTTGAATTGGGATGAATAGGACCTATAAGATCCATTCCCCATGTATGAAAGGGTCATGGTGTTGCTAAGGTCCGTAAATCCACGGCGGGAGCATGAATCAAGTTCCCATGAATTTGGCAAACGTGACACTTCTTGGAAAACTCTAAGAAATCCCCTTCCATTCTAGGCCAGTAGTAACCATGATCAATCAACTGTTTATACAACTTAGCTTCTCCTTGGTGTTCATCTTTGTGCATTTGGTAGACCAAATCTTTGGGCTCTCCTAATTCCAAACACCGCAAGGGCTTGCCGTTGAACCCTCTTCTAAACAACTCTCCGTTTTGCAAGAAGAAACTTTGTGCTTTCTTCTTTATTGTGACTGCATCCTTCTTTTCAGCAGGAAGACTACCACTTTGTAGAAATTCCATATATGGGATTCGCCAATCCGCTATGTCATCGATGAAGGCGCATTCCTCCTCCCCAGGGTATTCTTGGCATGAAAGACATTGCCGTTGAAGTGCATCTGCTTCTTTCTTCATTTCAGGCCAATAATACCCTTGACGCTGCAACCTTCGATACAAGCCGATATCTGCCAATCCGCAGTTTTCTTCATGTACCTGATATAAAACCTTATTTGCTTCATCCCTTCCCAAGCATCTTGTCAATATACCATCTACTTCTTTATGGTATAATACTCCTTTAATGATGCGATATTTCTGAAGCTGTACCGATGATATATTCCCTTCCTTTGTTTGTAATTGATGAGAGATGACATGTCTCCAATCATCCGTCAGATCTTTGGGAAATAATTCCAGCACCGTGGTTGGGAGAGTTCTTTTGATTACCTTGACATCCAAGTCTTCTCATTTGATATGTACTCTAGATGCTACATACTCAATCACCACTTTCCTGAAGGCTTCCATCACTTTTTGTGCCATAGTTCGGTATGGTGCCAAGGTAGGTTCCTTTATTGCAAATTGACCTCTTACTTGCTGCACTATCAGATTTGAGTCCCCTCTTACTTTGAGACACTTGGCTCCCAATTCTCTAGCTGCCAGTAATCCCAATATGAACGCCTCATATTCTGCTTCATTGTTCGTGCAAGGAAAATCTAGCTTGTATGACAGGGCCACTTCCTTTCCTTCCTTAGTAGTTAACACCACACCTGCTCCTCCTTTCCCTTCTGTGGACTACCCGTCGAAGGCCAAGTTCCACCACTCTGAGTCTTCATCCACCACGTTAATTGTTTCTACTTCTCCCCCTGGAAGATCCTCAGAGGGGGATTCGTATTCTCTATTCGGAAACTGAGCGAGCAGGTCTGCCAATGCCTGACATCTGATTGCCTTCGGTGTTACGCACTTGATATCATATTCTGAAAGGATCATCATCCATCTTGCAGGTCTTCCTACCAACGCTGGCTTGGTCAGCAAGTATTTGATTGGGTCAGTTCTTGTTACAAGCTTCACTTCGTGTGCCAAAAAATAATGGCGCATTTTCTGTGCGACGAACACCAATGCCAGGCAATGTCTCTCTAATTATGAGTACCTGGTTTCGGGTCCCTTGATTATTCGGCTAATGTAGTATATAGGCTTTTCTTCCCCATCTACCTCTTGTGTGATCAATCCTCCTACAGACTTTGCAGTAGAAGTGATATACAACTGCAATGGTATCCCTCTCTGTGGTACTACCATCGTTTTCACCGAGGCTAAAATTTCCTTTACTTTCTTAAAGGCTTGTTGCTGGTCCTGCCCCCTGTCCCATTCTGTCTTTCCCTTTAGTAACTTTCCAAAAGGTTCCGTGACTTCTGCCAATACTGGCATGAATCTCCTCATGTAAGAAATTTTCCCTAGAAAGCTCTTCAACTATTTTTGCATTTTTGGTGGGGGCATATCTGTGATAGCCTTTGACTTGTTTGGGTCTACCTCCAAACCTCTGTTGTGCACCAAGAAGCCCAAAAATTTTCCAGCTGTCATCCCAAAGGCGCACTTTTTTGGATTCATCTTTAACTTGTACCTGCGACAACGTTCAAACACCTTTTTTAAATCCTCTATGTGAGTTGTCTCCTTTTTAGACTTCACCACTATGTCATCCACATAGTCCTCCACAGTGTCATGAATCATGTCGTGAAAGATGGCGTGCATTGCCCTTTGGTAAGTTGCTCCCGCATTCTTCAACCCGAATGGCATTACTACATAGTAAAAGTTTCCAAACAGGGTACGAAAGGCTGTCATCTCTGCATCTTCTATGGACATTTTTATCTGATTGTAGCCTACGAACCCATCCATGAATGACATCATCTCATGATTGGCTGTTGCATCCACCAAAGTGTCTATATTGGGTAGCGGATACATGTCCTTTGGGCATGCCTTGTTCAAGTCTCTAAAATCTACGCATATTCGCAACTACCCATTGGATTTCTTTACTGGTACAATGCTGGATAGCCATATTGGATGTTGAATTGGCTTGATGAATCCTACTTCCAACAACTTCTTGATATCTTCCTTTATTTGTGTTTCGACCTCTGGTGCATAGGTGCGCGGCGCTTGCTTCACTGGTTTAGCTCCTGGGCTTAGGTTCAAATTATGCTCTACCAACTCCTTGTCGATCCCAGGCTTCTCATTATAGTTCTAAGCAAATACATCCACATACTCCCGCAGTAGCTTTACCAGCTCCTCCTTATGGTTGGGGTTCAGCTCCTTGTTAATGTAAGTCGGCTTTAGCGTTCTTTCTCCCGTTGCCAGATCGACTTCCTCCATTTCATTCTGCTGAGGTTTTGGTCGGTCCTCAAAGCATTCCGGAGCTGGTTCCACCTTCTGCTGCACGATTTCTTCCTTTTCATTGCTACAGGAGTAGGGGACACCTCCTGAGCCCTCAGATTTGGGTGTACCTTCGAGCTCCTCCCCCTTGCACCGTCACAGGCGGAAAACTATCTTTCCATCAGGTTTGATAATTTTTTCCCACTTTGTCTTCTGTTCTTCTTTTCTTTTATTTACTTTGTCAGTTTCCGATTGGGCTGTCCGTTTGGCGTTGATTATATTTCGAGCGTCCTCCGAGTCTGCTGCCGGCTTCCTTTGGTCTTTTTCTTCTTTCTCTACATCTACTACTACAGGCTTCTTATTTTTGGGACATTCACCTTATTCTAAGGTTGGCTTCTTTTCCTTTTTCGCAGGCACAAACTTATCATCCTTCACCTCCTCCCAGATTGCTAGCTTTAGAGAATCAGGCTTGGCAATCTAGTTTTCTCCTTCTTCAGCGACATCGTCGAAGAAAGCTGCTTTAGTGATATGTGCTTCCTCTGGCCCAAAAGGGCTTCTTGTCGCTGGTACCTTAACCTCATTGCCTTTCCAAATTGCCTTCATGAACTGGTGAAAAACTGATGGCACCACCCCATAGTCATTTTGCCTAGCAACACATGATATGCTGCGTCAACCTCTGCTACATAGAACATCACGGGTCCCCGGATCTTCCCCACTTGCATGTCTACCTTGATGTATCCGAGGGTTCTCGTGCTTTAATTGGCAAACCCCGTGATGTCTGTCTTTTCCTTAACAATCTTCTTTTCTGGCAGACCCAACCGTTTAAAGATGGAGTATGACATGATATTTACAGACTCTCCATTATCAATGAACACCCTACGCACTTCTATGCCATTAATTGTTGCTGTCACATATAACGGTCTATTATGTGGGTATCTCACCCCTCTATCAGCCTTAGAGAAAGTGATCTTGTTCTCTTCCTCCTCCACTGTCTTCACAAACCCTTTGCTAATTGCCATGCAAGTCTCCTTTGTTTCGGCAGCTTTGATGATTGCCTTGGTCGCTTCTATCCTTGCTTCCTTAATCAATCCGATCTGATCGAAAAACTTCCTGAACTTAGTTCCGTTCATCAACGCGGTGACTTGCAGACCAGGATTTGAATCGTCCTCAATCACTTCTGTGCCCTCCATCATCTCCACTTCTCTTTCTTCTGGTGATTTACTATGAGTAATGGTATTGCACGTTTCTTTCCCCTTGTCGTTAGGCAGTGGCTTGTCCAGAACGTTGTTTCCTCCTTCCAGTTCGATTTCTCCTGCCGCCAACTTCTCATGGTAAATCCTCCGCAGACTGTAACAATCAATAGTGGAATGTCCGGCGTATTGGTGCTATACACAAAAGTCTGGTCTCCTCTTCACTTCTTCTATTACAACAAATCTGGGCCTTGGAGGTTTAAAAACTCCATGTTCTACCCATTGCTCATACAAATCCCTGAATGCCTTCTCACTGCACGTAATAGCTCCTGGGAATGGTAACCTGGAAAACTTGTCTCCTGGCTTTCCTCGATTCCTTTCATTATTTCCACTTTTTTCCCTCTTGACCCCTTGTGGCTTTTGCTGAGAGTCTGCTAAAGCCACAGTAGCAGTCCTTCTGCCCTTCCACATAACAGTCGCATGGCTTGCGGGCAAAGTCATAATTCCTCCCAAGTCTTGTGCAAATGATGAGAGCGTTGCAAAAGAATCACATGCTTTAGTGACCAAGTGGGGTTTAAAGGCATCTAGGGCACCATTGTTGCATATGCTTACTAGTTTCTTCTCCTCAATCGGCTCCACATATTTTTGCGCCTAAGCCCTGAATCTGTCTACGTAATCTGACAACTCTTCATTTGGCTTTTGTTTGAATCGCATTAATTCCACAATGTTCACCTGTTTCTACACATAGAAAATTTTCTTAAAAAATTATAACTTCAAATCGTCCCAATCTTGGACTGACCCTTTTTCTAGATTATAGTACCAACTGAAGGAACTATCTGTCAACGTTTTATTGAACTCACGGAGCAAGAGGTTGTGGTTGATCACTTCATCATAACCCATCCACGGAGACATCGACTCTACAAACCTGGCTATATGTTCTCTTACATTCCCTTTCTCTCCATTGTACTTCGAAAATTGTGGAGGGTGCTCAATATACCCTGCTGGGTAAGGCTGTCTCCGTATATACGTCGGGTATGGTGGAGTGAAGTCCAATTCTGAGGGTCTGGTTGTCTGTCTTCGGAGTTGATTGATTACGTCAAGCATATCATCCTTCGTCACATACTGGCTTGTTGTATGGACTCTTTGAGGGGTTATGATGTATTGCTGCATTGGCGGTGTGTGTGGTAAGGAGATCGACCGGTGTACACTTGCATCATTTAAAGCTTGCATTGGTTGTGTTTGTTGGCTTGTTTGTTGGGCATGGCTCGGGATAGTCGGTATCTGCACTTGTGAAAACACTGGGAGTGTAGTGGGAATGATGATTGATTGAGGCTAGTTTGTTTCCACTCTGGGTTGTGGTACATCACCACTGTTTTGGGGATCCAAAGGTATGATTGGAATATGATAACTCTTTGTTGCTGGTGGCGCCTTTTGATTCTCCTTATTATTACCCCCTCCTATTCGTTCTTCCTGCGAAGTTCCTGGAAACATAGCTTTGAAGTTTGGAATCTGCATCAACTGCTGGCGAAAATTCCCCATATCTTCTTGTTGCCTCTGCATTTCTGACATCATGGCCATCATCATCCCTTGTCCTTCTCGTGCCTCCTTTAACGCCTTGAGCATTTCCAACTGCACAACATTCGTGGTTGCTTGTTCTCCACTTGCTTCCTCACCTTGTCTTCCTGTGCCTATCTGTCTGATATTGGTTTGTTGTGGATCAGCCATATGTGGTGATGTTGAACTTCCTTCAGAAGCGTCTTCTACGATGGGCTGATCAAGATCCAGATTCGTGCCTTGGAAAGCTTGATTTGCTTGATTCAGAACCGGATCCGGCGAAGTAATGCTAGTTGTCGGTGAAACTTTTTCTGTAGTTCTCCCGCTTCGCGTTATGGGCATACCCTTCACGAATTCTGCACCTCCCCAGCAGAGTCGCCAAAGAAATGTGGGTAAGGAAACGTAACCTTACTAGGGTTAGGGTTTCGAGTTGGCTGAGGAGGAAAGAAATCCACAAAGAGTACGGTCTTGATTGATTGATGAAAGAGGGGAGAAGAACAGGTAAGCGATTGCTCGAGTAACACATGACAGAACTCTTAGGATCCAAAAGCTCTACTAGAGTATCGAGGATCCAGAGAGCCTTCTTGTGTGTCTTCAGTTCAGAGAGAATCAAAAGTCCCCTTCTATTGAAGTGGAAGGGGATATTTATAGAGTTTTCTGAAAAATAGTCACGTGCCTGGCATACGTCTAGGTCTTGTGCCTAGCATGTGATTTCAGAGGAAATTCCAGAAATACCCTTAGTTACTTGAGCAATGCCCAAATCACCCTGTCCTTCTAGCCACCAATCCAACCCTCAATCAATTCCCAAAATGAGCAACCTCCCCGAGCCTTCTGCCTCGAGACACGTGGAGGCTTCTCCCTGTTTCTTTAGATCACATGTAAACCCTAATTTATACTTGTCCTCACATATTGTAAACCACGAAAATCAAAATCATTTTATATGAAAAATATTATAACATTAGAGGAAACTGAAATGAACGTGGGATAACGTTCACGCAAAAAAACCTAGAATTGTTGTTTATAAGAAACAATATTGTCATTATTATTTTAAAAATTGCTTCACTCTTTAAAACAAATTAAAATTTTAAAATTTTATTTTTATTTTAAATTAATGTTTTATTTTAGTTTTAGTTTTATTTTTAAAATTGATATTTTATTTATATTTTGAATTTTTTTTCTTGTTTTTTAGTTTTATTTATTATAATTGTACCTTTACATCCGTTACTCTTATTACTTTTTTTAAAAGAAAAAGTCAATAGCCTTTTTTTTAATCCGATTATCATGAAGATAACTTCATGGTAAATTAATCAATTAACCAATACAGTACTGATACGCAGAGAGAAAAATCACCTTCCGATTTATGTGTCAATACTGTAGTGTTCAATTGACCATAATTAACTTCATACTAAACTTTTTTTTTTTTGGAGGGTGAGTTATGCTAAAAAAACAAAGTTTGAGCCTTTGAGGAAGGGGTTTGTTAAAAAGGCACAGAAGTTTCAGTTTTGCATTTCAGTCTAAATTGGGTTTTTTTTATAAATCTTTGCTTAGGGTTCTATTGCCGCCTACAAAAATCTCAGGCAAGTAGCAAAAGATAAATATATATATATATATATATAACGTTGATCGGACATGACCACAGACGGCGCCGCAGCCACTAACTCCCTCCCTTTACACGACGCAGTTGAGAAAAAAGTTCTGCCCGACGCAGTTGAGAAAAATGTTCTGGGTATTGCGGAAAACGTAAAAAATAAACAAAATGATGAAGCTACTGAAGGTATTGAAATTGGTTTTGGAGTTGGAAATGGATGTGGAAGTGATAAAGGATTTATGGGTTTTGCTGAAAATGTGAAAAATCAAGAAAATGATGAAGATGCTGAATTTGGTTTTGGAGTAGGAAATGGATGTGGAAATGAGAAAGGATTTATGGGTTTTGCTGAAAATGTGAAAAATCAGGAAATTGATAAAGCTGCTGAAGTTATTGAAATTGGTTTTGGAGTTGGAAATGGATGTGGAAATGAGAAAGGATTTATGGGTTTTGCTGAAAATGAAGAAAGGAAAGGAAAAAAGGTGAGAAAGGGCAAGAGAAAGGGAAAAGGGCAGAACAAGTGTGCAAGAACAGATGGGATTGAGAAGCGTGTGATAATCAATGTGGAAGAATCTACATCTGAAAATGGGTGTGACAGGAAAAGCGATGGGACCAAAATTTTCTACTCAAGGAAGGAAATGGAGGCTTTAAGGTTTGTAAATGTGGAAGATCAGAAGAAGAAGTGGGTTGAGATGTACTGTGGGTTTGGACCTGTTGTGACAAAGGAGTATGATGGTCTGGTTGATTCGAATCGTCAACAGAAGAAGCAAACTGGGGTGAACTTTGATCCTAGAAAGAATATCAAGAAAATTTTTGTTGCCCCTGAAATTCTTGGTATGTTTTCCTATTTACTTAATTTTGATGGTCATTATGGAATTCCTGCTTAATATATGGTTATTTTTCTGTTTAGTGTTTTTTCTCCTTGAAAAGATTGCTAGAATGCTAGATACATGCTGATTTTAAGGTTTCTTATGTGAGCCATAGTCTTTGGATCTTGTATGGGTTGCTTACTTGCTTATTTATTTGAAATGAATTGTCTAAATTTTGCCTGCATTAACACTTGAGAGAAAAGTTTTGACCTGCATTAACAGTTGAAGCCTTAGAATGACAGTCTTAGACCTTTGCTGCGTGTCAAGATTTAGTTCAGTTAACTTAAATGATGCTATGTTTTAAGAATGATTTGTCGTTTACAATTTTTTACTATGGGTACGATGTTATTACTTGTCTTCTTCTTTTCTATTAGTGATGTTAATAATCATTTCATTAATTTTGTAAAAGTTTCTTCTTTGCATTTGAACTCAGAATGGAGTTATTACTTACAGAATCTTGTCTGGTTGAGTTATTAGTTAATTTTCTACTAGGTTCTTGCTGCATCTTTTGAATGGTAGTCTGGAAAGTTTTTCTGACTAAGTAAGTCCTGAATCTGTTTGACAATTAAAGAGTCTATTGGAACAACATTTTATTCTTAAGTTTAATCTAGTTCTGTTTGTTGTGTAAGCGATGGACCAAAAGTGCCCCTGCAAAGAGGAATTTTTTTTTGTGTTATGACTTGTTGGATTGAATCATAAGAGTATTTGCTTGGGCCTTGGGAAAGTAATCAAAGAGAAGTTCATGTAGTCTTCCTTAATGACCAGGTGGGTCCTAGTCTTAACTTAGCAATTCATAGCCTCAACCATCCCCCCCTTTATGTCAATCAGCTTTTTCCCCAAACCCTAACCCTAACTATTCAACAAATCTAGTCTTAGGACCCTTGACATTCTCTCTGTCGACAACTTAAAGCAAGCTTAACTTTCTAATATACTAAAGTAGCCTCAAACCTCAGACAATCCAATTGGACGTTCCACTTTAATGTATTGTGGTATCTTATCCTCCAAAAGCCTATCTAGAAAACCATAAAATAGCATTATTCATTAGTAGCATGTCTGAATTCTTTTAGTAAAGGTTCTGCCCTGTATTAATGACTAGTTTTTTTTAATGGATTTCAGCAGATTGGCTAATTTCATTGATCTAGTAAACTTCTTTTGACATTTGAAGAGGAAGGTTTGTGGTTGGTTATAAGCCTTTCTTATATCGAGAGTTATGCAGGGATTTTGAGAAGCATGCCCCACTGTTGAAATGTAAGAACATAATTGTTACCCGTGGTAGTGCCTTCTTCCTTTTGGGTTGGTTGAGTAACAACACTAGTGTTTTACATTTTTCAATTTGATTTTAAGATGGTGTGATTGGCGTCTATGCTTTTGATGATATGTGTCATGTATGTATTTGAAACTACATGGGGATAAGATTCCCCCACCCCCCCTTTCTCACTACCTATACCCCCATCCCCACCAGTTGCATTGGTGAAAAGGAATTAACAGAGATGACAGGTATGATTAGTTGTTTACTGTTAATTATCGCCACCTGAACTCTTAAATATGTTTTTATGTGCCTGATGTTTTATGTCAAATGTTCATTCTGGATAGATGGTTGGTTGCTTCCCTAGTCAAAATTTGTTCTGGACTACATGGTTAGTTTCCTTGTGACATCTCTAAAAGTACTTGTGTTAATTCTTATTTTTTAATTTCTGTATAATTCAGATATTTTCATTTTTTTCTCACATTTAATAGATTGTATTGGATTTCTAGTGATTATTAGATATGTAATGTTGTTTTCCTTAATCCCATCCTTTTGTAATTCATATATTTAATTCTTTTGTGTTCTTTGTTGGGGCCAATCACAATCTTTGTAGCTTTTTATTCCGACATAGATTTATATTATAGAATTTTTCCCCTTGACCTTCTTTGCTCAAGTGATACAAGAAGAAGAGGGTGTTATTTTGGTTTCTTGGGGCGGGGCCCATGGGGGTTAATTAGCAACTTTAGTCTTCAGAATGAGAAGATTAAATTTCTGTAAAAAATGTTTTTTCCTTCAATAAGTTATTGAGAAAAGATAACTCGTTATGAAAACCAAAAAGGGGGAGAACCCAAGTACATGTGCAGGTGCAACACCCAAAGCATAGAGGAATTAAAAGGTACGCCTATGCCTAGGCCTGCAAACGAACCGAACCGTTTACAAATAGGTTCGAGTTTGGTTCGGTTCGAGTTCGATTGGACTGTCTTGTTGAGCCGAGTTCGTACATGGTATTATGTTCGATTGTTCGATCAAACATGTTCGCGAACCATGTGGTTAGGTTCGACTTGTTTGCGAACAGTATGGGTTCAGTTCGATTCGAGTGATTTGCGAGTAACTAGTGAGATGTTCGAGTATTTACAATATTTGGCCTAATTTTTGCTTCAGTGCGTTGATGATGTTTGACTATGTTCGCGAATTCGAGCATATTCGTGAACAGTTCGCGAGATCCGAACTTGCACATGTGTGTTGGTTCGATCGTGTTACTTGAACATATTCGAGTTCGACTTATTGTGTTTAAGTTCGGTTCAAGTTCGTCAAAGTTCGAATCGGATCGGATCGGATCGTTTGCAACCCTACCTATGCCCCATGTATCTGAATTCTAAAACACACCCTATACAATCAAGCCTCCCAAAAAATATTTACGTTAGGCTCCTAAAAAAAGCCTTTTCCAGAAATTCAACAAAATGAACAATGGAGCCTGAAAAAGAAACAGAATAGTACAAGTGGTTTCTCACTGCCTTCTGAATACCAGTTGTTCTTCTCCTTTTTCCCAATGTCCACTAAATGCTACGTGGCACGAAGTCCTACCTGTAGACACCCGAAATTTCGCATTCCTTTCACTAATCCTACTGGAGGGTAAAAGCGTAATTTTACCCCTGAGACAACCCTGCGGCAGGAAAAATGCGTAATTTCACCCCAGAGATAACCCCGTGGAGAAGCTAAAGTGCAACGTCGCCCCAAACACAACATGAGTTTGAACGAGAATCGCAATGCCGAGGATGGTGTCATAAGAAGCTACCACAGCAATTCGCGAACTGCGAACTACCCAAGACGAGCCAGTTGACTACCCTTGGAAACCGGAAGATACCTCTTGGCTTGTTGCTTCATCTTCCCAGACTCGAAATCAGTTATACTCGATTTCAGTTCACAGCACTCGACAGAAGCTTTCCGGGACGATTGGGCACATATCTCAACTTTTCCCGGATTGAAAGACACGAATGACCGAAGGAACAAACTTCGAGACTGCAGGGCCCACGGGCCATCAGCAACTCATTTTTGAAAAAGAGAGAAGAGAGTTTTAGAGAGAGAAAGTCGGATTCTAGAGTGAGAAAGGCTCGGGTTTAGCATTAAAACTCTAGATTTGAGTTAGATTCATCACTTATATAGTATATCTCAACCATCTAGATTGGTATAGCATAGATTTGAGTCTCGGGAGGCTTGTTTCTACATTCCTCAAGGTGAAAAAATCTAATCTTTGGTCATTTTCATTGTAAATATAGTTAAATCTATCTAGATCTAGTTCAATATCGTGTTTGTACGTAGTTAAAGTTGTAATCCTTACACATATTGGTTGTTTATATACATATCTATCGAGTTTACCGATTATTTTGCTTGTATATAGTTCGAAATCCTTTGTTTCACTAGATCTACCCTTTAACTTGTTCTAAAGCTTTAAAGCTTGAACCTTTATGCTAGATTGACTCTCGTGAAGCCTTAGATTTATATCTAGTGGTGAGGGGTCCTAACTATTTGCGATTAGGGATTCCAATCAATGTATCACCTAATAGCGGGTTTAGGATACATTATATATATACGTTCAAGCATACTAACGTGAGCCTAGTAATCTCGGGGTTGAGATCTACTAATCGGATCTCGACTAGATTCTCACAATGGACTTTTTGTTTACAATGCAATATTAAATTGTGCAAAAACATTGTATATGTAATATTGGACCTTGAAACGGCTTCGAGGGCCTCGTCCTGAGAGATCGGATTTAAAGCCTCGTGATAGGTGAAAAAAATTGTGATTGTGGGTGCTTCGGGTCCTACCTGAGACGACTTTCATGTCCGAGGATGACCCGACCCTTTTTGATGCTTTCTTTCATGCATTATCACTCAAACGATTTCCAAACAAAACAACAAAGAGTTTCTGAAAAATAAAGCGTTTCGAGGATAGACAAATTTAAGGTTAATAATCGGAAGTAACAAAGGACCCCGATTCCTATTTGATTAAGGATTTGAAAACCTTGTTTTCCAAAACATCATTTCAATATGCTTTGTCTAAAAATGAACTTTTCTTTAAATTAAATCAGTTCGTGCATAGGTTCAAAGAGGTTTAGCACTACTTTCAAAACAACGCCGCTCATAGGTTAAAACAAGGCTTAGAACAACTCTTAAAATAAGGCACTTAACACAAGTCAAATAATATCAAAAGCTTTCTCAAAATCACACACACATACACACTTCATGCTTAGAAAATCAACAAGATGCGGTAATCGTGTTTTCACGAAAGTCGTGGTTGCCTAACACCTTCCCCTCGCTTAAGCAAGCCCTCGAACTCTATGAATCTCGGGTTCTAGATCAATTTTACGGAGTCACATATTGGGTTATATTGCGAAAATCTTAAAAATCCGGATGAGTTGGTACATCCATTGGAACTTATACCAACTGGCGACTTTGTCTAATTTGGCTCAATTATTAAAATTAATCTTTTTAAGTTGTCGGCATTTATGTCGGTCTTTTCCTAAAATCTCATCCTTGAAATAACTTAATCGACATAGCAAAATACAAAAGGGTAGAAACAAAAATTTAGGAAAATTTAATCCCGGCGTCGACTCTACCGTTTCCCCTCACTTTCACCCTGCTCCAGGCATGACGCATCCCATCAACCAATCTTGGCATCACCCATGATGTACTACGCATCAAAAACACACAAATCATAAGCTCCTTTCAAAAATTATCGAGTCTATATATCCCCTCCGTTTCATATTATTTGATTATTATTGTAAAAGATTTTGAAACTTAAAATTAACATAGGTTTTTAAAAAAAATTATTAATAAATACAATGATAAATGTTATAAAATATCTAAAAAATATTATTCATTCTAAGTTTTATTGTTTCATAATTTTTAATGAGTTGTCTCAATTTCTAGTTTAAAAATGTTTCGTATTGACTTTTAAAAGTAAATAATGATCATATAATCTGGAATGGAGGGAGTACTATTTTACAATTCCTTAAGTTATTAGAAAAAAATGAATTGAAAACACATGGTCAAAATTAGGGTTGTAAACGAACATATTTGAATCTGAATACAATGATATTCGTATCCGGAAAAAATATTTTATCCGTATTCGTATTCGATATTCAAAAGATTTCTTAATCTGTCATTCGAATTCGATATTTGAAAAACTATTCGAATTCGAATATTATCTATTTTCGAATAACTATCCGAATTAGAGTTGTCAGATACTCTCATAGACCTAGCGTACCGCGTATTAGTACTTGCGTACCCAAACATGGTACTCTAACGTACCAATATTCTAAATTTAGCGTATCGAAAAATTCTTTGTTGTTTTACTATAATTGCATAAATATCAATATTATAACTTTGTATTGGATCCTCAAACATTATATTTGTATTAAAATATTTATAAAACAATCAACTTGTTGATTCAACTAAAAATCTTCTATAAAACTTAAATTTATTAAATTTAGATTCTAGGAGAATTCCTAACTATAAGAACTTGTACAAAGATACCTAGGGTATCACATTTTAACTATGTAGCGTACCGCGTACTCATATTCTTGTTGCGTATCGAAACGTACCACGTTTCAGATAACACTTATCTGAATTCATTAGCATAATTAATTAAAATTAGTAAATAAATAATTAAAAAATTACTATTATGATATTAATATAACAAACACAATCATCAGCCATATGATTAAATTATAAAATTCGGAAGAAAAAAAAATTAATCACTCTGTTTAATCTTTATGGAAGATATTAAAAAATATTACAAGTTTATAATAAGAACCGTTGTTTGCTTGGGATTATGATACCGCATATTTGATTCGATAAATATATTGGCGGATGGATGTTAAACGGATACAAATATACATGTATCCGTATTCGTATCCGTTTATTTGTGAATATCTCTAATCGAATGCGAATAATATCCGTTTTAAACGAATACGAACACGGACGAATATCTTATTTTCTGGTTACCATTTACAGCCCTAGTCAAAATTGCTATTATCCTGTATATTCGGGTTGTAATTGTGTGAATTTGATGGGTTTGATTCCCATGGCTACAAAGGGAAAGAGGGATTGAAGAGGGCCTATAGCAATCTAGAAAAGACATTTTGTGCCACGTTCCTTGTTTTTTTGGCTTAGGCATATGATACTTCAGAACATGTTTCATACCAGTATACAGTCTTTTACTTGCGTATTATTGCTCTTCATTTATATCTACTTCTTGAGAAGTACATGTGGTTAATCAAGTGATGATAGATACAATGCAATTGTAAATCAGTATATGGTAAATACATTGCAGTTTTGTTAAGGTTTCAGATGGACTCGGTGGTAATGTGATCAAGTGAAGTTACAATTTTTTTATGAGATTCAATATTGAAATACTAGCTGTGTGATTCTATGGAGATGCTCTTACTTTTTAAGTGTCAATTGCTTGAGTTCTGTGGATGGTGTACCTATTGTTTGTATATATACTTCATTCACTGATGCTACATGTATGAAAATGACAGAAATTCTGTGACTAAAATGCTGATATATTGCAGGTGAAGAGCGTTTTGAAACCCTGGATAATGAAATAAACATGAACCCCTCTGATACAGCTTCTGGTGTTATTGCTACTGATTTAGATGGATGCACAGTTGTAGAAGAAGAGTGCACTGAAGATGATGACAGTGATGCAGAGTACAGTAGCATTCAGAGACCTGCCTTTTTGGTTACAGGAGCACCTGATTTTGATGCTGGGCCTGCACAGGATGGCTTAGAGTATCTTAGGCGTGTAAGGTATCAATCCATCACTCAAATTTCTCTCCCTCTAGAATGGTGACTATATTAATCTTTTCAGCATCATCTCTGAAGGAGACAGGAAAGGCTAAAAAGTAAAAACTATTGAATTAGATAGTTTATCTTCCTAAACCTGGATATGAAAATGCCCTGCATGATTGTTTAATTATGGTTTTATTATATTCCTAAAATTCAAGCCATATTGACAAGAACCTCTCAAAATCTGTGGCAGTTTCTAGAAGTTCTCATACGTTTCTACGAATTCTTTTCTTTTTTAAGGATGTTTAGTATTAACTGGCAGCTTGACTGCAGTGTTACCCCCTGAAGTACGACGGAAATGCACTTTAGTCCTTAGAGAAAACATTCTGCAATTAAGTCCTCGTTGCTTAAATTTTTGCTATCAAGTCGTTTTGCCTAATCAATTTTTAAGTAGTAACTATAATTAATGGCTCTTCAACTTGTAATTGGTTCATTTTGATTTGAAATTGGCTGCCGGTAATTTCAGGCAATTTTAAAATTAATTGGTCCATTAGACTTAATTGCAACAAATTAGACTTTTAAGGACATAATTGTAGCAAATTTTTTTGAAGTAAATGCATTTCAGGTGACTCTTCAGGGAGATAAAAGCATTTAATAGTTAGGAAACTTATATGCTTATTAACATTTGCGATGAATTTTGAAATTTGTCTTGTTAAAGGGAGATTTATAGATGTGTGATATTACATTGTAACTTTGAGTATTCTTTTCTTCACACAGGTGGGAAACTGAACGGGTTCAAAAAGTGACGTTTGCCAAGATTGAAGAAAGTAAATTAAACAAACAGACTATTTATATGCCCAAGATTCCTGATATTGCAAGGTGTCCAGAGCAATTAATGCCACTGAAAGAGTGGGAGAGTGCATTCCTTACTGATTTTTCTGAGCTAAGGCTGGTAAGTTCTTCTCGGTCTTTTTAACAATGATATCTATTAGTGATTCTGTTTCTCCAAATGATTTACGGAAAACTGGATTGAGAAAGAAAGGCATTAGAGAAATTTAGTGCAGTTAGAATTTTTGCTCAGAAACTTTTCTTCATTCTAGCACTTATTTTTCTCTCCCTAGAAGGAGAAACTCTGTCCTATTAGCAAATGTTGGCCAGTTGACAGTTGTACTGCTCTCATTACAATTTGAGATTTGTACAATAGGAAAGTAATTATGTTCTTCATTGTGTAATTTTGGTACTTTACTAAAATTTTCTACTAGTGTTAGCTTATTCGTTATGAACTCTATTTTATGTTCCTTTATTGTCTCTTTTACAGGCTTTATCACAGCATGAGGGGTGTACTGCTGAATTTTCTAGTAAACTGCAATTATTATCCAACGTTCTTGAAGAAGATTGTTCCCCTCAAATTCTTGAAAGTAGTATCGCTGAAGATTTGGATAATTCAACAACTTACAGAGTCGATTCTGGCCAGTCCAGTATTGATTGTCCCATTCAAATATCATCTATGGATGAAAATGAAGCTTCTCCCTCTGTTTCTAGTCCTAAAACTGTAACCAAAGTAGATGTTTCTAATCGCCCAACCTTATCTACTATTCTAGATATGGACTCTGTCGCACGAGTTTCAATGCTGAAAAAGCGCGTAAAGTTGGCGGAGACCATGACCTCTCTTTCCAAAAATGATTGTGCGTGGCTTTTCGCTCTTTGTGCAGCAGTTGATACTCCACTAAATGCTGACACGTGTGCAGCCCTTCGGGATCTGCTCCGCAAATGTTCAAGCTTGCGGGCTGAAAAATCAGAACTCGATGATGAAGTTGTTATGCTTAATATCCTAGCAACAATTTCGGGTAAGTACTTTGGTCAATCTGAGAACTGAATTTTCGTCGCCTATATATTGAAGGGTCTTGGATTTGCTGGTTTTTTGTATATTTTTGCGGGTTATGATGCGTTTACCGATATATACGAACAAGTTTTAATAGAATTTTGCAGAAGCGAATGCGGAAATATGTTTTTTTTATCAGTGTCGCTACCTTTTGCAGTGATATATATTCAAAGTGTGAGTTTATGGTGATTCTGATTTTGCAGACTATAAGCATTCTTGGAATTCCCTGTGGGAATGTTTGTTTGCAAAAAACTGTGAGTGGGAATGGACTATTTGTTTTAATTTAACGTTATTTCGGATTATTTTATCACATGATGGGGGATTAATAGTCCTTTAAATAGTCTTATGGACTATTTTTTGTCATTTTTAAGGTTATTTATGAGGGATTATATAATCTTATGGTGAATGAATGTGGGATTAATAATCTTCTTATTTTAATAGTCTCACATTAAAGGACTAATAGTCCCTTTGATGAGGAATAAATAATCCGTAGTAGTGTTAAATTAAGACAAATAGAATAATTCTAAATATTTTTTTTGCAAAAAAAAAAAAAAACATGACTTGTATGGTTATTTAAAGCATTTTGAATTTTTGTCCTTTTATAGTGATACAAACTGAAAGTTTATCTGTTCATGTTATCATTAGTTAATTGTTAGGTATCATGCGTTAGGTATGTGTTTCAAGGATGTATTGTTATGGAGAAACAAGTAGCTTTTTAATTATTTAATTAATATAGCCTATAAAGAATGTCACAATTTATTATCTCACCTCTCATAAATATTTTAAAAGAGTAAAATACAACAAATCACCACTGTACTATTGGTATATTTGGAATAGAAATGAACCATTTAACCCAGAAAAATAAACATTAAACCCAAATATAATTTTATTAAGAAATCATATTAAAAAAATGACATCTTCTGATTTTTTTAATAGCAAATAAATATTGATCTCTTTAGTTTTCATAAGTAAATACCTATATTAATTTTATAACATAAAAATGTCCCAAACGGGTAATCTCAAATGACTTGGTATTGAATATTTTAATGATAATTTATGACATAGTCAATCACATGATGTGAGATCAGTCCAACCAATGCTATAATGACACGTTGTGTTATTTGAGACATTTTTTGAGACCAAAAATTTGATACTCTTAAATTTTTTTATTATTTTAATCGCCCTCAATCTTTATAGGGAAATAAAATTATATTTGGATTTTATGTTTGTATTTTGGGTTGAATGTTTCATTTATAATAAATATATATCTGGCTCAAATTTAAATAAAGACTAAAATACAGTTTGGATCCCATAGTTTACATGTCAGACATCTGATGCACCTCAACCTTTAAAAGGTGTCTTATTGTATCCCAAAATTACTAATAACGTGTTAAAATGCACTTTACCAAGGTTTAATGTGACCGGTTGCTCTAGTTTCACTTATTTTAATTTATTTTTAGGGGTAAAAACGTCACAACACTTTAAAATAGTTAATTAATAACCATTAAATCTAAACCAAGTCCAATTTGTGTCCAGTTGCAAACCCTAATTCTGAAATTAAAAGAAAAATTGCAAGCTTGCAACTAGATGAATCTTGAAATGGCCGAGCCTCCGGTATGAAAAGAATTGGTTGAGGAAAGAGAGAACACATGCTAGAGTTCACGAAATCCCGATTAATAATACTCACTCCGTCTCATAATATATGACGTTTTACATTATTTTTTTAAAATTATTTGACATTTTATATAATCTAGGAAAATTAATCACAATCTTTTCAAAATTACTCCTCATGAAAAAATGTTATAGATAAAGAGAGAGTATGAGATAAGTATATGGTAAAGGGTATTATAGACAATTAATACTGTATTTAATGTTGTACAATCGTGTTGGGAGTATATTTTTAATTTTAAAACTGATTGAGTAACTACGAAAGTAAGAATGATAAATAATAGTGAATGCCCTAATATAAACATGGGGAAGGAGAATTGTTTTTCCACCATGGTGAATGAGAATAAAACAACAAACAAATAAAATGAAAATTAACAATTTAAAAGGCTTTTGAAATTGAGTCCTTCTCCGGCGACCGGCCAGTGGCGATTGGTCTAAAAAAAAATTTCTATTGTCTTTCAAAAAATGTATAGTATTTATTTCAATTGGAATTTTTACAGAATGTAGTGATTTTAGTGTAATTTGGATACATATACAAAACAGGGTTGTAAAGACTGTATAACCCTGTTTTGTATATGTATCCAAATTACACCTAAATGACCACATTCTGTGGTCAGCCTAGAATTATTGCTCGAAATTTTCAATTATATTTACATCATTGTTCTCCATAGCTTATTCCTTCTGTCCCAAATAATTTTCAAATTTTGAATTTTTTGAATATCTCAAATTAACTAAGAAAAAATAAATAAAATGGGACTTCTTTTTTTTTTTTTTGGAAAAGGGGGAAATATATTTTTCCAACAAGTTCTCTCTTAGAGAGGTCTCATCAGCTTAAAGTAAAAACTGTAGCACATCATCAATCCTCATATTACAAATATCAGACAATTAGCAATAGGCAATTACTATCAAACCAGCATAATACAAACGAAACTTTCAGTCTATAAGTAGTAAAAAATATATTTATACAACATTATGGTGTTCATACAATACTGCAAATCTCACAACTACATAGTAATATACAAATTATAGGGACAAAAATGAAATAAAAAATTTATAAAATCCGACATCAACCGAGGGCAAGAAATCATTCAACAATTTATATGATTTTGGCAGACCTGTTGAGCTTCACATAACAATGCCTGAGTGCAATCTCACAGCAACATATTGGGCCTCTTATTTGTGGTTTCAAGATTACGCCAATGGGCTGACACGTTAACACTCAAGAAGCTGCTGTTGCGGTGGCTGGATTAAAAGCAAGCTGGTCGGCACAGGTGAGTACATCGTGGGGTCCGGCCTCCTCACGCCCGACACCGATCAAGTCGAGGTAGTGTTGATAATGGGAGACAATGTTGTTCATGGCATCGATATCACCTTGACCACAAACCATTTCGCCGTACAGGATGTTCATAGTGGCACCAAAACCGGGAACTCGCTTGGCTAAAGTGTCGTTCTTGGTGGGTTTCCAATTGCCAACGAAGACATCGTGGGACGAGGGCTGCCCCTTCTTGATTTCAGTCATCCACCTCCAAATTGCTGCCTGGAATGCAAGGGTAGCGTTCTGTTCAATGTATTCGGGATGGTTTAAAAGATCCACCTTAAGAGCTTCACCAGCAGCTCCGTAGTTAAAGTTCCTGCGATAGCATAACAGACAAAAACAAAAAAGCTTATAATTCTATTTCTGAAGTAACATGTTGAAGCGACAAGGATGTGTCACGGTTCTTTAGAGCACTGACTAGGTTTTGCGACACATGTTTTTAAGCACGTACTAGAAAAAGGTGTAAACTTCACAACCATAGTATTGAACGGAAAATGATATATATGTCGACAATGCTCATGAAGAAGTTGGATTGTGACTAACGTGAAAACCTAACCGATAAGATAGAATAATAATGTGTGGCCGCAGTCTCAATTCCTTCTTATCTCGTATATCGACATGTAATACCGACATAAATTTGTAGTCAAATGTAACAGGACTCTTATTGAACAAGCATTACTAAAATAGTATTTGCAACTGTTTCTCATAAGGAATAGCTGGTGTGCTATTACTCGCAGGAAAACTTATTGGAATATTTTAAAGTATACAAATTATACTTAGACGTTGAGCAGTAATGAGAAATAATGATACCTACCAGTAAAGAGGAAGAGCACCACGTCCAAAGTATTCAGCTCCGGGAGCGCAGGGGTATGTGTACTTGTACGACTCATCACAGTATTCTTGGCTAGGACTCAATTCCCTGTTGTAGCATAAGCCCCATGCCAATGGTCCCCCAGTTGCCACTCCATAACCACCTGCATTTTAACAATATTAGCTCAACCATTTTGCAATTTGCTTACATAAGATATTCATCAAAGAAAATATGGTAAGATCCATTATGATTAAATAACAACAATAGTACACGAAGTTTTTTGAAGGGTATGAGTCTAAAGTTTATACCATAAGAGTATTATGTCTCTATAATACTAAAAAAACAGATCACAACATATTATAAAGACCTATAAACTTCCATCAACCCTATATTCTAGTGTTCGACTCTCAAAAAATGAGCATATTCAATCAGGACACTAGAGAATCCGACGTTGATGTCAACCAAGACCCTCAAACATCATCATGAATATATTCATTCAAGCACAAGAGGACAGATCTTCTGTTTAACTGCAAAGGCAGAAGAAGATTTAAAGCTCATAACATCTTGAAACTCAATATTCAGTCACTAAAACTAAAATAAATTAATTAAATCCAAAGTTTCTCGTTCCGACTAAGCATCAAACAATTCAAAGGACAAAAACATGACAGATTCATATGATTTCAGCTATAAAACAGTTAAGACTTGAGATAAAGGTCTCTGCAGTGTCCATCAAATTACAAAGGTAACAGATATATCAAACTAAATATAAAAATTTCAACTAATCCCAAAGTAAAGCTATCAAATTGTCAAAATAATTAAGAAAATAGAAGGCAGATATATATTAACCAAATATAATACCAATTCAATCTATCCCAGGCGGCTTTATCAAGTTCCCACATACATCATCATGAACATAATTGTAAAATTTCTGGAACAAAAAGCAAGAAAACTGAAATTCTTATGAAACACATTCAACCTTAGAAAAAACCCATTGAATCTCAACTAAACATTGAATCTCAACTAAATTTTATGTGGAGCAACTAAGCAACCCAAAATTAGTAAACAATATTAAAAGTTGGGATTTTTCTTTTCATTCCCCACACCCATTTTTCTTTGGGAATGGTTAAATTCACAACATTTTTTTGTTATTTACACAACAAAAGTGTCGATGTAAATGTATAGCGAAGTTGAAAACCATCGTTATATGATCTATAGTGACACTTGTTGTGAAAATAACATTTTCTGTTGTGGATTTAACAATTTCCTTTTTCTTTTCATTCCCCCACCCCAACAACAAAAATGAATCAAAATATAAGAAAATAGACTTACATGACGTTTTGCTGCCAACATGGCCAAGAAAGGCAGCAATTTCCTTCATCTGCGTAAGCTTGCCACCAGTGGTACCAAACCCATGAGGCTGGTAAACAGCAGCAGCAGTAATAAAAGATTGGTAATCCCAAAAACCCACTGCATGAGCTACGGGTGTATTCCTTTTTGAGAAAAGATCCTCAAACTGGTAAACCTGGAATAAATCTGAGACTGTTTGGTTACAACAATACTTTGACCAGCCCTTACATTCCCAACCCCTACTACAAACTTTCTCCCCCTTCACAGTCTTAACCAAGGTTTCAGTTGAAGACTCTCCATTCCCACAAGCACATATCACCATTGCAATTGCCAAAAACAAATCCATTTTGATTTTAGCCACCATTGTTAATCTGCAAGCAAAATTAACAAAAAATATGAACTGGGTTTGTTGATTTTTGGAAGACTAACAGAACCCAGAAAGAAAAACACACAATACACAGCTGCGGAAAGAAAATTGGGGAGATATGGTAACTTAAAGGGAGAAAAACAGAGAAATGAATGTAGTATAACTTACTGGTGTCTGTAGGATGATGGGATTGAATTGAAATTGAACCCTTTTTGGTTGTGAAATTTTCTTCAAGTGTAATGCAAGGGAGGGGAAAGAGAGAGAAGTGGCAACCACGGAGAAAAAGAGTGTTAGATCAACTCTCTCTTTCAGGGGGATGAACGGTGGATCTGGTGCTTGGTTGGGTAGACTAGGAGACGATGGAGGTTTAATTAGTATCATCCAGGCAGGATTTGGAATGAAGCAAGCTACTAGACTTGAATGGCTGACCCACCGCCTACCACCTCTCTCCCCACCGACAGCTATTCCCTCTGTAATTTGGAGGCCGACATTGTTGTATTAACAACATGCTTATATACGTTTCATTTGATTTTTGAAATTACATTTTTAACCCAAAAATTTAACATATTGAATCTAGAGAATTATTAATTTTATAAGCTAAATTTGATATTTACTTGGATATGAGTTTCATTTACTATTTATGCAAGCAGAGTTTTGTAAAACTATCAAATTCATTTATGAAAATATTAATTTTTAAGTTTATACACACTTTTTAGGAACTGACTCTCTTCCTTTACACATTCCCTCAAATTTCATTCAATACACTAATTTTTTCATCAAGTAATTTTGTTAATAATGATCAAAATATGTTAATAAATAGCTGATACTATTAAGATCATTTTTATAAAAAAATTAAAATCATTAAAAATAATTTTACAGTTAAAAGTTTAAAAGAATTTTCAACCATTGAAATTTTGATGAAATATCCATATGTTCATCAAATGGTGAAAGAATATCGAAGTACTTTCATTTTTGAAACAACTATACTACTCAATCTTTTAAGTTAATTGATCAGTATTGATTTCAATTATACCATCTAAAATTATAAAAATGTAGTGTATTTAATAGAATTAGAGGGAATATGAAATTGAGAGGAGCAAAATCCACTTTTTAGTATCTTTGGTCAAGTGTTAACCAAGAGTCTTTGTGAAAAGAGTTTGACACTTGCTCAATAAATTGTATTGTTCACAATGATTAATTCATTCAAAATCGTACTCTTAACTCAAGCCTATAGTCATGACTTTGAATTTTTGATACTAGTTGTTAGGAATATCACAAACCTATATATACGAATTACATCTTGATTTTAAAAAGTTAGCCTATTAAATTTATGAAATGTTAAAGCATATCTATTTTCAATCTTTATCTTTATGCTTTAATGTGAAACTTTATTATCACGTGATATCTTAATATTAAGATTGTTTGTTTAACCAATGATCACTTGGTTACCCTTTATTACTTATTTCTATTGATATAGAGGTCGAGAGTTTGATTCTTGTTGCAATAAGTTATGGATAAATGTTCAACAAATAAGTACAAAAGGCAACAAATCAATGAAGATTGAAAATAGTAAGTTAACTCCTCTCCCACCTAAACTCTTCCCTCATTGGTTAGGATAAATTATCCTAATAGATTAGGACATTCAAAAAGGGAAAAAAAGATTGCTTATTTTTGTAAAATATAAATGTAAGAGATAAATAATTTATTTTAAATGGGAAACTATTATGTTATTTTGACATTTGCAGAGTAGATTATTAATTTGATTTAAAAAATAATTCACATATAAGAAACTAATTAAAAGGAAGAGACGGTATGTACAGGGACGAAATTAGAATTTGTTTTTAGGGGGGGGGGGGCAAAAAAAATTTTAACAACATAATATATATTCAAAAAAAGGGTACTCGGAAAGAATGATATGGACTGTAATTGATGTAAGCTCGTCAAACTTCATCACACCACGACATTTTCATATTTCGATACGTTTTTCAGGATCACGCTCCAAATAATTAATATCCCATTCTTTACCTTCAATTCTTGATGATTTTAGAGAACATTGTTCTTATTCAGAGGTAGGTAGAGATATTTGAACATTAGGCTCAGGGGTAAGCAAAGATGTGTCAACATGATTTGATTATTTTCTCTTAAAAATGAATCAATAGTATGTAATTTTCCCATGAAAAATAAAAAATTCAATTAACTACACTACAAGAATGAGTTAATCAATATTATTGGACCATTTTATTGAACGTTTTAATAATAAAATTTTCATAAATTTGCAATCAAATAAATAAGGTTTTAGTTGGTTACCAGAAAACAAATTGAATATACAATTGGAATTAACATATACAATATTATGATCACTCATTAAACTTTTAAAAATTAAAATATCAAGTTTCATAAAATAAACAAAGAATAAAAAAAATAAAATAAGGGTTTAAGTTGGTTACTTGGATATAAATGTATCATTCAATTGGAATAACACATATAATATTATTCTCCAATTATACAAACTTACAATTATAATAAATTTAATAATGATACATTTTCAAACCTTGGGGTGAACCTTATAAATTTTTCAAACCTTGAGGGGAGGGGGGGGCGTTGTGAGAACCCAAAATTTTAAGAATAATTAATAATAAAAATTTAATAAATAAATTCTTAAGGCATGTATTGGGTTCGAATATATATATATATGTGTGTTATGAGGTAGGAAGTATTGTGTTACATAGGGTAATATAAATTATGTAATATGTGATTTTGTGATTAATAAATATATTATTAATATATATTTGTTATTTGTTGTGGAGACAATTTAATTGAGGTAAAGGAGGTGGATAAAATTATCTATCGATATTAAATAATTTATAGAATTATTTTATTATAGTAAGTTGGTGACATTAAATATCTTTAATGAATAATCACCTTTTTCTTGAATATATATACTAGTGACTAGTATGATGTAATATGAGTTATAATTAGTGCTTAAGCTATCCATGGATAGAGTGAGATAGTAAAGCATGAATTAGTTAGTTAAGAGAATTAACTAATAAGTATAAATATTAGATAGTTTAAATTAAGGTGAAAGTTATATTATGGAATAATATAATATTTAAAACCTAAATCAACTATGGTGATTTAGTAAAGGGGATTAATTCACTTAAGTAAAGGGTGAATTAATATAAGTGTCGAGTATGTGATTATAGTAAGTACATTTATATATATTACTTGGCATGGTATTATGTGAATGTGCAAACGACGTTAATAAAATATTTACATATACGTTGTTAAACCAATATATCTTTAAATAAATATTGATTAGAAAATTAATATTTGAGATATGGTTAAATGTATAGATTAAAAAAATTATTTTGGGGGCAATTTTTAGAAAGGAGAGAGAAATAATTATTATATATTTCTACTAAAGGATATTAAAATAATTTCCAATATTGAATTATTTTAATAAAAGGGAGGATGTTATTTTAAATAATAATACCTTATATGTCTTTGTATGAGGTAAAATGTATGATTAGTTATTATGGTAAATATATTAAAACATATTTGTTATATGTAATATATTGATGGAAACATTTATCATAATAGAAAATAAACTTATTATCTATTTTCTATAATACGTGTACATGTGTCGTACATGCAATTATTTTAGTGAGACGTGAATACTATATTAAAGTAATACCTTGAGAAAATGAGTAGATCATAATTAATGCCTATATTGGGAGAGAACATGGTAAAAACATTTTATGTCATGTTACATAATTTTTAATGTATTTTCAAGAGAGTTAATTAATAAAAGAAAGTTAAGTTATTTTAATGTACTAAATAACTTAAGTTATTATTTTACCGTGGATTCTATTATTTAAATAATTAATAGAGTAAATATTAATTATTTTAAGCGTAAATGTTATACATATTATAAGTGTATGATTATTTGAGGTAGCTTAGTGCATGTGTCACACAAACCTTATATTAAAGGACTATTAAGTGTGGTGGAACTAATAATGAGCTTAATGTAAGCTCGTGGAATAGGCCTAGTGTGGTTAAGTGGTGAAAAAGAGAAATTCATTAAATAAATTAATGAATGAATGAGTAAACAGAACTAATTTATTGTTGTGTGCAAGAGGTATGATAATTAATCATATAATATATAGTACCTACATTCTATTAACAAGAAAGTGTAGTGTGACATTTTAATGTGGCCTTATAATATATAAGAACCATATAATGAATAATGTAAGTTACATAATTAATGCTTATGTGACAGTATGTGGGTTTGAGGACATTAAATGTGTACATAAGGGTATGTGACAATGTGTGTGAGGGAACATTAAATAAGTACCTCATGAATATTATAATAATTAAACAATTGTTAATTGATAATGATTTCAATAATTTAATATAATTGAAATGATAAAGATAAGATAATGTAATATGATAATACCCGATTAAAATATATTCGGTATTGTCAAATATATATGGATTATATGTTGTATAATATAAGTTGATGGATACATGTACACATACAAGTATAGGTATATATGTATATGGGTGTATAAGAGAGAGATTTAAATATATATGTGTGTATAAAGACTTGTATGCTAGCTTTGTGTGCAAGGTGGGAATTAAAAATGTGACATGGTGCAATAGACCACTCCCATGACCAAAAGAATTCTGATTTTTATAGCTAAAAGAGGCTCACAAGTTAGCCATGTGATGACAATGATGATATAGCCCATTGGCTAGGAGTACCTTGAATAGTGTTAGTTGGTGGAGTTAGCCACCAACTCTTCCTTGACCCTTGGATATTGTCCATAGAAGGGTAATAGATTAACTATAATTAGAGAACATGTAAATAAGAAGTGTAATGATATTACATCATGAGCATATTATAAGATGTGATAATAAGAATAATATTAATTGTGAGATTATAGTATTGTAAGCTTGAGGTCTATTATATACTAAGCTTACATAATTGTGCCTTGTGTGGCATGGGTGGTAAAGTTAAATCAATTAGAGGTTTAACTATAATTGTTAAAAAAAATAAATGGTAAGTTAATATATATTTATTAATTATCATAATTGGGTATATTTGAGATAATAAATATTATGGAAAATGATGGGTTGAGAATACCCAACTATTTTATAATTAGCTTAATTAAGATATTAATGGGTTAAACCAATGTACATGAGGTACATGATATTATATATTGGTGTATATTTAAATTATGAGCACACTTGTTTATATGTGGGTATACATGTATACCAATAGCCTAGCTTCCTACTTTGCTGAAAATGAGAATGGTGATGATGGCTAGAATGAGTGCAATAATGGTGGGGGAAGTGGCTTGAATAGTGACCTTCCACCAAATCCATCTTGCCCACATTTTCTTTCTTCTCCCATTGGTTTGATTCAATGAGCAAGAACCACCAATTGGACAATGGCTCCTCTATAAATAGAAGCCTCCCCTTCATAATTGTTGTTTGCTAAACTCTTGATAAAGTTCTTATAGTAAGTGTTGATAAGAGTTGGAGGGAGTAATCTGAAATTAGAGATAGTGGTGTAATTCAAAGCTCCAAGAGGTATAACTCTTACTTTTAATTCTTAGTTTTGATTTGATAAATTCATAAGAGATTTCATATTAGTGGAGAATTGTTATGTAAGATAATGTTAACATGCTGTAGAGGCTATGTAGTTAATTTCTAGCATGTCTCATGAAGTATAATAGAGTTGATTGTGAAGCTCTGCAATAGCAGAAGTTCTCTGTCCGCGCCACTCCTCAGTACAAAAGCAGTGCGGCCGCGCCGTCCTGCAGAAATGGAAAATGACTTTTGTGTAATTTGAATTGTTGAGCATGCTAGTTAGACTTTAATAAGTGTATAATTGAGTCTAACATGTGACTTAAGATCACCATGCATATAGTGAATTGGTATTAATGATTTCTAAAAGAAAACTTAAGTTTTGAAAATGAAACTTGATGAATTTAGAGTCCTTATAAATTTGACCTTCGAGACGTATGTACGTGTCTCAATTATATGTGTCAATGAGTATGAAAGGTAATTGTAAGCTACCTTGGTTAATAGCAACCCACTATACCGTGTTTAGTGGAGTTTTTAATGAAAACTTAAGGTTTTGGAAAACAAACTTTGGTGAACCTTGTGTCCTTTAAAACTTCAAGCATGTGTGTGTGACCTAGTCATGTGCAAGAATGGAGTAGGAATGTGGTTTCAATATATATTACATATAGAAGGTTGTTAAGCATGATATAACCTATCCGAGCATGTTTTGAAATAAGTTTTCAAAAGAGAGATTTTATTAACTATGTGTAAATAAAGTTTTAAAGTGCCTTGCATATACATGGATTTGTTATAGCTTGGTTTAGGATGATTTGAAGGAAAGCTTAGAAGTTTTTGAGAACTAATAGTTTCAAACATGGTTTAAAATAAGTTTTTGAGTAAGGCTATGAAATTGAGATAGATACATGTGAGCATGAGTGTTAAAGGTTGATTAGTACCAATACATGGTTTAAAATCTTATAACATTAAAACGTTGTTAAATGAAGTATTAAGCCTTGTTGATTTAAATAACTTAACATAGAGTTATGTAATTCAAAACTATATAGTTGAATATGAACTTGAAGAAAAGTCAGAACCTACTCATGTTTATAGTGTGTATCAGAATACATGATATACTAGAGACTGAACTGTCCAATAAAAATCTCAAGTCTGGTTCTGGCAGGAAGTAGTGTGGCCGCGCCACTCCCAAGCTTATATACAGCGCAGCCGCACCGTTCTGCAGAACTGCCAAGAGCAGTTTGTTAACTACTTGGTCTTAAGTTATGTTTATATGTTTTCCTTAAAGACCCTAAGGACTGAAATAGTATGGTTTCAATAGAATAAGTATGAAAGTATGATGTGGTAACATCGTGGTTATCCTAAGATGGAGTGAAACGGAACCAAGATTAGAAAACGATATACGAATTGTTATTAAAAGCGTATGAAATGTATGACTGATGGATATAAACCCATGATTATAGGAATACACGAAGTGCAGATAGCTTTAAGCAGTTAAGTCGTAGTTGATAAACTACGAATCAAGCAAGTCTTTCAGTTCTTATTTGTTATATGAATTCGATAACTGTTAGTTAAATTATATTATGCTATGAGAATGTTGATATGAAATGCATATGGAATATGTATGATATTTGAAAGTTGATCTTTGATGATATATTGTGAAGTTAATCTCCATGCCTGTTATGTGAGAAGTAACATGCGTATTGTATTTAGACGATTATGAATGCATGAACTGAGCATGATATTATATGCTACGTGATGTATGAAAACTGTTAGAATTGCTAAGCTGTCGAGCTCACTCTTTTAAATAACTATTTTTGCAGGTTAAGGATTCACGGTAAAGATTACGTGCTTCTTGATTGATAAAGTTAAATAACATCGCAACGAAGATTACAATTTAGATTATTGCTTGAACCATGTTTAGGTTCTAGGAGAGGTACTTGATAGTTGTTTACGATGTTTAACACTAGTCGTGTTGTAAAGATGTATTAGTTAATACATAGAGGATATCGAATCGAGATGTAATACCTTGTACAGTAATTCTAATAGAAGCAATCACTATATATTTGATTCAAGGATATGTAATTGATTCAAATTATGAAATCAATAAAAGATTTTATTCAAAGGAGATTGAAAAAGTTTAAGTTATTCCGCATTTTTGTTATATCAAATATGATGTAAAGCCAGGATTGATAAATAACCAAGATTGGAACTTATAAAAGTTTGGGGTTATTATACGGATCCTGGATATGGAAGGAATTTAAATTCTAAATTATAATAAAGCAAAGTTATATTCTTTAAGTTATGAATAAAAGATAGAATAATTTGACGATAGTAGTATCGTGGCGAACCGGATCGCGAGGTTCGAAGGGACCCGAATTTAGGGGCGTCACAGCCGTGGCCCCCTCCAGTCCCTTCATAGTTTTGTCCCTGGGTATGTAGACAGTAGACTGTTTACTTCACTCAAGATTTGGGTTTGATTTCCGTCGCAACGAATAGTTGGTCATATTTTGTCCCACATGTTACTTTCGGAGATCCTTGAATTGAGTTTCAACCATGATATAGGTAGGTGCGATCGAGTTCTTTAAATATATGTAGTTGTTATAGGTACAATGAGTCGTGTCAAAAGTATGAAATACCTTATTTATCTACCATTTCATTCACAGAAAAAAAGTTTTATAATCTGTGAATGAGATATTATTAGCTCCATTAAGGGGGTGTTTGATAAAAATGAATGAAATAGTTTTGAATGTTTAAGTAATCTGAATGAGCTGAATGAAGCAGAATTCTGAATACTGAATAAAAAAAATTGTTTGATAATTGACATGTCTGAAACACCTGAATAACATATTTTTATTTTTTTACCCCTCTAAAAAATTCAAAATTGTTGTAAACTTATTTAATATTACTTAACATAATAGTTAATATTGTAAAAAAAAATATAAAATACTTCATTCAACAGTCATTCAACCCATCCGGCCAAAAAAACTACACTTGGTCATTCAACCCAAAAATCTGACCGATTCAATCATTCAGATGATTTTTATTCAAAACAAACGCACTAAATGGCTGACCGATTCAGCCATTCAGCTCTAAACAAATACCCCCTTAATCTAATTCAATAAAAAAAGCACGGTGTTTTTAAGAAAAAGAGATTATCTAAAAATTTAAATGATAAGAGAAAATTATATATGAAAAAGTTATTAATTTTGAAGGTATCGCAATGGTACGGATCCTATAGTTGATTTTTTTTCTTGATTTTTATTTTATTTTAATTTAGATTATAGTTCCACCATTGTATATGTGACGCCCCCAGAATAGGTTCAATCCACCCAACCCATTCTGGGTCGCCAAAATATATGGTACAGAATTCAAATACAATCTTTTATATCAAAAGGACGTGAGCAGTACGACCATACAAGCTGTGAGCTTCAATACATATCGTATATAATACGAAATATGAATGCTCAAATTCAGTTCTCAACAGTTACAATTATTATCACACTATTTTACAAAAATAGTGAGGACTTCTATTGTTCTAACTCGGACCATCCCTCTGTCCGCCGATTAGTCCCTGCGACATTCTCATTTTCTGAAGAGGACAATAGAATAAAAGGGTGAGCTCAACTAGCTCAGTAAAGAATATTATAACTAAGATAATAAAAAATAAATTATCGCTAATCTTCAACAAATCAGATAAAATATGATGGACAACAAATTTTAGGTCAACAACTGCAGCGGAAATAACAATTTATCAGAAGAATTAAGTAGAAAATGATGTCTACTATCTTTATGATTTAAAAGTCCATCATCAATATTTTATCCCTGTCAATCAATATATATCTCAAATCAAATATTCATCTTTGCACTACGGGCCAAAGATATTCATTTGTATCATCAGTTGTCATGTTTATCTCAACACCTGTCCATCTTTGCACTACGGGCCAAAGATATTCATCTGGTAATCATTCATCTTTGCACTACAGGTCAAAGATATTCATCAAATAATCATCCAACTTTGCACTACGGGCCAAAGATATTCATCAAGTAACCATTTAACTTTGCACTACAGGCCAAAGATATTCTTTTGTATCACCATTTAAGACTGAAGATGATGAAAAATATTTTAAAGAACGAATCCAGCGAGATAACGGACAAAGATTAGGGATTCATAAATCAGTCTATCCAAGTTTAAAAATACTCCATAATAATCATTTGTGGAGCAAAATTCAAGAATAAAGTTCAAAACATGAATCCAATCAAAGATAGGAACCATAACAGACAACTTGGACAAAAAAAGAAAATTTAATTTTTTTGTGAATAGTACCGTATTCGTGAATAGTGTCATATACGTGAATAGTAATTCCGACATGAAAAGGTAGAAATTTCACAAGAAAAAATTCATACCAATATTTCGGTGAAATGATATTGAAAGAAATAACATCATTTACGAAAAAAATAACATTCTTTACCTCAAAAGAATAGTACTTCTGACTGGAATATCGGATATAATGCTGAAGGAAACTTGCACTGTATAGCAACAATCAAAGTATCAAAATACTCACAAAAACACGCTCGATATTATAGAGAAAGAAACTTCTGGTTCTGGTGTGTTTTTCAAATTCTAAGCACCCTATTTATAGTAAAATGCTTAGGACGCCAAAACAGAAAATTTAATAAAATATTATTATATATATTTTTCAACGGACGCCAACCAGCAAAATTTTCCAGCAATTAGCCAACCACAAGTGGGACCCACCCACACAAAACATGTTTTAATCACCTTTTGCAACAAAAAAAATAATTCAGACCCAATATTTCGGAACTTCAATAATTCATAATAAATATCCCTTTATCAGAAAAATACGAACCTCATGTCCATTTCATATGAAATTTAATTCTCTACAACTTTGTAGAAGAAAGTTTTTCCAAATTCCGAACGAAAAATGACCCGAATTTATATACGGATGATTTTTTTACACCCCCATTCTGACAAAATTAATTCGGACGAATTTCATCCGCTCGCCACTTTGGAAAAATTACTTTCAGCAAACTCACCCAACAAAAGGACAAGTGGGGCCCACCCACTTGTTTAACATGTTTTTAGCATTTATTGTAACAAAATCGATTCGGATCCAATTTGCTCTCTTTCTCCTCATTTTATTCATATGTCGTGAATTTATTGTAAAATATCACCATTATTATATTATTATATTATTACATTATACACTTATAATGTAATATTACAATAATATATTTGAATGAATTATTTTATCGAAGAAGATAAAATATCAACTCTCAATAATTGTCACTTTAAAAATTCCTCCATTAAATAAATATTTCCTTATCATTTTTATAAATAATTAATTATTCACAAATAATATTACAGAATCACAATAATGACAACTAGGCCGTCCCCAGGAAAGAGGGGGCCTTCCGATAAGGATTTCTCCTTACTAGCGCGCAATTACCTAACCCCTTTCCTATACAGAACTTCCTAGACATTGCCAATAATGCTGTCTAATAATATTATTCAAATAATATGAATTATTGATTTGATAATGTAAAATACTGTGCAGTGATAATTATTGAATCAACAATAATATAAAATACTGTGCAATACCGTGTGCTACTGTGCAACAACGCTTATTATTTTATTTTAACCACCGGGTATTTCAACAGTGTTAACGGTAATCGTTAAGCCGTTATTTATAGAAAACTTATTCTTGGTTTTCTTCATCCGACATTTTTTCGTTATGGAGCCCACAAATGACTGCACCGTCGTACGAATATTCCCTGACAACAAGAATATTCCACGACCAAACAAATATTCCCCGACAACAATGAATATTTTATAACCACTTGCTTATTTTTAAATATTTTCGCATTTTACCCATAACTTACCACATCTATCAAATCAACTCCTTACTATTCAAAATAATATATAGAGAAAATTCAATTTTATTCATAAAAAGTTGGGGTCTTACAACCTCCCCTCCTTATGAAATTTTGTCCTCGAAATTGACGTACGTACCTGGTGTTTCGAAAAGGTGAGGATACCTCGCTTTCATTTTCGATTCCAACTCCCAGGTCATTTCCTCAATAGCATGATTCCTCCACAAAACTTTAACTTGTAGTATAACCTTTGTGCGTAGGACATGATCCTTCCTATCCAAGATCTTGACAGGTACCTCCTCATACGTTAAATCTTCGGCTATCTCGTCTGGTTCTAACTCAATAATGTGGTTCAGATCTTTCACATATTTACATAGCACTGATATGTGAAAAACGTTATGAACACGAGACATGCTTGGAGGTAAGGCGAGTCTATAGGCCACAGTTCCTACTCGGTCAAGGATCTCAAATGGACTAATAAATCATAAATCGGTGCCCATAGATTTTTGCAAGCTAACACTTTGGCGCTTAATGCTCTGCCTTGACACGTTGACACGTTAAACACCTCGAGATAAACTCCGCAATCTCTCTCTCTTTATAGTGCTCCACCAAAATGTATGTCGAAGATCACGATACATTTTGGTACTTCCAAATTGGATTGCGAACTGTGTGTTGGGTGCTTCCATCATGATTTTATACTTCAAATCAGAGTCGTTAGGAACACAAAGTCTGGAGTTGACTCGAAGTATTCCCTCTTCATCGATTCTTGCATCTGGAATAGCATCTTCTTGCACTTTGTTCTTCATATTTGTCAGCTCTAGGTCTGTAGATTGACCAGCTTTAACTTTATCAATTAAAGCTGGTTCTACGCGTATATTTGACATCATCACGTGGGTCTCCGGAGTCTTGAACGCTATCTCTATCTTTTGTAAGTCACACAAAATAGGTCTTTGTGTTGACAGCATCGCACTCGTTCCTGCATATGATCTTCTACTTAATGCGTCAGCTACCACGTTTGCTTTTTCAGGATGGTATAGGATGGTATGATCGTAATCTTTCAACAGCTCAAGCCAATGTCATTGTCGCATATTGAATTCGTTCTGGGTGAAAAAATATTTGAGGCTTTTGGAGTATATTAGGATGTCATCAATAATGGCAACCACAAAATGATCCAAATATTTCTTAAATATTCGGTTCATCATGTCCATGAACGTAGCATGGACATTGGTCAATCCAAAAGATATAACTAGAAATTCGTAATGCGCGTATCGAGTTCTAAAGGCAATCTTTGGAATGTCATCAGTTTTAATCTTTAACTGATGATATCCAGAACAAAGATTGATCTTTGAAAAGAATTGTGCACCTTGCAACCGGTCGAACAGGTCATCAATGCGAGGTAACGAATACCTATTCTTGATGGTGACATGGTTCAACTCCCGATATTCAATATAAAGTCGCATACTCCCGTCTTTCTTCTTTACGAATAAAACAGGAACACCCCAAGGAGACATACTAGGAAGAATAAAATCGATGTCTAACAACTCCTGTAGTTGGACCTTTAACTCCTGAAGTTCAATAGGAGTCATTCGATATGGGATTTTAGAAATGAGTTTTGTACCGGGTTCAAGGTTAATAATGAATTCAACTTCAAGTTATGAGGGTAGACCGGGAAGTTCTTCGAGAAATACATCAGGGAATTTATTGACAACAGAAATATCATTCAAATCTGACGTATTGTGGTTTAAATCAGTGACATGGGCTAAGAAAGCTTGATTTTCGATTTTTAATAAACGAATAGCTTTATGAGCTGAAATGACAATGATTGATTTTAGTGGTTTGGTTGTTTGAATTTGCACAACAGGTTGGTTAGGAATATGAAAACTAACAACCTTACGAAAACAATCAATTTTGGTATGATAAGTGGTTAACCAGTCAATTCCTAAAATCACATCAAATGCAAGTATTTTCAAAGATATAAGATCAACAGGTAGGGTGAGGGTGCCAATTTGAATCAAGCAAGATTTGTAAACTGTGGATGTAATAAAGGTTTCTCCTAACAGAGTTTCAACAGATAAGTCAAAGTCTAATTTCTCAGAAGTCAAGTTCAAACGTTGAGCACAAGCAGGTGAAATAAAAAAATGGTTAGCACCGGTATCTAATAAGGTATAGACTTCGTAGGAATTTATGATTAACTAACCCGTGATAACCTCGTTCGGGTTCCTCGCGTTTTAGGCAGTCACGACAAAAGCTCTTCCAGGAACCACCGACTTTGACTTGTCCGGGACAACCTTTGGAATCACCACCCCCGCTGGACTTGGTTTTGCTACAGGACAATCTCGAGCTATATGACCTTCCTTTCCACAGTTATAACATACCTTGAATTGTTTTGGGCAGCTTGGACTGATGTGTCCCTCTTGCCCGCATTTATAGTGAAAGTAGTATGCATACAAGCCAATCATGTATGATGATAAAGCATATACTTTGGAGACAATCTTATTTATTTATTAATAAAAATATTCATTTATTAAAGGCATTAAATTATCTACATGATGCTATTTTTATAATATGTAAACAACCCATAGTTTTAAGTAATGCTTTTAGAATCATGATGTTGATCATGCTAATGAGATTTAAATTCTTAGAAAGCTTAAAACTAAAATAGTTCCCAATTGTGGGATTACTAAAATGGGGATTAGTAAATCCGGATAGATTGGTACATATGTTGCTTACTCATTGGATGAGGATGACTGATCTCATGGTCTTTTGTGTGGAGACACTAAAGCAAGTATGTAGGTGCTTATTGGAGAATAAGTTCACTAAACGTGACTCGCTATGAAATACCTAATGGAGTTTTACTCGCCTGTTAATAGGAATTCCTAATGTGATAGTAGTACAAGTGATCCTTGGACTTGAGATCATCATAGTATCTTGTATGTAATGAATTATACTTTGACTTATTCCTTAAAGCCCTTTAGGGTATATAAAAGGGTATGCTTGGATATAATGAGTCACATATGGAGATAATGAATGATCAATAAAGAATCTACCACCTCTAGTAAAAGAGGAGATATGTCCTATGTGATTCGTTAAATGACAACCCAGGAATCCTTGGCCAAGGTGGAATGAAATTAGAAAGGAGTTTCTAATTTGCATTAAATGGAGTTGTGCATTTTCTAATCGAAATACATATAATTAAATAAAATAAGACTTGACAGTAAATCTATGTCTTATATTTAATTGGGACATTGTATGATGAAAGGATTGAATTGTACGGTAACTATTTACTCACAGGTTCTTTTATGATTAATGTTGAAATCTATATTATCTGAAAAGTCGTTGATCGCTAGAGAGGCTTATCCCTATTGTAGAATAAATATTATTTATTTAAATAAATTATTAGTTTAATTTATTTATTTAAATAAGATTAGAATTATTCTAATTGATTTATTCACAACCGGTTTAATATGGAGAACCTAAAGGGTCACACCATAAAAGGAAGAATAATTATTTAAGAAGGTAATGGCATAATCGTAATAATGTATTAAGTATAATTAATTTAATCTATGGTGATAGAATAAATTAAATAGCTTAATATTTATTATTTAATACTTTAAAAATATTAAATATAAATTAATAAGAGGAGTCTTATTAATATTATTATAATTATTATTATTTTAATTTCTAAAAGAGTTTAGTAATTAATTTAATATTAGTACTCTCATTTATTCCTAATAAGATTAGGAGACAAATTAATTAAATGAATTTAATTAATTATTCCCAATGTGGTGGGAAGCCTAAATTAATTAAAGGAGTTTAATTAATTAAATAAAATTACATGTCTAATATGATTAGAAGGGTTGACCAATATCTATATAAGAGGAGTCTTATAATAGATATCAGATGAAAAAATTCCAATTGTTGGAGAGTACTCCTTTTCTATAGAGGATAGAAAACTAAGGTTTAGCAAAACACCCTCCTTCTTGATAATTCCTCTTCCTTGGTGGATCACCTCTAGAGGCCAAACACTTGGGTGGCTAACGTTGATCAAAGGAAGGAATCTAACCCAAAAATTCAAGGAGATCACGAAGAACAAGGAGTTGAACTCGTACCTGTGGAAGCTTCGTTCTACAAGGGTATGATTTCATAACTTCTTATTTATCGTTTTAAATTAATAATTTGCATAAAGGATGATCTGGGTAATGGTTTTGTAAAAAAATTTTAAACTCTGATATACCATGCTTCCGCTAATTTTTTGCAATTTGATTGCGTCACGATTTCGTACAAACCCAACAGTGGTATCAGAGCCAAACCTTTATCCAATTATTAATTATTTTGATTCCATATATGTATGGGTAGATATTTAAAATAATTTATTAGACATAATTAATTATATAAAATTATTTTTTTTATGAAAGAAAATAAAATGGAAACCATTTTTTTTCTTCTTTCGCTTCGTATCCGTCTTACAAGGAAAGAGGCGAATGATGCGAAAGGCTGTGTCACGTTTTTTTTTCCAGCAGAAGCTTGGCAAATTATCATATATATATATATATATATGAAAGAAAGGTGCAGGAAGGATTTGGAAAAGGTGATTTGCTTTTCCATAATGAGATCTAAGTGATTCACGTGAGGCATAATCCATTCACGTGAGATCTAGGTGATTTGTTTTTCCAGAATGCGATATTAACGTGAGGCATAATTCATTAACATGGTTAATATATATATTCGGTTATATTATATATATATATATATATATATATATATATATATATATATATATATATAATATTCTTAGTAATTTTATAATTAAAATAAAGAGTTTATTTTAATCTTGAAATTGGATTTCATGCAATTTAAAATTGCCCATTAAATGATACTCATATATATATGGAATATTTTAATTCATGCGATGAATATTTATTTATTGATACATATGGTGACATGTATGAAAATAAATGGGGTTGATTATGGACTATTGACCAATGTGATTGGATTTTATTTTAGTTGAATGTTTAAATGAATAGATTTTATTAAATGAGGTCTGCGTACCTCGTCTTCTCTGATTTTTTTTCTTAATGTAAAATTCTACCTCCCTCATATGTACTTTCCTTTGACTGCTGATCAAGGTTTCTATTTAAAATAAATAGTTAATGTAATAGAAAGAGTTAGAATTATCTTGAAGAAATTAGAGACCAAGGAGTAAGGAGCGCATGAAGACCCGTTTGTATGGAGACCGGGTTTAAATGTAATAGTTATATTTAAATTTAAATTCTTGCACTCCTAGATTTGACCTTTTGGTTCACTTGGTGGCTCTAGTGAACCAAACTAGAATAAAAGTCCATAATCAATCCGGGTAGAATATAGTATTCTATATTGCATGCTAAATATTATATATATTATATTTTATACAAACATGCTTCGCATGTTTAATAAAATGATTCGTATTTTATATCTATATATATATATATATATATATATATATGTGTGTGTGTGTGTGTGTGTGTGCATGCGCGCTAAACAAGATGAGACAAATAATAACAAATCCCTCAAAGAAATAATATTAAGTCCGAAGCGTTCAAATGATATTTAGAATATCGAACGTCGCCTTCTAGCATGATTAATTGATAGAGTCTTAAATATTTAATATGAGCTTGTTGTGCTATCCACAAGGCTAGTATTGAGTATTTAAAATGTTAATTAATCACATTTGATGCTTATCAAGAAAATTGAACGATCTAGTCTTGTTGTGTTATCCACAAGGACGAATATTTTTCTTTTTTGAATTTATGGAAGTGCTAGGATGGACTTAACTTAAATCATTTTAGTTCGGATGTGCACACGCTTGACCATTATGATTTAAGAGGCAAAATAAAAGGTTACATGGTGATGTAATTGACAAGAGTTGTCTACCTATTTATTTGTATGTCGCTTGTTGTGCTATCCACAAGGTTATATACATTTGAAATGGGATCCTTATTCTCACTAGCAAATCTTTAATTAGATGTTGCCGAACTATATAAGTGATGGTAATATAGTTTGATGAAAATAGTGGGAGATACCAATTTAAAATAAAGACCTAAATTTATTTTGGTATGCAAAGTTAATAAAATAAATGTTTGCTAAAATGTTATTTTCTTTCACATGCAGAATTTTAAAAATGTCTAAATCACTAATCTCACTACGAAGCATACTTGATGCAAACAAGCTTACCGGGCCGAATTAGGAGGACTGGCTAAGAAATCTGAGAATTATTCTCACTGCTGAAAAGATTTCTTATGTCCTAAATTCAACTGTCCCTGAATCTGTTTCGGAAACAGCCTTTAAGGAAGAGATTGCCACTTTCAATAAATGGCAAGATGATGCATCTGTGGCTCAATGCATCATGCTCGTATCCATGAATAACGAGCTTCAGCGTCAGCACGTAAACATGGATGCTCCTGCTATGCTGCTTCACCTCAAGGAGTTGTATGGTGAACAGAGTAGGACTGCTAGATATGAGATATCTAAGGAGCTCTTCCGATCTCGGATGACCGAGGGTACTGCCGTCGAGACTCATGTCCTAAAGGTGATCAATTTGATTGAATGCCTTGGACAGCTGGGGTTCGTCATGGATGGGGAGTTGAGTCAAGACTTGGTCTTGCAGTCACTCCCTGAGACCTTCTCGCAGTTTGTGGTTAATTTTCACATGAATAAGCTAGATGTCAGCTTGCCTGAGCTGCTTAACATGCTAAAAACTGTAAAAGGTCACTTCCCATCCAAGAAGAACCATGTCTTGATGGTGGATTCTTTCAATAAAAGGAAGAGGCCCAAGGTATCTTCTAAAAAGAAGAAATCCAAGAAGGCTAAGGGAAAGGGGAAAGAAAAGGAACAAAAGAAACCTGAACCAGCTAAAGGAATGTGCTTTCATTGCAATGAGCCTGGACATTGGAAGAGGAACTGCAAGAAGTTTCTAGCAGAGAAGAAGCTTGGAGAAGCTTCGACTTCCAATCAAGGTTTGTTTATGATTGAAATTAATTTTTCTGAAAGTCATAATTCTACTTGGGTATTGGATACCGGCTGTGGTTCTCACATATGTAACACTGTGCAGGGACTGATCAGAAGTAGAAAGCTGAACAATGATGAGGTGATCCTACGAGTGGGGAATGGAGCAAAGGTTGCTGCATTAGCTGTAAGAACTTATTGTTTAGCAATGCCCTCGGGCAAGACCATTTATCTTAATAATTGTTATTAAGTTCCGAATATTATTAAAAATATTATTTCAATTTTTGTATTGAATATGGAAGGATTTGACGTTATTATAAAGAACAATGGTTGTTCTATTTATAAAGACGATGTTTTATATGGTATTGAAAATTTGCGAAATGGACTTTATATACTTGACTTGCAAGAAAATATATTTCAAATTGAACAAACTAAGAAAAGGAAAAGAGATGATATTAATTATACCTATATGTGGCACTGTAGACTCGGCTATATCAATGAAACAAGATTATCTAAGTTGCATAAGGATGGGCTCCTAGAGCTATCTGATTATGAATCATATCCAACTTGTGAATCTTGTCTCATGGGTAAAATGACTAAATCTCCTTTTAGTGGAAAAGGAGAAAGAGTTATAGAGTTGTTGGCATTGATTCACACAGACGTTTGTGGACCTATGACAACAAGTGCACGGGTTGGGTATTCTTATTTTATTACTTTCATTGATGATCACTCAAGATTTGGATATGTGTATTTAATGAAATACAAGTCAGAATCATTTGAAAAGTTCAAAGAGTTCAGAAGTGAAGTAGAGAAACAAACGGGCAAGAGTATTAAGATATTTAGATCAGATCGAGGTGGAGAATACTTAAGCGGTGAGTTTCTCAATTGTCTCAAAGAAAATGGTATAATTTCACAATGGTCTCCACCAGGTACACCACAGTTGAATGGGAGTATCTGAAAAGAGAAATCGAACACTGTTGGACATGGTTCGATCCATGATGAGTTTTACCGACCTTTCAATTTCCTTCTGGGGTTATGCCCTGAAAACGGCTGCATACTTACTTAACAAGGTACCTACCAAATCTGCCCTAAAGACTCCATATGAGATGTGGAAGGGGAGGAAACCAAATCTTAAGCATGTTAAGACTTGGGGTTGTCCATCTCATGTCAAAAAGTTTGAAAATGATAAGCTACAGACTAAATCCGACAAGTGTAAATTTATGAGATACCCTAAAGAAACTGTAGGGTATTATTTCTATCATCCAACTGATAAAAAGATGCTTGTTGCGAAATATGTTGCCTTCTTGGAAAAGGAGTTTATCCATGAAAGGGTCAGTGGGAGTAAGATATATTTTGAAGAAGTTCAAGAATCACAAATTACTACGGATCAGAGTCAGGTACCTAACCAAGTGGAAGAACCTACTGTATCACACCCTATTCGTAAATCTGGAAGAGTATCGAAGATACCTGAGAGGTATGGATTCGTCATAGAGGATGACGATGAGGTACACATCATGAATGATGATGATCCATTGAATTACGAATAGGCTATGAGTAATAAAGACTCAGAAAAATGGTAGATGACCATAAAATCTAAAATAGATTTTGAAGCTATACTCAAGTCCATTTGGATTTTACTTGCGATTGCAGCTTATTATTACTATATCTGGCAAAATGGACGTGGAGACGCCCTTCCTCAAATATACATTATTAGAGGAGAATGTATATATGATACAATCAGGTGGATTTGTTTCAATAATTGAAGCAAATCATATATATGAGCTACAACAATCCACTTATGGATTGAAGCAAGCTTCTCGTAGATGGAACATTCGTTTTGATGAGACAATCAAAGAGTTTGATTTTATCAAAAATGACGATAAACCATGTGTGTACAAGAAGGTTAGTGGGAGCGCAGTTTTATTCCTTGTACTATATATTGATGATATATTACTGATAGGGAATGACATTCTTATGCTACAATCGATTAAAAACTGGTTATCTAAACACTTCTCCATGAAGGACTTGGGAGAAGCATCCTATATTCCGGAGAAGATCACTGTGAGACAGTGATAAACATCTTAGAGTACTTAACTGACACTAAGGATGTCATCATATCACATGATGAGTCTGAATTAAACTAGAGTGCTAAACAGACTCAAGTTTTTAGACTGACCAAGACGATAGCAAATCCATTTTATAGTAAGTCGTTACCTTAAAAGATCGTGCAGTGATTTGGAAAGGTTCCAAACAACAAAAGGTTATTGGTTTAGTAACAAAGACAAAGTATATAACTGTAAGTGAAGCTGCAAGTTCATGTTTCGGATGAAAAGTTCATTATAGAACTAGGAATAGTTCCTAAGTCTCTTCTTGAATCTAAACATATGTTGCGGCACCTTGATTAAAGAAATCATTGAAAGAAGAACATATAGACTCTCAAGATAACATTGCAGATCCATTTACTAAAGCTTTAACGTAACAGCAGTTTGATCGTCACTTAGAGAAGAAGGGTATGAGATACCATGGCGATTGGCTTTAGTGCAAGTGGGAGATTGAAAGTAGTATGCATACAAGTCAATCATGTATGATGATAAAGCATATACTTTAGAGACAATATTATTTATTTATTAACAAAAATATTTATTTATTAAAGGCATTTAATTATCTACATGATGCTATTTTTATAATATGTAAATAACCCATAGTTTTAAGCAATGCTTTTAGAATCATGATGTTGATCATGCTAATGAGATTTAAATTCTTACAAAAGCTTAAAACTAAAATACTTTCCAATTGTGGGATTACTAAAATGGGGATTAGTAAATCTGGATAGATTGGTACATATGTTGCTTGCTCATTGGATGAGGATGACTGATCTCATGGTCTTTTGTGTGGAGACACTAAAGCAAGTATGTAGGTGCTTATTGGAGAATAAGTTCACTGAACGTGACTCGCTATGGAATACCTAATGGAGTTTTACTCGCATGTTAATAGGAATTCCTAATGTGATAGTAGTACAAGTGATCCTTGGACTTGAGATCATCATAGTATCTTGTATGTAATGAATTATACTTTGACTTATTCCTTAAAGCCCTTTAGGGTATATAAAAGGGTATGCTTGGGTATAATGAGTTACATATGGAGATAATGAATGATCAATAAAGAATCTACCACCTCTAGTAAAAGAGGAGATATGTCCTATGTGATTCGTTAAATGACAACCCAGGAATCATTGGCCAAGGTGGAATGAAATTAGAAAGGAGTTTCTAATTTGCATTAAATGGAGTTGTGCATTTTCTAATCGAAATACATATAATTAAATAAAATAAGACTTGACAGTAAATCCATGTCTTATATTTAATTGGGACATTGTATGGTGGAAGGATTGAATTGTACGGTAACTATTTACTCACAGGTTTTTTTATGATTAATGTTGAAATCTATATTATCTGAAAAGTCGTTGATCGCTAGGGAGGCTTATCCCTATTGTAGAATAAATATTATTTATTTAAATAGATTATTAGTTTAATTTATTTATTTAAATAAGATTAGAATTGTTCTAATTGATTTATTCACAATCTGTTTAATATGGAGAACCTAAAGGGTCACACCATAAAAGGAAGAATAATTATTTAAGAAGGTAATGGCATAATCGTAATAATGCATTAAGTATAATTAATTTAATCTATGGTGATAGAATAAATTAAATAGCTTAATATTTATTATTTAATACTTTAGAAATATTAAATATAAATTAATAAGAGGAGTCTTATTAATATTATTACAATTATTATTATTTTAATTTCTAAAAAAGTTTAGTAATTAATTTAATATTAGTACTCTCATTTATTCCTAATAAGATTAGGAGACAAATTAATTAAATGAGTTTAATTAATTATTCCCAATGTGGTGGGAAGCCTAAATTAATTAAAGGAGTTTAATTAATTAAATAAAATCACATGTCTAATAGGATTAAAGGGTTGACCAATATCTATATAAGAGGAGTCTTATAATAGATATCAGATGAAAAATTTTTAATTGTTGGAGAGTACTCCTTTTCTATAGAGGATAGAAAACTAAGGTTTAGCAAAACACCCTCCTTCTTGATAATTCATCTTCCTTAGTGGATCACCTCTAGAGGCCAAACACTTGGGTGGCTAACGTTGATCAAAGGAAGGAATTTCACCCGAAAATTCAAGGAGATCACGAAGAACAAGGAGTTGAACTCGTACCTGTGGAAGCTTCGTTCTACAAGGGTATGATTCCATAATTTCTTATTTATCGTTTTAAATTAATAATTTGCATATTAAGGGATGTTTTTCAAACTAATATCCTGCTGCTATAGATAATCTTGATTAATTAATTTTTTGATAATTCTCAAATAAGTAATTATGAAAGAATTTTTATAGATATATTCAACCCCCTTTTAGATCTATAGTGTGCCTTTTGGAAATAACAATACTGTTCGTTGAGCTAATGATTCTACTCGTTCGTTGTTGTGGGCATACACTTCAAGAGGTAACTAGAAAATAAAAGAATTTCGATTCATATCCGCTTCGAGTATGCTCTATATAATATCACACTGGCATGGCAAGTGACGTGGCAACTAGCAGTCACAAGGTGACACGTCACTGCCACGTGGCCCAATCACGTGCTGCCATGTGTCACGGTCAACGGTCAAAGCTGACACGTTAACTGCCACGTGGCCCAATTATATGATGCCACGTGTCAGTCAACGGTCAACTAGGACCGGTCATCTTCTGCAAAGTGGCCCAATCAAAGACTGCCACGTCAGCAGATTAGCCATATTAGCAGTCTGCTTGGCACTGTCACACCACGCGCGCGTCTGGCAACGACGCCCAGGCGCAGCAGTGGCGTGTGCAGCACACGCGCAGTCTTTCCGACATTTTTCAACCATAAATTTTTTACAGTAATTTTTATTTTTATGTTTTTTTAGTCTTTTGGAATATTAAAATTAATTTTTGGATATACTTGAAATTTTCAAAATTAAAATTATAGTTAAAAATTGCTTAAAATTTGTTTTAAAAATATTGGGAAGTTGGTTTTCTGTCTAAAAATTTTCAAAGATAACAGAATGCTATTTTTTCATTTATCCACCAAGGATGTTGAAAAATGATTATAAATAGTGGCCTAAACTATTTTTCTTGTTAAACTATGCATGGTTAATTTATTATTATAAATTGTGTATTATTCAGAAAATTCCAAAAAAAAAATTCAGAATGTTAATAACATTTTATTAGATTGTATAAATTTGTTTGGTAGCTATACTAAGTGTTTGACATGGTGTTACATATTATTTGTAATAATATGAGTAATTATGATAGCAAAATTTATTTTTTATAAATTGTATATTGTTCAAAAAATTTCAAAAAAATATTAGAATGTTATTTATGAATAAATAATATGTTTAAAATTTTTTGGTAGCAATATAAGGTGTTTGGAATATTATTGTATATTATGTGATATAATATCATGTTTTATTTAATCCTTTTAAATAATTAGAATATTTAATATGCAATAGAGTTTATCTATTCTTTAGTATACATGTAAAGGATTATTTAGGATGTAATGAACACTTGTATATGCTTGAACTTAGTGGGAGAAATTTAAGAAGTTTTTTTAAATTCTATGCATATCTTTGCGCTAAATAAAATATAATTAAATAATTAAATATACATGCAAACTGTGATTCCCAAGCTTAACAAAGTTTCCTTTTTGTGTTTATACTTGATTATTTTAGTAAGTTTATGTTATATGACAAAGATAAGTTAATACTGTGGTGAACTCTTAATTGTTTAATAACGTTCTCTCGATTGTGTAGATGGCTTCAAAACAAGTTATTGTTGATCTTAATAAGGGTAACAAATTCGATGGGGATAATTATGATGTGTGGCATCGTAATGTCTGTATGGTACTTGATGAGTTAGAAGTGGAAGATACTTTAATTACTAAAGAATTTAAACCGACTGGTGATAATGCTAAAAATGTTGAAAAGCTAGCTGCGTTTGAAAATTGAAGCAAAAAAGGTAGAATTGCTCGCATTACTCTCTTAAGCAGTATGAACAATGAGTTCTTGTTTGAATACGAAGAATACTCGATTGCTTATGAGATGTGCTATGCTCTCAAAATAAAAGTCGGAGGCACCTTATTGGCTAAGTTGTGCAGCTTAACTATTAGGTTTGACGGTTATAAGAAGGAGGTTGATCATTCAATGAAGAAATACCTTCGAATAATGTCAAACATGATTAGAGAGTTAAAGGCTGCATGCAATGACTTATCAGATGAGCAATATATATTAGTTGTGGTACGCTCACTCCCAAATAATTGGGAACATATACATGTTAATATGACCCATAACCCGAATATCAAAAACTTTGAAGATAGTCGGCGTCACTTGGAGCTTGAGGCCGAGCGCTTAGAAGCTGCTAAGCCATCCAAGGCATATGTTGTTGAGTCTAATTTTTCGCAAGGGGAAACCCAAGCAAAGAAATAATGGAAAGAAAGTTGTTGCTGCAACTCCTGCTTCTGCGCCTAAGTAGGCAGCAAATGTAGGTGCCAAGAGGAAAAGAGAAAAAAAAGTTGGCAAAAAGGATAATTCTAAATGTGGCAAAATGGGGCACTTCGCTCGTGAATGCACTGAGCCGAAGAAGGTACTTTCTAGTTTTGATCAAACTATGTGTAATGTTACTTCTAGTAATTTTTTTACTCAATCTCTCCATTTTTGGATTGTAGATTCTGGAGCAACGGACCACATAGACAGAGATCGAGCTGGATTCGAGGAGTATCGTCGCATTCCGGCTGGTAGAAAAGTATACATGCGGAATGATTCTAGTGTGGACGTGCTAGGAATTGGCACTTACAAACTGAAGATGCGAGGATGCTCTGCATTAATTCTGCATGATATACTTTTGATAAGTAGGTTTTATACCTACTTATTGGATATTAACTTACCATAACTGTTGTTTAATCTCAGTCGTTTTAGTTGATTTTCATGCATTTCTTCTCTTTTTATAGGTTTCATGTTCGGGAACTCACTTGGTGGCATATTTCATAAAAAGGAGGGCAAAGATTCATAAGGTACATGGATTCTGGTGCGTACGTGGAAGATAAGTTGTCAAAGCATAAGGGAAAGGGAAGCAAAAGCTAGCATCAAATGTATGGAAGTGAAACAGCAAGAAGCAAACAACAAAAGAGCAGACTGCAGCAGAGCGCAGCTGCGCCCGAATTGCAAACGAAGAGAGCGCAACTGCGCCCAGTCCCAGCCAGAGTTGCCCTGGTGCGCAGCTGTGCCCAGTACAAGCAAAAGACCGGTGCAGCGCCAGTCACTGAAGACTAAAAATTCTGACTTTTCACTTATTGCACCAATAGAAACCTAGAGAGAGAACTTTAACATATTCATCTCTATACTTGAATCTCTCTTGGTTTCTATTGCAATTTCCTAGTTTAGCTTAGATTAGGGCTAGATTGGGGAGCTTTAAAGCTTAGGATTCAACATTTGATGTTCAGATTTGAGAAGGAGATTTCAGATTTGCATCTCTCAATCTCCAGTTTCTCTTTTTTTCATTTTGGCTTCCAATGTATGAGCAAATTTTGATGATGGATGTTAATTTCATTATGAACTAATTTCTATTATGGGGTTATAATGAATCTTAATTGTGAGTTTTGATTGATTATATATTGGATTGTCTAATGTGTCTAGTTCTAAATGTTTAATTGCTTGATCACCAATTACCGGAATAACTTCTATGAAATTGAAAAATGGATTATGAGTTCAGATTTGAACATATTAGCTTGTGTTTATGATTCTACATGGTGTTAGAGTCCATAATTTATGCTAAGGATAGAAGTATACCGAAGCACCGCTCGTAGTCATTTGAGAGTTTGTGCTTAAACCTTTATTGATTTTAAATCACATAGAGATATATTGAATTATGCAACTTGGGTGTTCACATTTGTAATACCCGAGAATTTTATGAATAAATGTTAATAATGATATTAATAAGAATGTGAATATTTATTTTATATAAATGTTTATATAACATGAACTAAGTAACTCAATTAAATTATATTGAATTTGTGATAATTGAGAAAATATGGAGAAGTATGATGAACTTGTGAAATGTCTTGTGTGGCACGATGATGTAACATACGACGATTTAATTGAATTAAAGAAGGAATTAATAAGTGAATGGCTAATTAATATTGTTAATTAATTGTTATTATGAGTGATCGCATATTAATGAATAAATAATTAATTAATATTATAAGGTTAGTATTTGTTCAATTAATTGCTATGTGCGACAATATGTAATTACATGCTACATCTATATAATATAAAGTGTAGTGTGACACTACAAGAGACTATATAATATAGAAACTATATAGTAAGATTAATGAATTGTATAAGCTACACAAATGATGTTTATGTGACCATGTGTTATGTGTAGTGCACTAGTGTGTACTTTATGGGATATTAAATTAGACTATATAAATAATTGATATTAATGATTAATTGAAATAATAAGGTTTATGATAATGTGGTGTGTCACTACTCAATTCAATCATAATTGGGCATTATCAAATGTATATGGATTATATATTGATGTGTATACATGTACCCCAATTTGCTATCATGTAATATTGTTATAACATTAAAGTCTATGGGTACACCCAAAGGAATTAAACCTAGGTATGCATGTATGTACATTTGTGTAAGTATAATATATGTATGAGTAATAAAACCTTAAGTTTGTAACATTATTCCAAATGACATATGCTGAGAATAGAATTGTCTCAATATGAGTGCCATTCTCTTCTTCTACACGTGAAAGCCAATGGCCTATACTACTTCTACACACCAACTCCAATTAGCTTCAATGATGGTGATGATGGTGAGGGGTGTGGTCTTAATAGTGATCCACCAACTCCTCAATTGACCAACATGTTCAATGGTTTCAATTCTTGGATAATGGCTTGACATGGTTAACAATTTCTCTATAAATAGAGACATCCTCTTCATTTCTATGATGCTGAAAATTATTGCTAAGTGTTATAGAGAGAGGGAGGTGATTGCATTGAGAGGAATTCTGTCCAAATCAAGCTCAAGAGGTATAAACCTTACCTTGTGTTCTTAGTTTCTAGTTCAATGATTCATAGAAATTAGCATAAAATAGTTAAAATTGATATGTGATAAGGTGCTAGCATGATTAGTAAAGTATATATGTATGTTATATATGCAATGTGATAGTTTGTAAGCATGTTTCATGAAGAGATTGAATGTTGGCTTAAAGATCTGCAATAGCAGAAAAGCAGGCTGCCTGGAACCGGAGTGGAGTGGCCGCGCCACTCCCTAGTACAAACAGGGCGCAGGCGCGCCCTTCTGCAGAGGAAAAATTCCACTTTTTTGGATTCTGACTTATGGAGCATGCTAGTATAATTTCATTAAGTATAAATAAGTCCCTGCCATGCTAGTTTAGATGGCCTTTCATGTAGTCACTTACCAAAGCTTGGTTTCCAAAGGGAACTTGAGTTTTCAAAGTGCAAATTTAATGAGCTATGTACACTTTAAAGTATGAACTTGTGAGCATGCTTATGCGGTCTAGTTATGTGTGTATGAAAGCATAATATATAGTAAGTGAAATAGCTTTGCATGATTGGTTGGTTAACATGAGATTTTCAAAAGAAACCTTAAGAGTTTGAAAACTAGTTTTGCCAATAACTACGTTACAAGTATTCTGAAATTTGACTATCGTGTTAGGGTATGTTATGCCTATAGACATGATTGACATGTATGCCAAGCTAGTCATATGCATTGTAAACTAGTTGAGCATGGTTTAGAACAAGTCTAAATGAAGTAGAACTATATAACTCGAAATGCATGACTAGATGACTTGAGCATGTATAAATAAGACTTATTGATCCCATAGCATATGTATAATGACTAAACGTGAAGAATCTTGTAATCGAACACGTTAAGCCTCGTTCGTTGGAAATTGATAGGACTATGTTAAAAGCAAGATATAAGAATCAAACTTATCATAACATGTATGTTTCTGCATGTGTCATCATCAAAGTATGTGGGTGTGCGAGCTAGGCCATGCATTCTGCATATCAGCTCTGGTTGGAACTGGGAGCAGCGCGGCCGCACCACCCTACAGTGAAGTCTGCCTATTCTGTTCGTGATCTAAGATTTGATGCATGCATGTATTGTTATCCTAATCTGTAATACATGTCCAGTACGGTATTCAAGTATCAATGAATATGTTATGATGAAACCATATAGAATTGATAAGTATTTATAAACTTTCAAATGCTAAGTCAAACGATAATTACGAACTATGTTATTGATTTCATAGTATCCTATAAACTGATTTTGTGTTATGTGTACGTAAGGTACGTAATGACGTACGTATAGGATCATACGACTAAGTTAGAATCGTATATGCGTGTTTAGTTTACATATCAAGTATATGTATTCAGCGTACGTAACAAATGAATATCCTATAGCGTAACTATGTTATAATAGGATTCGAAAAGTATCGATAAGCTAAAGGTTGATAAACTACGCATAAGGCAAGTTTCCTATCTTACACAACTTTGAATATTGTGCAAGTATCTAAACCTTATCTCTTTGATGCAAGTTTCTAACCCTACTCTTTATTGAGCATTACTTAAGCTTGTGCTATTATTGGTCGTACGAGTAAACCATTGAAAGTATGATTCATGTCTTATGGTCTCATGCTTCGTAGCTAAGATAGAGTTGTTTACATTCTTTGAACTTATAATTGTTCTTATATACATTGAAAGAGCGGTCTATGCCACTTGATTTAGCTAGACCTATATCATGAATTTGAAAGCTATCTAAACCAATTGATTGGTGTAGAATCTTATAATTGACTGAGAAGAACAACCCTCTTGAAGGGGAAACTATATATTGTCGGGAAACCGACGTGCGCACTTGAGTACGATTAAATGTTATGTATAATGTAGGGTACTTTAGGCTGATCACCTGTTGTACTTGTTTTGATTGGAATATCAGCATATTACTGTTAATTCTAGTAGAAGTTCATAGTCCTTAGTGACTGCTCAGTATTCATTATTTTGAAATCTCGAAATGATTAAGCGTTGAATCTTATTGATATCTTTCTGCCCTTAGCGACTATTGTTGAAAACTATCGATACTACTTGTTATTCTTGAACTATCATTTATTGTTGTACCCTTGGGAAATTAAAAACTATATTGATCCCCTTATTGCTATATTACTTGCTGAGCAAACTTGTTGCTCATTCTTGCTTTCCCTAAAAACATTTCAGTTAAGGCAGAGCAAGACGGACCCTCGGGCACTGATAAGGGCAAGCGCAAGGCTACAGACTAGCTTTGTACTTATTATAGAATTCTATGATGATGTAATAAGATTATATTATATTATGTATTAGTTAAGTTTAAGTTATGTTTAAACTATGTATGAGATGTTTAAGTTACGAACCCTTGGGACGTGAATGATTATATTAAATAAATGTAATATATTCTTATATTTCCCTTGCGATAGATGTTATTTAGTCATTGAGTATTTAGAACGTGACGAAACGTGACGAACCAAATTTGAGACGCGAGTGGTCCGAATTTGGGGGCATCACAACATTCATTTTATCTATTGTGGATTCATTGTGATATGGGTATAGTACATCAAGAGATGGTCATATTTTACATTTGTGTTCTCGACTAACAATCCTTAGTAATCAATTAAGATTAACAAGAAGCGTAGTAACCTGTGTGACGCATTAAGTGAAGTTATAATCGCATATCTCCCTTATTTGGCTAAATTACTTGTTAGTTAGTTATCTTATTACATGCAGCACTTTTAGATAAAACACAAATTGTTCATCTGTTTAAGTAGACCGAGATAGTTACAAAATTGGCATATGTTAAATTAAAATACAATTGATATTCTCTATGGGATCGAGACTTCACTTAATCTATATTACTTGTTGACCACGTGCACTTGTGTGTGTGTTATTTTGATTAATACCCAAACAAGCCAACAAGTTTTTGGCGCCGTTACCTAGGATATTGATTGTTTTTATTACTTTCGTCATCAGTTTAAATTAGATTGGTCTTAGTTAAACAAATCTTCTTATCTTATTTCTGTTTATATTTTCTTTTGTTTCAGGTACTCTCAAATAGTGTATGCAAACTCGGTCCAAGAAGCCTAATTTAGTGCCTAGCAAGGACAACATCAATAGAAGGGTTCGACGATTGAGTAAGGGTAATCCTAGCATTCAAGAGGAATCTGAAACATCGGTAGTCATGGCGGCAGAAGAGCAAAAATCATTGAGGGACAACGCCGCTAATAAATGAACTGCAATCTAGTATCACAAGGCCAACAATAACCGCTAATTTCTTTGAAATCAAACCGGGGACCATCCAAATGTTGCAAAACTCAGTTCAGTTTGGGGGTATAGCTAATGATGACCCGAATGAGCATTTGCTGAGCTTCATTGAGATTTGTGATACTTTCAAGTTTAATGGGGTTGGGGATAATGCGGTGAGACTTAGACTCTTTCCATTCACATTGAGAGACAAGACAAAGAGTTGGCTTCACTCATTACCACCGGGGTCCATTACTACTTGTCACGACTTGACATAGAAAATTTTGGGAAAATTCTACTCGCCTGCAAAGACCGCCAAGATGAGAAATGCAATTTCTTCCTTTGAGCAACAACATGGTGAGTCATTGTATGAAGCGTGGGAGAGATACAAAGAATTGCTAAGAAAATGCCCTCACCATAGTTTACTCTAATGGATGGAAATAAATACATTTTACAATAGATTGGGTAGTCAAACTCGGACTAGCATTAATGCAGCTTCGGGAGGGACATTCATGGCCAAAAAGAATGAAGAGGCATATGAGTTATTAGAGACCATGGCCGTGAACGATTACCAATGGCCAACTTCTAGATTGAATCAGCAGAAAGTAGCCGAAGTATTAGAAGTGGATGCAATCACGACTTTAGCAGCTCAGTTGTCAGCTATGTCAAAGAATATTGATTCTATTGCAGAGACAAAACTGCAGCAAGTTGCCTTTGGTTGTGAAATATGTGCGGGATCTCATCCCACCGAGCAATGTGCCATCAATCCTGAAGCTGTTCAGTTTTTAAGTAGCTACCAGAGACCACCAAACCAATACCAGAACACATACAATGTCGGGGCTAGAAACCATCCCAACTTTTTATGGAGCAACAACTAAAACCATCAAAAAGCTCCAAGACCACATTATCCCTCGGGATTCCAAAACCAACAACAACATGCAGCACAACCTTCACAACCGGAAAGAAAGCCAGACTTGGAAGAGATTTTGGCAAAATACATGGTCAACAATGATGTGATGCTAAAGGGCCAAGCGGCGGCTATCAAGAATTTGGAGAATCAAGTGGGGCAAATGGCTAGCATGTTAACAAGTAGACCACAAGGCTCTTTTCCTAGTAACACAGAAACTAATCCAAGGAGAGAAGGGAAAGAGCAATGCCAAGTTGTAACACTCAGGAATGCAAAACAAACCCTGCCAATAGGCGCAGCTGCGCCTGAAATACAAAGAGAGGCAGCGCAGCTGCGCCCTCCTCCAGTCTTGGAAAATATAAAAAATTCTAAGGAAAAGGACGGCAATGGAGAACCTGAGCCGAAACAGAGAGATATACCAGAGAAAACACATGTTACTCCACCAAGAACATATCCACCAGTACCTTATCCACAAAGACTTCAAAAGCAAAATTGAACAAATAATTCGCCAAATTCCTTGAGGTATTCAAGAAGTTGCAGATTAACATACCATTTGCAGAGGCTTTAGAACAGATGCCAAGCTATACAAAATTCATGAAGGGAATTCTGTCCAGAAAGAAGAAGTTAGAAGACTTTGAGATAGTAGCTTTGACTGAGGAGTGCAGTGCAGTACTACAGAGAAAGTTACCTCCCAAATTGAAGGATCCTGGCAGTTTCACCATACCGTGCACTATTGGTAGCTTGTCATTCAACAAGTGTTTGTGTGACTTGGGTGCTAGCATCAACCTTATGCCTTTATCAGTGTACACACAGTTGGGTATGCTGGCACCAAAACCAACAAATATTTCTTTACAACTTGTAGATAGGTCAGTTATATATCCAAGAGGAATAGTGGAGGACATACTTGTGAAAGTGGACAAATTCATATTTCCTGCTGATTTCATCATCCTTGACTACGAAGAAGACAAGGACATTCCTATCATTATGGGGAGACCGTTTTTAGCAACCGAGAGGACTCTCATCGATTTATAGAAAGGAGAACTGATAATGAGGGTCCAGGATTAAGAAGTTATATTCAACATTTTTAAAGCTATGAAGTTCCCTACAGATGAGGAGGAATGCTTTAGGATGGATGTGGTTCATAGAACCGTAGATGAAGAGTTTGCGCAGATTATAAATACCGATCCTTTGGAAACTACATTATTAGGGGACATTATCATTGATGATCCAAAGTTGCTTGAATACTTACAAATATTGGATGCAGTACCACGGGTGAGCAAGTATAAGATTCCTTTTGAATCTTTGGAGTATGCAGAAAAGTCGTCAGAGCGTTTAAAGCCATCTCTTGAAACACCTCCTACACTTGAACTTAAGCCTTTGCCTAAACACCTCAGGTATGCATTTTTGGGTGATTCATTTACTTTACCTGTTATTATTGCATCTGCGCTTAACGAATTATAGGAAAGTAAACTGTTGAGGGTTCTCCGGGAATACAAAACTATAATTGGATGGACCATTGCTGATATTATGGGGATAAGCCCCTCATTTTGCATGCACAAAATACTGTTGAAAGATGATATCAAGCCTACAGTGGAACAGCAGCGGAGGCCCAACCCAATCATGAAAGAGGTGGTTAAGAAGGAGATTCTGAAATGGTTGGATGCTGGAATTATATATCCCATTTTCGACAGTTCGTGGGTGAGTCCAGTTCAATGTGTACCTAAGAAAGGAGGAATGACTGTGGTAGCAAATGAGAACAATGAGTTGATACCTACTAGAACTGTCACTGGATGGAGGGTGTGTATGGATTACAGAAAGCTCAATAAAGCAACAAGAAAAGATCACTTTCCTCTTCCATTTATTGATCAGATGCTGGACAGATTGGCAGGTCATAAGTACTATTGCCTTCTAGATGGGTACTCAAGGTACAATCAGATAGTCATTGCTCCTGAAGATCAAGAAAAGACAACATTCACTTGACCCTACGGTAAATTTGCATTCAGGAGGATGTCATTTGGGCTATGTAATGCACCGACAACTTTTCAACGGTGCATGATGGCCATTTTCTCCGATATGGTGGAACAGAATGTAAAAGTCTTCATGGTTGACTTCTCAATTTTTGGGGATTCTTTTGACATCTGCTAGGAAAACTTGGTTATGGTATTGAAACGTTGTGTGGATATGAACTTAGTGCTTAATGGGGAGAAGTGCCATTTCATGGTACAAGAAGGGATCATTCTCAGACACAAGGTTTCAGGCAAGGGGTTGGAGGTTGACAAAGCAAAATTGGAAATGATAGAAAGTTTGCCACCCCCCAAATTTAGTGAAGGGTGTACGCAGTTTCCTTGGGCATGTTGGATTCTACCGCCGGTTTATAAAGAACTTCTCCAATATCACAAAGCCTTTATGCAGCTTGTTGGAGAAAGATGTTCCTTTTAAGTTCGAACATGTATTTTATTGTAGATCTACTTCTTAGCTTTCCAGAACATCTTGAATCGTCCCAATCGGAGTTCATATGAAAAAGTTATGATTTTTTTATCAACAGAGATCAAAGCTCAAAGTTATCATGCTTGCCATTTACATAGCATCCACTTAAAGCCCAATTTTGAACATGTTCCAATTTGAATCTGTCAATGCTCAAAGAATGAAAGTTTTAGATCTCGTCGATATCTTGGATTTGATAGTGGGCCCCATAACTCCTCCCGGATAAACAATTATGGTCATTTTACCAAAGGACGTCGCAACAGAAAATTGACCGGTGCGGGGCACGCCAAAAATGAACTTGACCGGTGCGGGGCACTGCCAGACCATCAGATTTTCTGCACCTCTAGCTCAGGCGCTCCAAAAATGGTCTAGGAGCAGCGTTGGGCGCCCCGGACGGTGAGGAGAGAGCTTATTTGGGTGTCATAATGTCCAAGTTGAGTTGTAATAGGATTTTGGGATGCCTAATGTGTTAGGGTTTCTCTTAGGACTATAAATACTTGATTATAACTTGGATTTGGGAGATTTATTACAACCTAGAGAATAATAAAAGTTAGGATTAGCGTAGGAGTAGGAGTAGAATTGGAGACTTTTTGACGATAATTCATTGAGAGCCACTTCTATTGGAGACTTGGAGATTTCATTGGAGAGCACACAAGGCGAAGATTAGAGCTTGGAGATTGGATATTCCTCGAAAGAGTTTTTCTTCTTCTCTTAATTTCATTATCTGTTCTTATGATGTTATTTAATTTTAATCTTCTTGTCTTTATTATGAGGATGAACTAATTTCCCAATTAGGGGTACAATGGAACCTTTTGCAAGTCAATAATTTAATTACCATTATTTTCACTTGTTGATTCTATTGAGTTGATTATTTTATTTTGCGCTTAATCTATTAATTGTCTAGCTAGCAGTTAATCTGATATATTTGATGGAATTGAAAGAGAAAATCTTAGATTAGATCTGAATATAATAATGCATGAATTTGTTAAGTGTCTTGTACGAAAGTAGCAAAATAACTAAAATAGGTCTTTTTATTAATCATTAACAGATGTTAATAAATTGATAGACAATCCTAGTTAGCAACTCATTGAATTAAATAAGTGAAAATCTGGTAAGGCGATTATTGCAAAGCAATTGAGAAAATTGTACTCCTATGTCTTATGTAAGACTCCAACTTTTTATGAATAAAATTAAATTTCCTCTATATATTATTTTGAAATAGTAAAGGGTTGATTTGATAAATGTGATAAGTTATGGGTAATATGCGCAAAGTTTACAAAATAAACAAGTGGTTATAAAATATTCATTGTTGTCCGGGAATATTCATTTGATCGTGGAATATTCTTGTTGTTGGGGAATATTTGTACGACGGCGCAGCCATTTGTGGGCCCCATAACGGAAAACTGTCGGATAAAGAAAACAACAAGAATAAGTTTTCTAAAAATAACGGCAAAACTGTTATCGTTAAAATTGTTGGAATACCCGATGGTTAAAGTAAAGTAATACGCGTTGTTGTACAGTAGCACACGGTATTGCACAGTGCTTTATATTTCAATAATTGTCACTGCACAGTATTTTACATTATCAAATCAATAATTCATATTATTTGAATAATATTATTAGACGGAATTATTGGCAATGTCTAGGAAGTTCTGTTTAGGAAAGGGGTTAGTTAATTACGCGTCAGTAAGGAGAAATCCTTATCGGAAGGCCCCCTCTTTCCAAGGAACAACCTGGTTGTCATTATTGTGATTCTGTAATATTATTTGTGAATAATAATTAATTATTGATAAAAATGATAAGAAAATATTTATTCAATGTGGATATAAATGGAGGAATTTTTAGCAAAAGAGACAATTGTTGAAAATTAATATTTTATCTTTTCTGATAAAATAATTCATTCAAATATATTATTATAATATTACATTATAAGTGTATGATGTGATAATATAATAATATAATTTAAATGATAATATTTTATAATAAATTCATAATATATGAATAAAATGAGGTGGAAGAGAGCAAATTGGATCTGAATTGATTTTTGTTACGATAAATGTTTAAAATATTTTGGATGGGCCCCAGTGTACTTTGGTGTGCTAAAATGCTGATTTTTTTTGCTGGGAGTGAATTTTCAACATTTACATCCGTAGTAAAATAAAATTTCTGCTTTGTTGTGCTAGCATTTTCCTATAAATAGGGTGCTTAGTTAGAAATAAAATCACACCAGAATCAGAAATTTCTTTCTCTATAATATCGATCGTATTTCTTGTGAGTATTTAGATATTTTGAGCGTTGATAACAGTGCAAGTTTTTCTCATCGTAATATCCGATATTCCAGTCAGATCGAATATTATACTGAGGTAAGGGATGTTATTTTGTTTTAAAGGATATTATTTTTTTTGTAAATGATGTTAATTCTTTCAATATCATTTTACCGAAATATTGGTATGAATTTTATTATGAAATTTTTACCTTTTCATACCGGGGTTACTATTCATCCATATGATACTATTCAAAAATACGGTACTATTCACGAATACGGTACTATTCACAAAAAAATTAAATTTTCTTTTCTTTGTCCAAGTTGTCTGTTATGGTTCCTATCTTTGATTGGATCCATGTTTTGATATTCATTCATGAATTTTGCTCCACAATTGATTATTATGGAGTATTCTTGAACTTGGATAAATTAAATTACGAATCCCTAATCTTTGTCTTTTATCTCACTGAATTCGTTCTTTAAAATATTTTTCATCATCCTCAGTCTTAAATGGTGATACAAATGAATATCTTTGGCCCGTAGTGTAAAGATGGACAGGTGTTGATATGATCATGACCACTGGTGATACAAATGAATATCTTTGGCCCGTAGTGTAAAGATGAATATTTGATTTAAGATATATTTTGATTGATGTTACAGGGATAAAATATTGATGATGGACTTCTAAATCATAGAAGATAGTAGACATCATTTTCTACTTAACTCTTCTAATGAATTGTTATTTTCGCTGCGGTTGTTGATCTAAAACTTGTTGTCTATAATATTTTATCTGATTTGTTGAAGACTAACGATAATTTAATCTTCATTATCTTAGTCATAATATTCTTTACTGGACTAGTTGAGCTCACCATTTTCTTCTATTGTCCTCTTCAGGAAATGAGAATATCGTAGGGACTAGTCGGGGGACAGAGTGATGGTCCGAGTTAAGAGTAGTAGTAGTCCTCACAATTTTTATAAAATAGTATGATAATAATTGTAATGAGGACTTAGTTTGGGTGTTTATATTTTCTACATGTTTGTATTGACACTCACAGTGGTGTGGTCGTATTTTGCACGACCGTATGATATAAAAGATCGTATTTAGATTCTGTACCATGTATTTGGCGACTCAGAATGGGTTGAGTATTGAACTTATTTTGGAGGCGTCACATCTTAACCATCTGGTGATCAATAATTGTTAGTTAATTGGTTTTAATTTCTTTTGTTTTAAACAATTTCGTAAACCAACTAAAGTTACTGTTTAAATGAATTTAAATTGACAAAATCTTGATAATTAGATTAATTGTTCTTAACCTTTCCCTGTGAGTTCGACACTCTTCTTACTTCTTTATTACTAGATTGACCGTGTGCACTTGCGCGTATTTGTCATTATATAAATCAGACAACAATACGTTGTGAAAATATAACATGATTTTAGCGACAAAATAAAGGAGGTGAGAAAATGAATCCATATTTTCTCACTGTGTGTAGTCCTTTAAAGGATTAGGTATTTCTTGATCCTTTTACTAAGTACTCTTGGTGATCTTTGACTATGTTACAAAGAAATGAATTAATGTTGTTACTTTGGCTTCATTTCCTAAAGTCCGGACTATGAGACTATATGGGTTAATTCTGGGAAAGTAGTTGATTCAGATTTGAGTAATATTAGGGCAAAGGGAAGATAACTTTAATTCACCATGTTCTGTGTCGACAACTATGACGTTTTTGGAAACAATATAGTAATAAGTGAGATGCAAAACAAGCATAGGCCTAAAAAGGGTTAAGTACGGCACTCTTAGGATCAGAGATAACTAACCAAGTGAAAATTGAAGTTAGTCTGGGGTACTCTGAGTTTGAGAGGTTGTAGCTTCAATGCAAACCTTAACCAGTTTAGCTTGATGGCTTTCACATTGCATATTTTGTTAAAAGGGTTTTGGCCCTAACGGGTTTGATTTAAAGCTCCCGCATTGCAGGTTAACTCAACGGTCGCACGGTTTGGTAACTAAACAAATCTTTCGACTTACACATTTGGGCCTCATTGGCTTATATGATAACAGTGTCGTCCTCTTCATGGGCGAGTGGGAGATGTTAGTTAATGGACCCTAACTGGAGCGCCCATAGAGCGAACGACCTGATGGATATAGCCACATGGTCATTGTCTAGATACAATGAACATGTGTGTTAATCTCTTTATTTATATATGGGAGTTGCATATATTTATATATGAGAGTTACACACACAAACTCATATATATATATATATATATATATATATATATATATTAATCCTTGTTTAATATACATATATATAAGTTATACTTCCTCCACTTATATATAAATAGAGATAATGCTGATCTTCAGAAATACACAATACACAAAACAAGATTAACAAGTATTTTTCTATAAGCCATTAGAGGTCCCTTGTGTGCTTGAAAACTTTGTAGCTACTCGAAATGTGAAAAATATATTTGGTGCTCGTGATAACGTAACCCAAATTATCGTTGAAAGTATTGTTCGTTGAGCTCGTGATTCTAGTCGTTCGTTGTTGTGGGCGTATAACTTCAAAAGATAACTAGAAAATGAAAATTTTCCTATTCATATCCGCTACGAGTATGCTCTATATAATATCACAACTTCTATAAAGCCAATGAGAATCTTGACTGGAGATAGAAGTTATGCTGCTACCATATCCCATATTAGATCTCGACTTCCAATAAAACTAAGTCAAGATGCAACAACAATAAAGAACAAAAAGGAATAATAGTTACTGCATAATAACATACCTCAATAACTGTACGTAGAAAGAGTGGGTAATCCATCGGTTTGACGATGAGATTGAGATGAGATCGAGAGACGATTTGAAGGGATTGAGAGGAGGAGATGAGATGAGATCAAACCGATTGATTCATTACTGATCAAGAGATGAAGAGATGTGATTCATAGAGGAGACAAAAAGATGGGTAAACCAACAGAGATGAGATTTACAGAGATCGAGAGAAATGATCAGCAAAGCCGGCCGAAGAGGAAAAGGAATCAATTTTCGTGTGAATTCAAAGAGACTGAACGATTACTTTTACAAGCTAACTGAGTTGTCAAATTAACCGAGTTAACTCTTAATTAATTAAAAGTTGACTCATTCAATTTTGATCGTGTTTTACTTGTATTGAAAATTGAATATGTTTAATTATTTATGAAGAGGAGAGAGAATGAGAGGGAGATATTAATTTAATATGGGTATATTAGGGAATAGGGAGATTGTTTAATTTGAAAAGTGGGCGTTTGATTTGGGACTAGGCTGGCGTGTTCCAGCCCATTCTCATTTCTGTCCCGCCAAAGAGTAACACACAGTGTTTGGGTCTCATGGCGACCCCATCCACCGCCACCACAACTCCCATCCGAAACTGGAAGCTGACTCCGTCGTCCTCCACCACCGTCGGAAAAACCCCTTTTTCCTCCATCACCAAAACTAAAACAGTAAATACATTAACCCCTTTTCTACATTTCCCCATAAACTTGCTGAAATTTACAAATTATTCGTACTCACTCTTTATATATGCTAAAAGTTTGAATATTTTCTTCCTCATGTTCACTTACAGCTTTTGCTAACTGATTGGTGGCTAATTAAAGCTGAAGTTGGCTCCAATGGCGGTCGATTAGGCGTTGGAGGAAATACGCGTAAAGGGTAATTATTTCCTCTCTTTTTCCTAATCTTATTCACCCATAAATGTGATTTTATAGAAATTTTTGTAGAATATCTTCCAATTTCTCGTGTGTGTGTATATATATGTGTGTGTATATTTTACCTAAATCATTGAAGTGCATTTTATTGATGGTAATAGTGATCCTTTAAAGCTTTGGATGCTTGCATTTACAATGGGATTGCACCATAATAATCCATCCGTCCCAAAATTAGATATACATTTTTACTTTTGGACTATGATGGTCTTAATCTACCATTTTTTTTAAGTATTTACAACTTGTTTTAACTTAATTTCTGACTTATAAGTCAAATTGATGCCGAACGCTTTTACTTATAAGTCAACTTATATTTGAACTTTAAGTCATTTTAAAATAAGTCGTTGCCGAATGGGCTAATTCTTTGCTAACATGAAGGGTATATTTGAGAACACAAAATTATCTTTAATAGTCATCATTTAGAAATTATATACTGTAGTTGATTTTGGAACTGAGGGAGTAGCACCTTAAGGTTGCGACTACAGTTTGGCTGAATCTTCATACTTTCGTTAGATTATTTAAATGCTGAATTATTTCATAAAGCACTACATTAGTAGTTATACTTTGATTAAACTTTTATGCATGTGTTGCACACATTCCTTTTTTCAATTGGACAATTGGTACCTGTTACGATGGTGTTGTATTCCTAATGACTTTGAGTTTTTGTAGCTTAATATTAAGATCGAAGCCAAGTAATAGATTGTTATTGTTAGCTTATATTGGATTTTGTACCACAGGCCATTAATAAAAGTTTTTTGCTCTGGAGCAATTGCCAAAAGGCATGATGATGTCACTCTTGAGACAATAGATGGCTTCATGATCACACTTGTTGGTCTTATAAACAGGTCTCGCACACTCGAAAATGGCATCCCATTCGAGGTAGAATAAATTTTTTTTTTAATTTCGTTGCCTCTAGCCATTTAGGCATGTTGAATGTTGTATGTACTACCGAAACTGCTCAATAATGTAATTGCTATGATTAGTGTGCGTTTAATCTTGTCAATGTTTGTAAATGTATAAATTGGTTCATTAGTGGTCTATAATGTTTGAACAGGTCTGTGATCACTTCGTTCTTGGATTTCCATACGACTGGGAAGAGTTTGGGGCACAATGTTTTGGTGAAGAATCTACTTATGGAGCTCTTCCATCAAAGAATACAAATTCATACGGGTTCAAAATGTCAGATGATGGTGCAAAATGTTCGTTGCCTATTTCATTTGATGACCTCCCAGTGACTCGGGTATGTGATCTTATGATGCTCCCTTCTGGAGATTATAAAGAATGCAGCTTAACTAGGGGGATTTTTGATCATATACTTAATATATATGGCGGCTCTTCTGTTCAATTAAATCAAGAAAATAATGGTCAGATAACGACCAAGGATCCTGTACTATATGAAACTGGACTTTCACTTGATTCAAATGAGGAAAATAACAGTCCAGTGACGACTAAGAATTTCTCTCTGGATAAAGCTCTGAGAGATCAGGTGAAAAACAAGGTTGAGCAAAGGTACAACAATGACAATGATATCTCAGATGCAACACCCATGCGAGAAGTAGAATCTCAGTCAATGCACAACCACTCTACAATGGGTGTGGATGTCCATTGGCTACATGAAGGTGTTTGCACAAGAAGCATGAAGAGATCAAAATCTTTAAGAAATAATCAGGAAAGGGGTCTTTCTTCAGACACTTTTACAAAGCCAGTTTCTGCATCAGAGGCTGTTGGGAGCCAGTGTGGGGAAACGATTGCTGAAAACAATGCTTCAAATGTTAATACTGGTGTTTCCACAAGTCAGACAATTCATTGTGAATCTACAATGGGTGTGGGTGTCAATAAGCTAAGTGAAGGTCTTTCCCCAAGAAGCAAGAATAGATCCAAAACTCCGACAAGCAATCAAAAAGAGGGTGGTCTTTATTCTGAAATTTCTACAAAGCCAGTTTCTATGTCAGAGGCATCAGGGAACCAATGTGGGGGCACGATAGCTGAAACAAATGTTTCAAATGTGAGTCGATCGGCCATATTATCTGAAGAGAATAAGGAAATAGGCAAAATCCTTGATAGCTCTGGAGTTGGAATATCTAGTAGGCCTAAACATTTAGGTGGTGGTGTTGCCACAAGAAGAGAATATAGATCAGAAATTTCAATTAACAATCAGGAAGAGAATCTTTCATCTACTACTATAAATCCAGGATTAATTGATCAAATTTATGCATCAGAGGTCTCTGAAAGTCAGTGTATAGGCACGATAGCTAGCACTATTGCTTCAAATGTGAGTCTTCCAGATAAATTATCCCAAGAGAAAATGAAAGAAACACTGAATAACTCTTCAGCCATACTATCTTATCGGCAAAAGAATTTTAGTACTGGTGTTGTCACGAGAAGCAAGGCTAAATTAATTAGGTTAAGAAATGATCCAGAAGATAATATTGTGGAAGTTGAAGTGGCAGTTGATGATACTGCAGTCAGAATATCTGCTCACGGTAAGAAGTTAAGTGTTCCATTTCCTACATCAGAAGCATCTGGTATAACTAAAAGAGATGCTTCATGTAGACAGTTATTTCAGGAGAAAAAAGAAATTAATGGAGCCTCTGATAGATCTGCCGTAAGAAGATCCAATAGAATAAGGAATCTAAAGCAATGATATGCAACATGCATGAATGGGAATTGCAGCATAACTGTTGAAGAACTGGGCATTTTAATGAATTTGTGATGCTAGAAAGAATGTAAGTCATTGCAAACATGTCTCGCAACTAAAATGCTTTAGTTTCTTTTCTGTTGGTGTTAGGACCTGTTTTGAATATTTTGTGAAATATGCAATCGTATTTTTCGTTTTATCGTTACTATGCTTTGACCGTTCAAGAGCAGTACTCTTAAAAAGCATTCTTTTGTTAAATGACATACCTTTATAATTAGTCTTGGTTTTATTTTCTCTCTCCTCATTTGCCCATTACCTCGCCTCGCCTGAAACTCCCTCCGCTCTTAATCTCTCTCCTCACTTGCCCCGTTCCTCACCACTCTGAAACTCCATCCTCCAAACTCTCCTCCCAAACTTATCATTACCACTCTGAAAATCCCCCGTGTCCTAACTCTCCTCCAAACACGACCATATATCCGCGAAATTCGGTAAACCCAGATACCAGACCATAACGAAATTCTAGAGGGGAAATTGAACGCAGCAACACGGAGACCAGATCTTAACGAAATTCGGTAAACCCTTAACTATTTTTCAATTTCGTTAAGATTTAACTAGGTTTCGATTTCAATTTTTGATTGGATTTGGGAATTTTTTTCATCTGGGAATTAGCCCTAATTTCTTATTTTTTTATTTTTGTTTTGGGATGAACATGAGAATTGCTGGAATTTCTCATCTATTTTGGTTTTATATGGTTTCCTGGGGTGTAATTTGAGTATCAGTAAGATAAGCATTAAGCTGTTGAATGTAGTTTGGCATATTCTTGTGCCCACTTTCTTCCCCTCTTGAGAACATTCCATTGCCAAGAGATGAATTCCTGCTGTGCCCAATATTTTGGCTAGATGAAAATCCTTGTTGAAATAAAAACTGATGAAGTATCAAGGTTTCCTTGCATATTTACCTGTTGGGAGGCGTCAAAGGCCAATCCTACATTCTGTAAACCCCAATCTTGAGATTTGTGCTTAGGTAAACTTACTATCTGGCCAAAGGTTTTTTGTCGATATAGTGTACGTTACACTAAACTGTTGCTGCAGTCCCATATTTATCCTAAATCAAAGTCAGTTGCTTATTAGGTTGAAGAGTTGTGTTAAAAACAGAAATCTACTAGGAAAGCTGTTGGAGTTATACATTGGCAATAATATTTACGTGCAACTAAATTCAATATTATCTTCTTCCACTTGATTATTTGACAAGACACTGGTTTCATATCACAAATATTTTAGTCTTGTGCTTTTTTTCACTTAGCTACGTACGATCACTTTATATTTTCGTACTATGAACACGATCACCTTATATTCGTACTATGAACACTATTTTGATAACAATCTAATTATTCTAGCTCAATATTTATGTTATATACTGATATGAGGATTTCAGCTTGCAGTGTACAAAGTACAAGCTTTCTTATCATTGTCACTGTTAAACTAGTGAACAATTTAGTAGTCGACCATGATATTTTTTTACGCTTTGAGAAAATATTCTTGTTTCAGAAGCATGAATGTACTAAAGTTTTGCCCTTCGCTCGACCATTGTTTGTGCTTATATGGCACATTGATTCAAACTGGTTGAATTATTGAAATACTATAGTACTTTTGTAATTCATAAGTTTATGGAAGTATAAGTTGTCATATTGATTGGGTGCTTGGTCATATTGTTTCTAAAACCTGGATTCTTGAATATTGTCATGAGAATGAACTTTGTTCAAGAACTTTTATGTTACTTCCATAGTTTCCATTGCATATTCATATGTTGAATTCTTGACTTTTCTCGGAAGATTGGCTTAATGGAGTGTTACCAACCTCAGAAGGGGTTCAATGGTGGAAATCTCACTGTGCCTGCGGATAGATTTTTACATGAAGTAGCATTTTTTTTTTGTTGCTAATTCAAGCTGAAATCTTAACATTCCTGCCTTGGGCAGGAATAGATCCCAAAACCTCTTGGACTCAAAGCTTTATGAGTAGTTGTTTTACCATTGAGTCAAGAGGGACTTGGTTACATGAAGTAGCAGTTATGCTTTGGAAGGCCCCAAAATATGGAGCATGAGGTAGATTTTCATGGGAGCATATAAGATATAATGAGCTCTCCTCTCCACAGTATACATTAGTGTTGCATTTGGATTGAAGGAATAAAGGAAGGAATGGAATGACTCATTCCTATGGAATAAAAAAAATTGTGTTTGATTGCGATTGGAATGAATTGAACTATCCTTCTTTTTTTTTGCTATTTTTGATTGAAATTTAATATTTTGCCTAAGATTTCATGTCCAAAGCCTTATGAGTAGTTTTTTTTATCATTGAGTCATAAGGGTCTTGGGGAAGAGAGAGTATGAGATAACTCATTCCAATTAGAATGGAATGAATCATTCCAATCTCCATTCCATTCCTTCAATCCAAAGGCAGTATAGGTGTATAACCAGGAACGGTGGAACCATTATGATCGTCATACATGTTTCCAATCTAATCATGTCATATTCATGTCTTTAATATTGGTTGTACTAAAGCATTTGCAAGAAATACAATGTTTATCTATTCTTGATCAAGGAATATTGTAACATAAAATTTCAGTTCATGTTGAAGGATGTTAACCAATTTTAATGATCTTTTATATATTATCGTTTTGTGGCAGTTACTCGGCTCCCTTTTCATGGATATTAGGTTCCTTTCCTTGGGATTGTGCTGTTTTGTTTTTGGAGCAATGCATAATATAACTATTTTGTTAAAGTTTTTCTAGGACATACACATTTCTACATGGAGGAATGATCAAGAGCACACCCTTTATTTAGCACTCTTCCTTAAATAACATTCATTTATTAAAACTATGTCGTTTTAGAGATTCTTTTAAAAAACAAATGGGGCCGCGGGTGTTATTTTTGTAAATAAAAGGAAAGCAAGTAGGACCATTCTCTTTTAAGAATCTCTAAAACGACGTAGTTTTAATAAAAGAGTGTTATTTAAAGAGGAGTGCTAGATAAGAGGAGTGCTCTTGATCCTTCTTGTATATATATAATATTTTGTTGTAGCTTACAACATTTTATGTTGTATGAACATTCAATAAGTCTAGGCGGACATTTTTATTGGACATTTTCAGTTTTTTTTTTTGTTTTTCTTGTGACTCAAAAAATGTTTAGTATTTATTCCCATTGGAATTTTTAGTATTTATTCCAACTGGAATTTTTACAGAATATAGTGTTTTGGGTGTAATTTGGATACATATACAAGAACAGACTGTATAATCCTGTTCTTGTATATGTATCCAAATTACACCCAAAACACTATATTCTGTAAAAATTCTAATTGGAATAAATACTATACATTTTTTGAGAGTCACAAGAAAAAAAAACAAACAAAAATAATAATAATTGGACATGTCCAATAATAATGTCCCTATAGAAGGACTCGTGAACATTAGTCATTGTATTTTAATTTTATTTTTGTGTTTGAGATTTGAACTTTTTTGTTAAGAGTAAGCAATGCTTGGAGCCATAACTCTTTTTCTATACATGGACTGATCTTGCAGTATTATCTATTATTTATCTGTTCACAATGTGCCTTAAATTCAAAATTTTAAATCAAGGTTGTCGAAATTGTTGCCTTATTGGCTTGGAGAAGGTGAACTTTGATAAGAATAATTTTGTGCACAAATGGCAAGACCCCTGTTAGGCATACCGATAAAGATGTGAAAATCCGATTGGTAGATGTCATCGTCTTTTTTTCTTTTTTTATAGTGTTTGTACATAATTATTTGTGTATAATTTGTGCACGTAGAACTACTTTCTTGATTATGCAACTCATGTATGTCGTTGATGGAATATTTCTCTGCCTCAGCATTCAAGTTTGTAAAACTCTTTCCTCATTCATAAACTCAAATGTTATGTTTGGTTCCCATTCCTTGACATGCATGGAATGGAATGACTTAAGGAATGAAATGACTTAAAGGAAAGGAATGAGAATGGGAATGGGAACGGTCATTTTCATTTTTATGTTTGGTTTGTTCATTCATTCCTTCGGGAATAAAATTACCATTCAACTTTAGGACTATGTTTGTTTGCAAGGATTTTAATCACAATGCTATTAATCCTAAAATTAAATAGTTCTAGTCACATGTAATTTTTTTTTTTGAGTTGGGGTACGGGGCTGGGTGGGTGGGGGGTAGGGTGGGCGGGGGGGGGTGTATATATAATCAGTAACTAATTTTTTTTTAGTGGGGATGGGAGGAAGGCGTGGCGTGGGGTGGAGTGTGTGTATATATAATCAGTAAATATTTTTTTTTGAGTGAGGGTGAGGGGGGGTGGGGTAGGGTGGGCGGCGTGGGGTGGGATAGGGTGTGTGTATATATAATCAGTAAATATATTTTTTTGAGTGAGGGTGGGGGGGGGGGTGGGTGGCGTGGTGGGGGTGGTGGGGTGGGTGGGGGTGGGTAGGGTGGACGGGGCTGGGCGGGGTTGGGGTGGGGTGTGTGTATATAATTAGTAAATAAATTTTTTTTTGAGTGGGGGTGGGTGGGTGTGAGTGGGGGGTGGGGGGGTGGGGGGTGGGGAGTGGGTGGGTGGGGATGGGGTGGGTGGGAGGTGGGGTAGGGGCGGGGTGGGATTGGAGTGGGGTGTGTATATATAATCAGTAAATTTTTTTCTTTGAGTGGGTGTGAGGGGTGGGTGGGAGTAGGGGGGTGGGCTAGGGTGAGTGGGGTGGGGTGTGTATATATAATCAGTAAATATTTATTTTAGTGGGGGTGGGTGGGGGTGGGGTGGGGGTGGAGTGGGTTAGGGTAGGGTGGGCTGGGCGGGGTGGGGTGGGGTGTGTATATATAATCAGTAAATAATTTTTTTTTGAGTGGGGTGGGTGGGGCTGGGTAGGGGGGGTGGGTGGGTGAGGGGTGGTTGGGTGCGTCGGGGAGTGGGTGCTGGGGGTGCGTGGGAGGTGAGATAGGGGGCGGGTGGGGTGTATATATATAATCAGTAATTTTTTTTTAGTGGGGGTGGGGGTGAGTGGTGGATGGCGTGGAGTAGGGTGGGCGGAGTGGGCGGGTTGGGGTGTGGTGTGTATATATAATCAGTAAAAAAAAATTTTTAGTGGGGGTGGGTGGGGGTGGAGTGGGGTAGGGCGGGACGGGGCTAGGCAGGGTGGGGCAGGAGATAGAGAAGAGAAGAGGGGAAGGAGGTTGGCCTAGGAATGAGATAAACCCACTTATTTAGAAAGGAATTAAAAATAACTTTTAGATTTGGGAGTAAATAACTAAAGAAATGATATGGTTATTCCAATTGACTAACCAAACATATTTTAAATAATTCAATAAGGAATGGTCATTTCATTCCCAGCTCATTTCCTTCCCACCAACCAAACACAACAAAATATGTTTGGCCATCTTATTTCTGCTGAAAAATCCAGAACTCTTTACAAGTCTGAATTAGTTGAGTTTTGTTGCATATGGTTACTGATAAGTACATAATATTCATTTATTTTTATTCCTTTATATTTAGTTTACTATATATTTTATAGTGTATATGGACTTATTGAGATGTTTATTATTTTCAGGTGAATTAAAGCTAAAAGGATGGAAACAAGTTGATTTGGAGTTGAATTGAAGAGGAGTTTGACCAGCAGTTGACTTTCTCAATATTTGGAGATTCCTACATGGAATTGGATTGATATTACTATTAGAATGAGGACTTCTTTGGACTGAGATTTTATTTCCTTATTAGATTCTATTTCTTTATGGAAACTAGTTATAATTGTAATTCCTTTTAGGATTTGGATTCCTAGTTCTCATAGGATTTAGGTCTTTGTCTAGCACTATAAATAGAGGATGATAGTCAAGGTTTTATTTCATTCAATCTTCTACCAACTATCATACCTCATTGAAGTGCAGACTTGGAGCATGTCAGGCTAGTTTCTTTATTCAGTTCTAAAGGGAGGTGGAACCTTGTTACAAGTAATTAATTAATTGAGTATTATTATTTATTCCTTCTTGTATGAAATTTCTTCTGATAATCTGTTTTCATTGATTGCATGCTAATTGATCTAATTAATTTGATATGGCCAATTGAGTTAATTTAATCATTATCATATGCTAGATTAAGATTGGTATTACGTGTAATTGATATCTGTCTTCATCACAAGTAGTAAATTAGTGATACTAATTGTGGACAAGCTTTTGGGTATTGCTAAGATTATCAGAAAACAAGTTAAACAAATCGAGCTTATGTGTTTGTTGCTTGGATTAGCCTAATTCTCTATTTCTTAATGCTTCTATCATATTAAATCTAGAGAGCTTGTTCTAGGTTATATGCTAGTTGAATCTGGTGAAGAGCTTGTTTCATACAGTGAATATCTAAGGAGAATTTCGGATAGCAGAGCTTATTGTTATCTAGGGTTAATAGTTTCATTGAAGGGTAAAGAATAATAACTTGATTAATTGATTACTGTGCTTGGTGAAACTGAACTACAGAACTGAAGTTTTTACATATTTGATTAATCTCTTTATTTAAATTCTATTTTTCTTAGTTTAAAACAATTTCAAAAATCCCCCATTTTTATTTTCTGTTAAAATAGTAGAATAAATCTAAAACAAACTCACTCTCTGTGGGATCGATCCTTGCTTACTACTGTGCTAATTATTTAAATTCGTGAAGTGAAAGTGAGGTTAATTTAGGAGTGTAAACGACAGCTCTCAAATTTTGGCGCCGTTGCCGGGGAGTGTTATTTGTTTTTGTTTATTCTTTGTTTTTGTTTATTTTATTATTTTATTTTTTTTTCTTTTTGTTTTATGACTCAATCCTCTCACTCAAATTTTGATCAAGAGATAGAGAAAACTGCAGATACAAAAGAAGCTCTTGTTCCAACACTTAAAAAGAAAAAGATGGCTGTGCCGAACAACAATCGGACTTTAAAAGAACTGGCTATTCCAGACCTTGATCAACCATCCTTGTGTATTGAATATCCTACCTTAGATGTTGCTTTTGAACTTGACTATGGACTAATTTGCTTTTTGCCTATTTTTCGTGGTCTTACAGGTGAAAATCCATATACGCATCTAAAGGAGTTCCATGTGGTGTGTTCCGCAATGGAATCACAAGGAGTGACAGATGAGCAGATCAAGCTTAGGCTTTTTCCATTCTCCTTAGCAGATTTGGCGAAAGACTGGTTATACTATCTTCCTTCAGGATCGATACGATCATGGACCGATATGCAAAGGCTATTCTTGGAGAGGTATTTTCCTGCATCAAGAGTTGCTGATACAAGGAAGAAGATATGTGGAATCAGGCAGTTCAATGGAGAAACTCTCTACGAGTATTGGGAAAGGTTCAAGAAGTTGTGTTCCAGCTGTCCACCTCACGGGATTGATGAGCAACACTTGATTCAGTACTTCTATGAGGGATTGATGCCAATGGAAAGAAGTATGATCGATGCGGCTAGTGGAGGAGCATTAGTAGACAAGACACTGGAGGATGCAAGAAATTTGATTGCAAACATGGCTGCTAACTCACAACAATACGGAACAAGAAATGATCATGCTCCACAAAGGGTAAGTGAGGTAAGCACGAGTGAATTGGTACAACAGATTTCTAACTTAACTGCTGTGGTGAAACAATTAACAACAGGAAACGTGCCGGTTGCAAAAGTATGTGGAATTTGCTCAAAATCAGGGCATGTGACAAATGATTGTCCCATAGTGCAAGAGGATGTAATTGTTCATCAAGTTAATGCTGTGGGGACATTCTCCAGACAAAATCCACATCTATGTGATCCTTGGGCAGAAACTCACAATTTCGGATGGAGAGATCATCACGACTTGAGCTACGAAGTACCTGTCAATTCTGGGACATCTATGGAGGATATGTTCAAGGCATTCATGAGCCAAACACTACAGTTCATGAGTCAGACACAGCAGTTCCAGCAGGAGACAATAACTTCTGTTCAAGGTATGAGGGATCAAGTTGGTCAGCTTGCAACCACAATAGGGAGGTTAGAATCTCAAGGTTTAGGGGAGTTACCTCCTCCGTTTGTTGAGAACTTCAGTACAATGGGATTTGACGAAGAGGAGCAGGAGGATTCAATGCTTACTTCAGGAACAGACAATCATATAGAATTTGATCAGGAGAAGGAACAAGAGGAAGATGGGACTGATTTGATAAGTTCTGCAGATCTCGACAAGAAAGACGTGGATTCATCTCCATCAATACAACTAACAGAAACAAGGAGTGCTACACACCATCATACCTTTACCATAGAATTAGACAATGCAAAGTTCCAGTTCAATGCATATGAGGCTAAAAGGTATCTTGGTAATGTTAAAACTGTTTTTGCTATTGATGTTGTGAATTATTCAGTACAGGAATATTTTGATCAAATACAATTATACAAGGAGGATTTGGTGGCTGGAAAGGAGCAAAATCATGAAGTACACAATGTTCCTCAATTAAGGAAGAAACTGTTACCAATCCACTTGAAGTTCACAACTCCAATTACATAGAACGAGGGGAAGATGTCAAGCCAATGACAATAAACAAGGGCAGCTGCTTGGGAGGCAACCCAAGAAATCAGATTTGATTTTTCTATCCTTTAACTATTTAGTTCTTTATTTTTTTTTAATTGCATGTAGTTCTTTCTTATTTGCATGATTTTCTTACATTGGGGACAATGTAAGGTTTGAGTGTGGGGGGAGAGATTTAGGTTTTTTATTTTTTTTTAGTGATATTGATCTGCTGATTTTGATAGAAAATAGGACCATCTTGATGCCTTTGAAAATTTTTGAAAAAAATTGGATTCCATGATTCTATTTGCCTATGTGTTCGAAGGTTAAGATCAACAAATGAGAATCAATGCTAAAAATTTAAAATCTATTTGATGCTTAATTGGTTAATGATTGAGAAAAACTAAGTTATGATCCATAGTAATTGATTTGAGTTGAATTTGTGTCTCATGAGTACTTGAACATGTGATATATGCTTAGTTGGCTAAGTTATCTGTGGAGTTGTCTATGTGCACTAATCTCATGCTCTAGAACTATTGAACTGCTTAAGTTTTTTACAGGACCATGTGAAAAAAAAAATAATAAGAAAAATTGGAAACCAGTGAAATTGTTGAAAAAGAAACACAAGAGAAGTCATGTGGTGGGATAAGATGGAGCGTAAAACGCACTCTCCCATAAACACGTGCGGATAAGTGAGATGGAGCATAAAATGCACTCATTTACAAAAGAATGATTGAGGAAGGTGAAACGGAGCATAAAATGCATTCACCGGAAACAAATAGTAAAATGAAAGGGTTCTGGTAAAAAATTAAAGCATAAAAATATGTTTTGAGTTTTGAGTGGTGTGCACGGTTTTTGCTCCATGATAATTAAGTTGAGTAAGTGTGTGGATCATAGAAGAGGACTTATGTGATTACAATTTAACTTAATGAAATTCATTGGTGAAATGGCAAGGTGGTTATCGTGAGTTAATTGATGAACATTGATTATGCTTTTGTGGGTTTAGTATTGATAATTATGATTTGATCTTAAAATCTTTTAACATTATGGTTGAATGGAATTGTTTTTGGAAATCAAACTTTTGGTTTACACGAGGACGTGTAAAGGCTAAGTGTGGGGGAATTTGATAAGTACATAATATTCATTTATTTTTATTCCTTTATATTTAGTTTACTATATATTTTATAGTGTATATGGACTTATTGAGATGTTTATTATTTTCAGGTGAATTAAAGCTAAAAGGATGGAAACAAGTTGATTTGGAGTTGAATTGAAGAGGAGTTTGACCAGCAGTTGACTTTCTCAATATTTGGAGATTCCTACATGGAATTGGATTGATATTACTATTAGAATGAGGACTTCTTTGGACTGAGATTTTATTTCCTTATTAGATTCTATTTCTTTATGGAAACTAGTTATAATTGTAATTCCTTTTAGGATTTGGATTCCTAGTTCTCATAGGATTTAGGTCTTTGTCTAGCACTATAAATAGAGGATGATAGTCAAGGTTTTATTTCATTCAATCTTCTACCAACTATCATACCTCATTGAAGTGCAGACTTGGAGCATGTCAGGCTAGTTTCTTTATTCAGTTCTAAAGGGAGGTGGAACCTTGTTACAAGTAATTAATTAATTGAGTATTATTATTTATTCCTTCTTGTATGAAATTTCTTCTGATAATCTGTTTTCATTGATTGCATGCTAATTGATCTAATTAATTTGATATGGCCAATTGAGTTAATTTAATCATTATCATATGCTAGATTAAGATTGGTATTACGTGTAATTGATATCTGTCTTCATCACAAGTAGTAAATTAGTGATACTAATTGTGGACAAGCTTTTGGGTATTGCTAAGATTATCAGAAAACAAGTTAAACAAATCGAGCTTATGTGTTTGTTGCTTGGATTAGCCTAATTCTCTATTTCTTAATGCTTCTATCATATTAAATCTAGAGAGCTTGTTCTAGGTTATATGCTAGTTGAATCTGGTGAAGAGCTTGTTTCATACAGTGAATATCTAAGGAGAATTTCGGATAGCAGAGCTTATTGTTATCTAGGGTTAATAGTTTCATTGAAGGGTAAAGAATAATAACTTGATTAATTGATTACTGTGCTTGGTGAAACTGAACTACAGAACTGAAGTTTTTACATATTTGATTAATCTCTTTATTTAAATTCTATTTTTCTTAGTTTAAAACAATTTCAAAAATCCCCCATTTTTATTTTCTGTTAAAATAGTAGAATAAATCTAAAACAAACTCACTCTCTGTGGGATCGATCCTTGCTTACTACTGTGCTAATTATTTAAATTCGTGAAGTGAAAGTGAGGTTAATTTAGGAGTGTAAACGACAGCTCTCAGTTACCTCCATTTTAGTAGTAAGGTCATGTAGTTAATATGCATATTTTCTAAGGTTGCATCTAATAAGAACATAGCTACTGGTAGAATAAAGTTTTAGACAGAGAGGAAATTGATATTTTTCATGTGAGTTTTTGATGGGTCCCACACATTTCTACAGGATAAAATGTGGGTCTCACATGTGAAAATATCAACTTTTATGAAAAAATATCAATAACATATTGAATTTGTTATTTCTACATATATCAATAACATATTGAATTTGACATAAACAGTGGCGAAGCCAGGATATTGTCAGTGGGTTCAAAATTATTACTGAGCTATAAATAATTTGGCGGACGTTAATTTTTTTTAATACTTTATACTTTCGGGTCACATATATATATACATTATATTACAATAAAAATATATTAAGTAATAGTATATGGTATATATACACTATATTGACTCATAATAGACTTTTTTAATCACAACTGTTTATAAATAAATAATTTATTATTTATTTTTAAAAATAATATAAATTAGATTGTTATTTAGTTTAAAATATTATAGAGAGATATACATATAAATTATTTATTTTTAAAAATAATATAAATTAGATTGTTATTTAGTTTAAAATATTATAGAGAGATATACATATATTGAGAGGATACGAGTCATATGTGGTTAAAATTTGATTGACAAAGTTATCAATTTTCAATTTGAACCCATATAATAGAAAATTTATAAAATTTTAGTGGGGTCAATTTATATATAATACTTAAAATTTTTAAAATTTACTTTACATTATAAAGTAATTTTTTTTTCAGTGGGGTCGATTAACCCCACAAGTGGCATGTGGCTTCACCATTGGACATAAACATGTTTATTTCACCGAGTCTCTGTCCGAGACAGTGTCTAGATCATTATATGTTTGTTAATTCCATATGTGGGTCGATGTTTGTAAAAAACCGGACCCACATCCGAAAATAGCCTTGTTATATATGATGGCAAATTTATGTCGATAGTAATTAGCGGTTTATGTGATAGTTAGGAATTAAAAATAATCTTAATTTATTCTATCTTTATCCTTCCACGTTAGTCGCAATTCAACTTTATTATAAGTTTGTTGACATATAAATCCTTTTTTTATATAAAAATATTAAAAACTCATGCGGAAATATCGGCTCCAAATGATGTCAAGTGTTTGTTCTTGAATAATTTAATCTTGATCCTCTCTAATGCTTAGATTATTTTTGCCCCTTTTCTTCTGTTATGACTTCAGCAGGCCGAATCAATCTGTCGTACCTCAACCTTGAACCTGCATGCAAATACAATGGTTCTTGATTTTATTTTATGGGAAATTGTATTTGTATGCTTGTTTATTAGAACATGAGAAAATAAACTTAGAAGCATGTCTAAAAAGTAGTTTATAAGAGCAAGTATGGGTGACCACGGTATGATGCGCTTATAAGCACCAATCGCAACCACAAACGTAACTGCAATAACAATATGCGGTTATTATTATTAACAACTACAATTATGCGGTTACCTGTGGTTGCGGTGTGATGATAGTGTGATTGTATAACCACATTCATATATGTTTTAAAAAATTATAATATATGATTTTTATACTACTTGTGACGAACAAGATTTTTGTAATTTAATTTGAATATTTATTGAATTAAATAAATATTTTTTGATGTTTTAATTATTGAATTAAATAATTAATTGATGAAATTGTGGTAAATTAATTTAATTATATTTGTTACATTGATTAAATTAATGTGGAGAATTTTATTATTCAAAGTATGAATTTAATTGAGTTTATTTGATTAAATGAATTATTTAATAAGCATAATGTTATTCTAGTTAATTTAATAATTAATTAGAGATTTAATGATTTGACATAATTAATAAATGAGAATTTTAATTATGTGACTATGTGATTTAATATGAAATTATTCTATTTTATTTAATTGATTTAAATAAGATATTTGATTAATTGCTTAATTAGAAGTGTGACAATTAACTATATAATAAGAGCTAATTAAATTAATTGAGAAGGGAGTAATAAAAGGGGACTAGCCAAACAATGCTTTAATGGGGGTTGGAGCCAGTTAACCCATTATGGATTAACTGACCACTATCTCCACCAGTTGCTATATACGCATATTATATACTTATATATCTATATTAGTTTCACACAACATATATCATATGTCAGAGTAAAGTAAAGAGAAAAGAGAGAAATTAAAAGAAGAATTGAGTAAAGAAGAGATTGAAGAATTAAGGTTATATCATCAAACAAGTAGCAAGGGGTAATTCCTTTGTCTTAAATTTTGAATTCAAGTTCTTAAAATTTTTCATTAACGTATTTTATAAATTCTCTGTGAATAACTAAATTGGTGATTAACGCATGATATGAACATGTGTTATAATATGATTATAACATGTTTTATATCTTGTATGAATGATTTAAAGTAATTAAATTCATACAATTATGCCTTAATTGAGTTTTTAAAAGTTACAGAGTTTTTCATTATCGTGTTTTTTTTTAAAAATCCTCTGGTAAGAATTATTTTGATAATTAACTTAAGATGTGATCATATATGTGTTAGTATATGTTAATAACATGTTATATATCATATATACATGAATCACAGTGATTAAATCCATGTAATTATGTTTTAATTGAGTTTTGTGAAGTTGTAGAGTATAAAAATTGTATATATAGTCCTTATGACCCTTATGAACAATTGTATGCCATGAATTGTTTGTTTAACTTAAATTTGTCAGTAAATTATGATAATACATGTTAAACCAAAGAAAACAAACTTTGAACGGACGAATTCAGAGTTATAACGAATCCGTGACGTCAAGTTTCGTATTTTTCTTCAAAACCGTCAAGAACACCAAGAACAATGAAATTTATTGATTTGATTCGAGTAATTTCATGATTTAAGAAGTTAAAAACATGTTAGTAACATGGTATGATGTTTCTATGAAGTTTATACTTCATAGAAATCATTGTGTTAGTTTAATTTGCATTTAATTGGACTAAAAACTGTCAAAATCGCGAACTGTTGCTGAACTGCAGGGGCATGCCCGCCCCAGGCGGATTTATTCCTGCCCCAGCTGGCCCCATGCAGATTATACCCGCCCCAGCGGGCCTAACCCCCGCCCCAGCGGGGATAGTGTAGAGAAAAAAATTCTGTTTTGACCTCCTGTAGTAAAATAAGCATAACTTCTTCATACGAACTCCAATTAAGGCGATTCAGGATGATTCGAAAAGATAACGAGTAGACCTACAACTTTAATTTTTTAAGTTTTTCGATTTGAAGTCGTTAACATGGGTCAAAATGGCCATCTTTGTGACTGATGCGTATTCGGAGGCAATCGGAGGGCGTCGGACATGCACGTACGCAAGTGTAGTGCTCTCGACCAACGACTGATGTTGTTCTAAGTTATAAACATGAATATTATATGATTTGAAGTTCATGATTAATAAACTAAGTTATTGACATGTACTCCCTCCATTCCATAATAACTGTCGTTTTAGAAGAAATTTTTTTTTTCAATTTATTTGTCGTTTATAACTTTCTAGGAGAATAAATTATTTACTTTTCTATATTACTCCTACCTTCTCTCATTGTTTTAAGAAATTCTCTCCCTTGTATTAATAGTTTTCAACTTCCCATAAAGGGGTAGTGATGGAATTTTACACAAATTTTAATTAATAAATGATATCATTAAATGACTTTCTTAATCCATGTGCATGAAGCTAAAATGACAGTTATTATGGGATGGAGGGAGTATAAGATAATGTGAAGGTTCAAGTTAACAAACTAAGTGCGAACTTGAATATTGTAATTGTAAAACTTGATTATGATTGTTTGAAGGATTATAACTATATGATATGCATATTGTGAATTCATACTCATGTTATGTGGTTAGTTAATAAGTTAACACTATGAACCAAGTTGTAAGTTGACTTAAATGAAAAGTTTAACAGTTGAACATAGAAGTGACGAAACTAATCGACATCGTATGCATAATGTAATGTGTAGGACGTTGAGAAATTGAATTGTAACTATATTTGTAGCTTGCGCACGAGGCAAGTTTTTAAACCTTACTTTTACATTGAGCAAGTATTCTATCCTTAACTTATTATTGTTAAACAAGTTTCTTTAAATTCTAAATTCTTCGATTGAGCAAGTTTGATACTTATAATTCTATGTTAATCAAGTTCTTGTTCTTCCTATTCAAGTTCAAGATTTCAGATGAGATATTATAACCATCTTTAAGTATTACTTCAGTTATACAATATTTTCTAAATTGTATACTCTTGAGATTTGTTATTCAAATTGAATATCTTTATTGTTGAACCTTATAAGACTAGCAAACCCTTATTGATTCTGTTAGGATTATTCATGAGAATGGTATTCCTATTTATATAAGATTTGATTGTGATATAAATAAATGAATATGCAAGTATGCTTGCATTGACAAAAGATGTAAAGTCTTTTGATAGATAATAGGAATATATGTACAAGGACTTAGACTGAAATGATCAAATATGTTAGGTTGATCCTACATAAACAAAACAGCTTTGTAAAGTCCTTAAAAAGAAATGATGTACAAGGACTATAAATATAGAAAGATCAAGCTTGTTAGGTTGATCTTAAAAAGTGTAATAGATAGGCTTGTCTGATCGTCGAGCACTGCACCAACATCTTAGTCTGCTAGGAGAGACAAGGAAGACTCGAGAACTATCAAGGCGAAATCGTAGTCTACAAGATAGTAAATCTCGGAGTTCGTAGTCTGTCAGAAGAAACGAGAAAGAATCGTAGTGTGTCGAGAAGAACTTTCTCAGAAGTCGTAGTCTGCTGAGGAAGTCATGTTCAGAATCGTAAAGACAGTCTGTCTATGAGCCGACCGAGCATCTGCCAGAGTTAAGTCAAGAATCGTAGATCACACTTGTAGTAGTGGAGTCTACTGATTATATCAGACGAGGACAGCAAGCATGAAGGCAGAAATAGTAGTCTGTCAAGATCTGATCTCGGAGTCGTAGTGTCTGCAGAAACAAGGCTAAATCGTAGTCTGCAGGACTAAGGCGTCTACAGAGGTTGCTCACAATGCCAAGGCAGAATCGTAGTGTCAACATGATTCTCAACAGATGAGCACTCCCATAGAATCTAAAGATGAAGCCTCTGGTCTGAGCTGCAAAGATACATTCCACCTGAAGGAAATCAGAGAGTACTCAACGAATGGCAGGCAGGCTAACAGAAGATCTAAGCACCAACTCAATCAACATCCAGATTGAGTTGTAAAGCCATTCAAGATGAAGTCTTCCACAAGCCGATCAGAAGAAGACTTCAGATAAAGTGACTGACTAGAGAAAGTCAGCAAATGCAGTAGTTGTCAAGAGAACAGAAAATAACGATCTTGAGAATTACTCAGGATCATAGTGTTTGCCAAACGAGCAGAAACTGATGCAGTTTACACAGAGATACTGGCTAGCTTATGAAGAACAAGACAGAAGTGATTAAGCATTGGTCAGACCATTGTTGATAGGTGAACGGGAGATCACCAGGAGAAAGAGAGCTGGGTATGCCACAAATCTGATGTGTCTTACTATTCAGAAGGAGGCCAGAACGACAAGTCAAGCTATCAGTTCCTGAGATCAGTCAAGACAAACAGAAGTGTTGAAGCACTGCACAAGAGAAGGAAGAGATGTTCTACATTGCATATTTAAAGAACACTCTTCAGAATCGTAGTGTTGTCTTAACCAGTCAAAGAGCAACATTCAATAAGAAACACTATGATCAAGGTCCAAGAACATCTGCATCAGAAGCGTAGAGTTCGGTTATCTAAAAATTAAAGCATTGACAACGATTTAATTTGAAGACTGATATTCGAACGTTGCTGATTGAGTGCATCGATGCAGAAGGATAATTTTTGATGTTCTGATCAAGAAGTCAGAAAGAAAAAATAAAGGTGACTACTAGCCTGACACGAAATAGTGACATCTCTGAGGCGGTAGGTGAAGTAGCAGACTGCTGTGTCAGTAAAGTCAAAAAGGAGCTGTCACGTCACATCAGCAGTCTGCACCAAATAACTCGAGATCTGCGAAGCAATTCAAATAACTTTCAACGGCTATTTTTCAACGGGAATATCCTGAAAGGGTATTTAACAACTGAAGCATCAAAGATGAAAGAGTTGTTGAGTTGAAGAATCGTTAAATTATTGGAATGCTACATTGTTGACTTTACGAGTTCCACCAGAGCTGAACAGAACAAGTCTCAGTGGCAGTGAGACTACGAAGGTGAAAGTGAAGCAGATTTGAAGAAGGATTTGAACAGACTAAAGCTTCACTCAACAAGGATGAGAATGCCATTAAAGATGGCAGCTAAGCTGAGAGTCGAGAAGGCCAAGAAGATAGCATTCAGAAAAGTGGCTGAACATAAAGAAGATCAGAAGAGCCACTCTACGGATCACCATGAAGAACCAGAAGTTGAAAAGGAAAAGATGCAGAACCATGTCTGCTTATCTATCAAGAAGGGTTCAAGGGCTGCTAAGGACCAGAAGAAGATGACCCACAATGAAAAGCCTTAGCAGTTTTATGTGGTGATGGTGCACAGCTGACATCAAAAGAAGATGAGCTGAACAGAATGAAGATCAGCTGCACCTGAGAAGAAGAGGTCCAGACTTGAAGCAGAATGCTGAGGACCAAGCCAAGCTGCTAAGTACAAGAGATGATAAAATTTCAAGTTATCTTAGCAGCAAAGCACAAACAACAACAACAACTACAACGAGTAGCCAGGGCCTGAGGGGTCCTTGTCCGAAGGGACTAAATGAGTTCCAAAGCTGCTAGCCTTGAAGAGTTCTTAGTGAACTAGAGGAGTTCCAAGCCTGCTAGGCTTGAAGAGTTCTTAGTGAATTGAAGTTCTAAGGCTGCTGGCCTTGAAGGAATCTTAGTGATTCAGTGTGTTGCCCTTCCTTAGTGGATTTCCTGCGAGAGTGCAGAAGAATGGATTAGGAACTTGAGTCTTTGAACCACTTAAAATCCCTTGTGTCATTTACATTCTGTCTTTACATTATGTACTTAACTGCTTTAACTGCTATGTATGTATTAACTACTTACATCTAAACTAACTCCAAGAACAATGTATCAATGTTTATCAATATATCAATGAAGGGGTCATTTAACTTATTCCGTTGTGCTTAAAATGATTCTTATGTTTGTCATGTGCTAACTTCTTAGCAATACAAAATAAAATAGAAAAGAGTTTAAAAATGCAAAGGATCTATTCAACCCCCCCTTCTAGATCTATTGTGTGCTTACTGGGAACTAACAGATTCGACTAGTCTAGAGTTGATGACCGTTCTAAATTTCAGAACTATTATTGAGCTTATCTAAACCAAACTTCTTTTGGTGCAGACTCTGTCAAACTGAAATGAACAACCCTATTATAGGGGATTAACGATGCTTTAGCGTTAAGATATTGTGCGCAGTATGGTACTAAGGACTGATTCCCCTAAGTACGAGAAATAGAGTCCATAGTCTTATGCCTATTAAAAATTTAAAGTATAAACACTTTACAACCTAGGACATAGTTCGAGGTCTTATGACCCTCAGATATTTTTTTAATTCTTGTTATTCATTCTTGACTCAAAAGCCGAGTTTTTCTTATTCAGAAATCTTTGATTCACTCGCATGTTATTATGTTATTGTTATATTGTTATAATTGTGGACAATCGTGCTCACTCTTGCGTAATAATAATATTGCAGTTAAGAACGAAAGGTCCGACGAACTTTCTTCTAGCAAATGCAAGGGCAAGGTCAACAAGTGATGAAGACTTGTTATTTATTTGATATGTCATTATTTAAGACTTATGTTAAAGTTGTGTAAAACTATTTATTTGTTTACATTTCCGCATTTGAGATTTAAAGTTAGTATGACCTGAAATTGATTATGTATTTATTATTTAAATGTTGTAACCCCATAAGAAGAGATGATGAATTTATTTCTATCTATTGCATGGTTTGCATTTATTATGGGTAGATAGATAGATGATATTTATACAGTGAACACCAAATTCCGTGAAAATTGAAGTACCTGAATTTGAGAATGTCACACTACTAATTTATATTATGAAAATTATTTTCACTTCAACATATACCTATTTAAAAATCTTATGTATAAGGTCAACAAGTGATGAAGACTTGTTGTTTATTTGATATGTCATTGTTTAATACTTATGTTAAAGTTGTGTAAAACTATTTATTTGTTTACGTTTCCGCATTTGAGATTTAAAGTTAATATGACCTAGGATTAATTATGTATTTATTATTCAGATATTGTAACCCTATAAGGGGAGATGATGAATTTATTTTTATCTATTGCATGATTTGCATTTATTATGAGTAGATAGATAGATAATATTTATATAGTGAACACCAAATCCCGTAAAAATTAAAGTACCTGAATTTAGGGGTGTCACACTACTAATTTATATTATGAAAATTATTTTCACTTCAACATATACCTATTTAAAAATCTTATGTATAACGCATAATAAAAAGTTTGGATACAAATTGCAACTATAGATGAATAGTAATATGTAAGGAACTACTATTACATATAACTTAAAAAAATAAAGTCGAGCCTTTAATTACATCAATTAAAGAGATTTTAACAAGTCACTACAAATAAAGCTCTAACTCCTCATTTATGTTTCTTGTATTAGTAATGATTATCATGGATTATTTTATTTTTCATATTAATTTGCATAAAGTTGAATGAAACTAACAAATTTTTAAAAAGCAAAATTGATATACACTATGTAATATTACACATACAAATTATTAAAACTCACAAGAAACAAATTAAATTATATTATTCACTTACAACTTTATTAGATGCACTACAACTTGATATTTCGTATATAAAAAACATTTATAATTTATTATAAAATAAGATGCAATGGAGTGCGGTTTATTGTACGATTTTAAGGAAATGTGCGGTTAGTAGAAAATAAAAACTTTACCGCATTGCATACAAAAATTATGTGGTTTTATGCAGTTGCGGTACGATGGCAGTTACAAATGCGGTGTTTTGCTCTCCCCCAAGAGCAAGAGCAAACAAGGTTCTAAAAAGTACTCCGTCTCGCAAAGACGGACTTAATTTGATTTTTATTGTCAATTTTAGAATTAATAATTAAATAAATTTATTTATTTATACTTAATACTCATCATAACCCTAACTATTTAAATTAAAATCAAATATATTATAATAGTTACATACTAAAGATCTTGCAATTCAAAAAGATCAATCTCACAATCACCTTGAATCTATGGGGAGAAATGGGATGGAAGAGCTCTTGAAGAAAAACACCACTACAATTCAAGTTAGCATTATACTTCATACAGGAAAAAAAAAACTCACATTTGCCTATTTTTATCCACGAAAAGATTTTATTTTTTAAGAACAAGTAGTATAAAACGACGCAAGATATTAAAGTTTATCATGCTAATTTTAGTAACATTGTCTCACTGCTAAGCTAACAATAGTATTTTTAAAGGTAAACCTGGAACAAAGTACATCTTTAATATCTATTAAAAGGGTGGAATTTTCACATTCACTTCACTTTCTTACCACTTCACTATTTCGAATTCCGAACAGAGCCTTTACATTACCTTACTATTTTCAGAGTTAAGGTTTCAAAACACATAATCTCTAAATTACTCTATTACAATAGTGAAATACTACTACATGGCAGTTTTGATTGCTAAAAGGGGCATTGGGGACAAGAAATGAGGCCATGTCAACGAATAATCAATATACACAAATCTTATATATATATATATATAATTGTGTAAAGCCTAGATTAACCGATAAAATTCACTGTAATGGTTTCAGTTCTGTATACCTGTTCTGCTGCTGATCGACACCTTCTGGTGAGATCATCTGCAAAGGAAAAGATACTATAAACGAAAAGAATTTCGATATAATCAAAGCGTGAAGCATACTCATATGTACAGCCTAGTCAAAATACGGAATGAACAGGTTATTGCCAATATTCTTAACAAACTGAGCAACTAGCATCCTACGCATGAAAATTAAATTCTTTCAGCCTGCTTTTTCTTTTTTTGGAGGGGGCGTAAAATTTATAAGATTCAAACAGATACACTGGGCAATCTGACATCCTGTCACCAACTTTTGAAAAGGGCACATTTCTGTTGGCATGAAGATGTGCAAACAGATAATTCAATATAAAATTAAGGGTGTCAAAATTTGAGGCCTGTAAAACAAGGGTACAGCCAGTACAGGAAGTTCAACATATGAAATTGACTGGAGGAAAATAGCACTGCAGGTTCAGCTAAAACAGCCAGCGCCAGATACAAATGTTCATATGGATGCTTTCACCATTTTCCGTATTATAGGGAGATTTGTTTACATTGGGTCTATTTTTAGTAATATACTTGTGTCAACAAATCTTTCATTTTTCTAAATAAAGGTAAATTTAAAAAATTAGAGTATATTGTGAAATAATTCCAATTAAACACTGATAAGGGTTCCTTGAATCTTGATTTCAAAAAGCAACTGAAGAAGGAGGATGTACCAGACCCAGAGCTTCAGCCACACCTTTACAACTCCCTTCACCGTACATCTCTATGAGCATATTCATTAGATACTCCCTTTGTTCTAGTTTTAAATGTTTCTCAAGGCCTCGAGCCACCATTTCCATCTCAGGCTACAAAAATAGATTAAAGGAATTGTGTTAAATTCAAGACCCCAGAAGCACATTAAAATATGGGATCATTGTTCGTGTTAGGAATGAGATATATAGAAAGTTATTGAATGCAATCATATAATTTGGAACAGAGGGAACCTAAATCAGATAACAATCCACAAACAAAGTATAGGCATTTCAATAAACAATAAACATTAATGAAATATTTTATGTATGTTTTTGGACTTGCAAAAAGCATAATTGTTTCTTCAAAATTCATAGATACTAATCCTTTTTAAAGCCACAATCAGCTCCAGATCGTCTTTGTTTTTATACATATGTAAACCTTATTATAACAATTGTATAAAGAAATCATGGACAGCAGATAAAGAAGAAAAGAAACTGGTGTGATTCCATATTGCACTATGGCATCAAATCTTGCAAAACAGCAGTCATCAAAACTCTGTGTCTGTGACATGGGCAACTAAAGACTAACAGAGGAAACAAAACAGACCGAATCTCACAAAGTAATCAATGATAAAAGCACATACGGAGCTTTCTTCAGGAGGAAATATGCGGTGAGTAAGAGACAACTTTGACAATTCCACCACTGCTTCAGAATGTTTACCTTGCATTTCTAAAGCCTGAAATTAAAATACTATTAAAAATAAATTAAGAACTTCAAATGAATGAAAATAATTAGTGTGCAGACTTTCTAGGAGAAAAAAATGGTAAAAACAAATCATATGTATCAACTAGTAAAATTCATTATCTCGTAATTGCTAATGTTAAACAACAAGAAATCAAAGGACTCGAAAACTTAATGAACTTTCAATGACAACATATAACGTGAAGTTAATGAAGTATGTCATGTTTCCCTTTTTGGTAATGCCTAAGGGATTCTTCTATCACTGGAATAGGATATTAGAAGAAAATCACACTGAGCATAGAAACCCATGTTGCACCAGGCTAACTCACTCAAGACCCCATGAATTCCAGCCCCTAAAACTACTTTATCTGATGTGTAGTCACGTCAAATGGGCCAATTTGTAAATAGTGACGTAGAGAGAGAGAGAGTTAATGGTCGTTGAAGAAAAAAGTTTAATAATGCAAAAGAACCAAAAGTTGATGAAATTTGGCTTCTTTTTTGACAAAATTGAAAGTGCTTATTTTTATTATCTAATGGTCCCTACACTACGACTTACCCAATAGGTTTTATTCTCATTAGGTAATTGCAAGTCGAAAGCTTAGGATGACTTCTTAGGGGACCATAGGTCACCAATTCGCAGAGTGGATGCGAAAGCAAGAACAAAGGTAAGAGTGTGAAAGCGCTTCAGTTGAAAATACAACCCTTTGAGATTGGCTCCAGAGCATCTAAATAAATAAATAATACATAAAGGTAAAACATTAAATCATGAAAAAACTACCCAAGCCTGTAAAAGCCATGAACGTGTGTGTGCAGCAACAGCTGCGGTCACCATTCTCGCAGCACGGTATTTTTCAAGCCCAATGTTATCAGCAAGCCCAGCAATGAATTCCCTGGCATCCTCACCAATAATCTGAACAACCGCAGATGGACTTGGTACACTGCTAAAAATAAACGTGGCAATGTGATAAGTAGGAATAGCAGATAAAAGTAATAACAAAATAAAAGCAGCAAAGGGAACTATAAAGGAGTTATAAATTACCTGCCACATATGTTGAGAACAAAGTCAACTGATGCACGATACAATGAATCTTGTGAATTGGCCGTGTCGATGGACACCCTCACACCAGATATCCGGCATATTTGACGTAACTGTTCATCAGACATGCAAACAATCATTCAGTGCATCATCAAAGAGTCTTCAAATCTTCTCAAGCAGAAAAATGTTACTAAGTAAATCTAGAATTGATATTATTTAACTAACCAAAAAAATTAATATTATTCAAGTTGAGAAAAAAAATGACAGCAACACACGAATTGAACTGATTAGTGAGTCAGGTTTTGGTATGTAACACCAAAATAGGAATTGTGGATATTTGAAGAAAATATTGATTTATTGTTAACTAACCAACAAACTTAATATTATTCAAGTTGAGAAAAAATTGGCAGCAACACATGGCTTCAACCGATTAGTGAGTCAGGGTTTTGGTCTGTAATACCAAAAATCGGCATTGTGGATATTTTAGGAAACCCTTCATCTTTTTTCTATTAGTTGGTGCAAGCTCTCCCAACAAAAGTATATTTCTTTAACATGTTTATATTATTTTGTGATAACAAGCGAAAAAATTCAATATCTGTTGTGATGTAATTATGAATATTTGGCTTTAATACTAAACCAGTTCATCCTTTATAGTTATGACAGATAGGGGTGGGCATCAGTAAATTACCGGACCGGACCGGATCAGACCGGACCGGACCGAATGCCGAAAGTAGCCAAGTTTATGTACCGATACCAGTACCGGTTAGACCGGTATACTAAACCAGTTGATCCTTTATAGTTATGACAGACGTACGGGGTAATATAGTTTTTAATCACATTACAGCTTTGGCATTTGTACTTAACCCATTGAGGACAAAATTTTTATATTTAAGTCATTCTTTGGAGGACGAAGGGAGTATTATACTATATACAAATAATCCAATTCAATTTAAGATGAGGAAAACCTAGAAAATAAAAATAAAAATCATGGCTCCGATCTCCACAATCATTGTGCGTCAGCAAGACTTCATCCACAACGGAGACGATATCTATCTACAAATATGGGTAGATGATGTGCAGAGAACAGGTGTTTCCTTAGACATGATGGTCTTCATGTTATTAATTACGCCCATAACTATTTGCCACTATAAACACAATGTCTCATAATGGAGTACAGTGTTCTAAAAAGCTGCCAAAGCTGCCTAGGCTCTAGGCCCCCCCCCCCCCTTGCGGCTCGCCTAGGCAAAAAAATTCCTCCAAAAAATTAGACGGGGCCTAGGCGGGCTAGGAAGGCAATTTTAATTTTATTATTTAATACCAATCTTGTTTATGAATAAAACTAATACTTTAAAGATATGTTAGTCATACTTAACATATGGTATTTGTCATTTTCTTTAAGTCCTCAATTTTGAAGATTACACAAATAAAAATAATTTCATAATTAACAATATCAAATGTCTCATTCAATAAATTTCACACTAATTTTTAAAAATAACATTTATTTAAATTTAAAAATATCTCAAATTGATTTTTAAGAAATTAATATTAATTTGTTCGTGTTTGAACTTTGAACAATTGTATGTTTGTGTTTGAATTTTGACATTGGCAATATGAATATGCGTTTGAACTTTAAGCAAAGGCCTTTATTATCTTTATTATAGATTGTTTTGTTTTATATTATTGTTTTGTTTGGATAAATGTAAGATAAAATATTAATATTAGCTTAAAATAAAAAATCCAGCCTAGGCCCCCCGGCCGCCGGCTTAGCGCCTTTTAGAACATTGATGGAGTAGAAATTTGTTTGCATCGATATGTACCTTATGTAATGATAGAGTAAATCAGCAGGATCCTAGTTCATTATTGATTATTCTCAATAAATTAGAAAACAACAACAATGGAGCAGACACCGTACATTTAGACATGGAGTTTCACTTTCAGCTATGTACAAGGTAAATATTATATAGGTAATAAAGCACAGCATAAAAATAAAAAGAATAGGTACAGAAGCACTAACTTGAACTAAATCATCCATCTGTATGTCCTTTCCGCTCATTCTATAGTCCATGATCGCTGGAAATTTAAGTAGGTAAGCGGAAATTTGATGAAGGAAAGGACAACATTCATTGTAGTTTGAGAGATATTTTTGTTACCTACATCAAACACAGTTATACAATAAACATCACCAAAGACAAACCATGCATATCTGTTAAGTATTAATAATGAATGCCAAAGGACACTTTTTTATGGGTTGAGCCTGGACTGACCCTATCACAGCCCATAAAATATCATTACTAATCAGATACTTACCTACATCGTTATCTTGTCAAGTTATAGGAGATATAAATTGGATAAAACCTTTTTCTTATATTTTGGTGACTTATTTAAATGAAACATTCAGACAGATGATTAACTGAGTCGAACTTGTGCTCTGTAGCTTTCTACAAAAACTTCTTCCAAAAGTAACTACCTTACTGGGAAATTTATCAAAGAAAAGTAACAACCTTGTCCAAAGGGGGTAGCTCATTTATTTCTTAATTGGTCTCCATAATTCAACAGTGTGTTTAGTTATTTCATAGGAGGATTAGTTTTCGAAAAGGAAATTACATTCCATTTATCAGTCCATTAGTCACAAGACTAAACTATAGTTGCAACTAAATCTAGGTGAATAATTATCAGATTTAAAAACGTAGTTACTCACTTCATCAGCAAGACATATATTTGGACCCATATACAGTTAAGCATATACATAACAATTTTATCACTCCATCACTTCCACAAAAAGAATCCCATTTTCAAAATTTGCAAATTTTAAGAATATAAATTTCTTCCATGCTTATCCCTATGTTTAATTTAGTAGTGGTGACATGCTAGTGAAATTGTGTCGTTATACTTCAGGCATTATGTCACTTTATATCATCATCCATAAAAGATGACTCTTTTGTGGAACAATTTTTCTTATTCATATCATCATCCATAAAAGATGACTCTTTTGGGGAACAATTTTTCTTATTCGCAAATGGGACATTTTCGTAGAACAGGGGAGTATTATCTAACAAATGACACACCAGAGCTAAAAACAAAAAGCTTAATAAACCAACCTCGAATTAATCTGTTAGCCTGTTTCTGATACTCATCCCTGTTAATTGCTTCAACAGGGGCCGAATTCGAATCCGGCCACCAATTGGGCAGCTTCTTTTCCCTCCTCCGCCCCCAACTCTTAGGCATTGACTTAAAAACTCCACCAAAACCCCCCGAAGCCGGCGATAAAGGGTTCTCCAAAACCCTATTTTCACTCACATCACTCTTCCACTTCCCCACAACCACTTCCCTCCCTCCTAAACTCCTATCCCTCCTCGTAATCACACCGCGGCCGCCATTCCCAAACCCGAACCGGTTCCTAAACCCTTCGCCTACCTTCACCAAAACCCTAAAAGCCAAAACAATCACCAACCCACATATCACCAAATTCCCAACAAATTGGACTGTAGTCTTGCGGCATGAAATCCTAACCTTTTGATTCGGGTCAACAACAATTAGGGTTTGCAAATCTTCTAAAGCTTCATTAGCTGAGTCAATGAATTTGTTGAGGTGGATTTGGAAAGAGAGAGGGGCTACGGTTGATAGGTATTCCATGTCGATTACCATTTGGAGATTGGAATCGGAAGGGGAGGAAGACGGTGGGGATTGGGTGGGGTTTTTGAAGTTACGACGGCGACGGTGGTGGCGACGGAGGGTGCAGGTGGTGGCGACGCCATTTAGGCGATGGAAACGAGGATGTGCAGAAGAAATGAATGATAAGGAGTAATTTACGGGGTAGTTCATTACTGAGGTTTTTTTGGTTTTTTTGGTTGCATTGAAGGTGGGACAACTATAAAAACTAAAATACTGATCGCCATTTCTGTTATTTTAAGTTGTCATTCATTTTTAAAATCATTTTTAAAGTACTATTTTCGTCTATTAAATTCTTAAAATATTATTTTATAAATATTTTTATTCTTTCAACCCATTTTAACCTAAATCCGACCCATTTTAACCAAGTTTAACCCAACCCGACCAGTTTGACCCAACCCAAATTTTTAATATTTTAAAATATAATAATATTTTTAAAATAATAATTATATTTAACATTTTAAAAAAATAATATTTAATTATTTAAAATAAAGTATTATTATTAAAATAATAATTATTTTAATATTTTAAAATAAAATAATTATTTTAAAATAGTTATTTTTAATATTTAAAAATAAAATATTAGTTTTTATAAAAAATAAAAATAATAATTATATTTAATATTCTAAAATAAATATTTTTTATTTTTAATATTTTAAAAGTAAAAAATATTTTTGTAAATGTGACGCCCCTCAGAATAGGTCCAGTCAACCCAACTCATTCTGAGTCGTCAAATACATGGTATAGAATTCAAATACAAACTTTATATCACACGGTCGTGCAAAATACGACCACACAAATGTGACTGTCAATACAAATACATAAAAAATATTATCATTCAAACTAAGTCCTCATTACAATTATTCTCACACTATTTATTAAAAATAGTGAGGACTACTACTGCTCTAACTCGGACCATCACTCTATCCCCCGACTAGTTCCTGCGACGTTCTCATTTCTTGAAGAGGACAATAGATAAAAAGGATGAGCTTAACTAGCCCAGTAAAGAATATTGTGACTAAGATAATGAAAAATAAATTATCATTAGTATTCAACAATTCAGATAAAATATTATGGACAACAAGTTTTAGATCAATATTCGCAGCGGAAATAACAATTCATTAGAAGAGTTAAGTAGAGAATGAAGTCTACTATCTTCTATGATTTAAAAGTTCATCATCAATATTTTATTCCTGTAACATCAATCAATATACATCTCAAATTAAATATTCATCTTTGCACTACGGGCCAAAGATATTCATTTGTATCATTAGTGGTCATGTTCATCTCAACACATGTCCATCTTTGCATTACGGCCAAAAATATTCATTAGGTAATCATTCATCTTTGCTCTACAGGCCAAAGATATTCAGTTATATCACCTTTTAGGACTGAGGATGATGAAAAATATTTTAAAGAACGAATCCAGTGAAATAAAAGACAAAAATTAAGGATTCGTATTTTAGTTTATCCAATTCAAAAATATTTCGTAATAATCAATTGTGGAGCAAAATTCAATAATAAAGCTCAAAACTTAGATCCAATCAAAGATAGGAACCTTAACAAGCAACATGAACAAATAGAAAAAAATTTAATTTTTTCGTGAATAGTGCTGTATACGTAAATAGTGCCGTACACGTGAATAGTAACTCCAACGGAAAAAATAAGAATTTCATGATAAAATCTATGACAATATTTTGGTATAATGATATTAAAAAGAATAACATCATTTACGAAAGAAAATAACATCCCTTACCTCAAAAGAATAATACTTCTAACTGGAATATCGGATATAAAACTGAAGAAAATTTGCACTAAATAACAACACTTAAAATATCTAAATACTCACAAAAATACGCTCGATATTATAGAGAGAGAAAACTTCTGATTCTGATGTGATTTTTAATTCTAACCTAAGCACCCTATTTATAGAAAAAACTTAGGATGCCAAAGTAGACTTTTTAATAAAATAATATTTTTTAAAAAAAAATTCCAGCCGCCTCAAAAGCCATCAGCCACAAGTGGGCCCACCTCCTATTAAAAAAATATTTATTTTTTAAAACTTCAATAATTCATAATTAATAGCCCTTTTGTCAGAAAAATAAAAATTCTATGTCCTTTACATAGGAAATTTAATTCTCTACAACTTTGTAGAAGGAAGTTTTTTCAAATTCTAAACATAAATTATTCGAATTTCATAAAGTGATGATTTTTCACACCAAAATACTGATAAAAACACATCAGCACTAATTTCTTCTTTTATATTCACAAAATAAATATTTTCTTATCATATAAATTAATAATTAATTATTCACAAATAATATTACAGAACTACAATATTGATAACCAGGTCGTTCATAAGAAAGAGGGGGCCTTCCGATAAGGACTTCTCCTTACTGGCGCGCAATTAAATAACCCCTCATAGACAGAATTTTCTTAGACATTATCAATAATGCTATCTAATAATATTATTCAAATAATATGAATTATTGAATTGATAATGTGAAATACTGTGCAGTGACAATTATTGAATCAATAATACAAAATATCAACGGTATCAATTATTGAATCAATCATATAAAATAGCAATATAGTAATTATTGATATAAAATATCAACGTAGCAATTATTGAATCAATAAAATATCATGCAATTATTGAATCAATAATATAAAATATTGAACAGTAATTACTGTAACAATAATTGAGTAAGTGCCTTATTACGTAAGAATCAATAATTCAAAATACTGTGCAATACCGTGTGCTACTATGCAACACCGCGTATTACTGTATTTTAATCACCGAGTATTTCAATAGTACTAACGGTAACAACTACACCGTTATTTTATAAAAAGGTTATTTCTGTCGCTTTCTATATCCGACAGTTATTCCGTTGCGGGACCCACAAATAGCTGCGCCGTCATACGAATATTTTCCGACAACAAGAATATTGCACGACCAAACGAATATTTTTCGACAACAATGAATATTTTATAACCACTTGCTTATTTTAAAATATTTGCATATTTTACCCATAATTTTTTACATTTATTAAATCAACACCTTACCATTTTGAAATAATATATAAAAAAATTAAATCTTTATTTATAAAATTCGGGGTCTTACATCCTCCCCTCCTTATAAAATTTCGTCCTCGAAATTGACGTACGTACCTGGTATGTCGAAAAGGTGAGGATACCTTGCTTTCATTTCTGATTCCAACTCCCAGGTCATTTTTTCAATTTCATGGTTTCTCCACAAAATTTTAACTTGAGGTATAATTTTCGAGCGTGGGACATGCTCCTTCCTATCCAAGATCTTGACAGGTACCTCCTCGTACGTTAAATCTTCGGCTATCTCGTCTGGTTCTAACTCAATAATGTGGTTTGGATCTTTCACATATTTACGCAACATAGATATGTAAAAAATATTATGAACACGAGACATGCTTGGAGGTAAAGCGAGTCTATAAGCCACATTTTTTACTCGGTCAAGGATCTCAAATGGACCAATGAATCGTGGATTGAGCTTTTCTCTCTTGCCAAACTTTGTAACTCCCTTCTACGGAGCAACACGTAATAGCACATGGTCCCCAACATTAAATTCTACATCCTTTCGATAAAGATCTGCATAACTCTTTTGTCGATCTTGTGCGATTTGTATACGTTGCCGGATCATTTGAATCTTTTCTGTAGTCATACGTACCAACTCCGGTCCCAACAATATTTTTTCACCCACCTCATTACAGCATACTGGAGAGCGACACTTTCGTCCATACAACGCTTCGAATGGAGCCACGGCTATACTTGCCTGATAACTATTGTTGTAGGAGAATTCCACCAATGGCAAGTACTTATCCCAACTCTCTTTGAAGTCTAGAACACAGAGTCTCAATAGATCTTCAAGAGTTTGAATAGTCATTTCTGATTGTCTGTCTGTTTGAGGATGATAAGCCGAACTGAATCGTAAATCCGTGCCCATAGCTTTCTGCAAACTGATCCAAAATCGTGAAGTAAATCTAGGGTCACGATCCGAAACTATGAATACTGGCATGCCATGCAATCTCACAATCTCATTCACGTACATATGAGCAAGACATTCAAGGGAATAAGTCTCTCATATCGGCAAGAAATGAGCAGACTTGGTTAATCTATCAACAATAACCCAAATCGCATCTATGCCTTGAGAAACCTTGGGAAGACCCGTAACGAAATCCATCGTAATGTGTTTCCACTTTCATTCTGAAATTTCCAGTGGTTGCAATGGACCCTTCGGCACTTGATGCTCCACCTTTACATGTTGACAAGTTAAACATCTCAAAATATACTCTGCGATCTCTCTTTTCATATTGCTCCACCAAAATGTATGTCGAAGATCACGATATATTTTGGTACTCCCAGGATGGATTACAAACGGTGTGTTATGTGCTTCCATCATTATTCTATGCTTCAAGCCAGAATAGTTAAGAACACAAAGTCTGGAGTTGACTCGAAGTATTTCCTCTTCATCGATTCTTGCTTCTGGGATGGCACCTTCTTGCACCTTCTTCTTCATCTTCATCAGCTCCGGATCCGTAGCTTGAGCAGCTTTAACTTTATCAATCAAAGCTGGTTCTACGAGTATACTTGACATCATCGCACTCATTCCCGCATATGATCTTCTACTCAACGCGTCAGCTACCACGTTCGCTTTTCCAAGATGATATTGGATGGTATGATTGTAATCTTTCAACAGCTCAAGCCAACGTCGTTGCCGCATGTTGAGTTCCTTTTGAGTGAAGAAATATTTGAGGCTTTTATGATCCGTATAAATCTCCACTTTCTCTCCGTACAGGTAATGTCTCCAGATCTTCAACGTGAAAACGACTGCTGCCAACTCTAGATCATGAGTAGGATAATTTCTCTTATATTCTTTTAGTTGTCGCGAGACATTGGCTATGACTTTCCCATGTTGCATGAGAACACATCCTAACCCTTTGCCCGAAGCATCGCTGTAGATAACAAATCCATCCGAACCAGATGGTATTGTCAGAACAGGTGCCGAGATAAGTCTTCTCTTGAGCTCTTGGAAGCTCTTCTCGCATTCGTCGCTCTAAACGAATTTTGTATCTTTCCGAGTCAATATAGTTAATGGAGTAGCGATTCGAGAAAATCCCTCTACGAACCTCCGATAATAACCAGCTAAGCCTAAAAAGCTTCGTACTTTGGTCACCGACTTAGGTTGCTCCCAGTTTTGTATTGCTTCAATCTTCGTCGGGTCAACAGATACTCCAAGTTTCGATACCACGTGCCCAAGAAATGCTACTTCCTCAAGTCAGAACTCGAATTTCTTTCGCTTGGAATATAGCTTATTCTCACGAAGCTTTTGAAGTACCAGCTTCAAGTGGTGCTCATGATCTTCACGGCTTTTAGAATAGATGAGGATGTTATCAATAAAGACAACAACGAACTGATCCAAATATTCTTTGAATACACGGTTCATCATATCCATAAAAACAGCAGGAGCATTAGTCAATCCAAAAGACATGACTAAGAACTCATAATGCCCGTACCGAGTTCTGAAGGCAGTCTTTGAAATATCCTCAGTTTTAATCTTCAGTTGATGATATCCAGAACGAAGATCGATCTTTGAAAAGAATTGTGCTCCTTGCAATTGGTCGAACAGGTCATTAATACGAGATAGCGGATACCTATTCTTGATGGTGACATGGTTCAATTCCCGATAGTCAATACAAAGTCGTATACTTCCGTCTTTCTTCTTTACGAATAAAACAGGAGCACACCAAGGAGACGTACTAGGACGAATAAAACCGATGTCTAACAATTCTTGTAATTTTACCTTTAACTCCTGAAGTTCAATAGGAGCCATTCGATATGGGATTTTAGAAATAGATTTTGTACCGGGTTCAACGTCAACAAAGAATTCAACTTCACGTTCTGGGGGTAGACCGGGTAGTTCTTCGGGAAATACATCAAGAAACTCCTTCACAACGGAAATATCATTCAAACCTAATGTATTCTGGTTTAGATCAGTGACATGTGCTAAGAAAGCTTGACATCCGTTTTTTAAAAAACGAATAGCTTTGTGACTTGAAATGATATTGACTGTTTTTAGTGGTTTGGTGGTTTGGATTCGCACAACAGGTTGATTAGGAATATGAAAACTAACAACCTTACGAAAACAATCAATTTTGGCATGGTAAGTGGTTAACCAGTCAATTCCTAAAATCACGTCAAATGCAAGTATTTTCAAAAATATAAGATCAACAGGTAAGGTAAGGGTACCAATCTGAATCAAGAAAGATTTATAAACTGTGGATGTAACAAAGGTTTCTCCCAACGGAGTTTTAACAGATAAGTCAAAGTCTAATTTATCAGAAGTCAAGTTCAAACGTTGAGCACAAGAAGGTGAAATAAAGGAATGGGTAGCACCGATATCTAACAAGGTGTAAACTTCGCAAGAGTTTATGATTAGCTTACCCGTAATCACCTCTTGTGGATTCTTCGCGTTTTGGGCTGTCACGACAAACGCTCTTTCAGGAATCACCGACTTTGACTTGTCCGCAACCGCCTTGCGAATCACCACCCCCGCTGAATTTGATTTCGCAACAGGACAATCTCGTGCTATATGTCCTTCTTTTCCACAGTTATAGCATATTTTGAATTATTGTGGGCAGTTTGGGCTGATGTGTCCCTCTTTCCTGCATTTATAGCATACGACCGATGGTCGTTCTCCTCCCCTAGAAACAGTTGATGCTGGTGCTGATGTTGACGTCTTCACGTTCTCATTGTTGTACCTTCTCTTCTTGAAATCTCCTCCCGATTCATTTTTTCTACTATCATGGCCACGATTACCACCGGAGTGGTTACCGCTTCTGTCATACTTTCCTCCCCGTTGGTTGTCATTGCTTCGATGATTGCTGCCACCGGTACGACCTTGGTTGTTGTCCCTTGGTTGAATATAATCACTATCTCGTTCTAACAACTGGGCCCTGTTCACTACATCCGAATATAGAGAAAATTTGTGAGAAATGAGGTATTGACGTATTTCGGGTTTCAAACCTCTTAGAAACATCCGCGTCATATGTTCCTCATTCTCCACCAAATGAGGTGTAAACCTGGACAGCTCCGCGAACTTAGCTTCGTACTGGGACACAGTTATGTTATTTTGTTCTAGTCTGATAAACTCTACCTCCTTCATATGACGAATACTTTCAGGAAAGTACTTGTCATTGAACAGTTTCTGAAACGCTTCCCAAGACATCTTGAGTGCGGCAGGCTGGGCACGCTTCACAGATTCCCACCAGTAATCTGCCTCTCCACGGAACATAAAGGTGGCAAATGGAACTTTCTGTTCCTCCGTGCATCCCAAGACATCAAATATCTTGGTAATTTGCTTAACCCACGTCTCCGCCTTGATCGGATCCGGCTTTCCCTGAAATTCTGGTGGTCCCAATTCTTTGAACTGCTTGGCAGTGACAAGCCGCGAGTTGTTATTATCTCCACCTGTATTTTGCACACGAGTCTCTCTCGTCTGGTTTTGCATGAACTGCAAAAAACTTTTAAACATCTCATCGTTTATCGTCTGACCAGCGTTGTTTTCAGGATGAACATTGCCTTCTTGTTGCACGTTCTCCTAGTTGGTGATTAAAGGTGTCTCCACGGTCTTATTCACTTCGTTGTTAACATTCTCAGCTGCCATTCTCAAATACTATCATAAAACAAGGGTTAATTAAACAAATTAACATATCACATATTAACCCTATGCTCCGACTGATCAATTAAATACCACATAAGCTTAGGTAGGATATACTAGTGAAGGATTTACTCGTCTCTCCCCTCCTAGTTCTATTCCCCGATCTCCGCCAGAGATCATATCCCTAAGCTCTGATACCAACTGTGACGCCCCCCAGAATAGGTCCAGTCAACCCAACTCATTCTGAGTCACCAAATACATGGTGCATAATTCAAATACAAACTTTATATCACACGGTCGTGCAAAATACGACCACATAACTGTGAGTGTCAAAATAAATATGTAAAAAATATTAACATTCAAACTAAGTCCTCATTATAATTATTCTCACACTATTTATTAGAAATAGTGAGGACTACTACTGCTCTAACTCGGACCATCACTCTGTCCCCCGACTAGTTCCTGCGACATTCTCATTTCCTGAAGAGGACAATAGATGAAAAGGGTGAGCTCAACTAGCCCAGTAAAGAATATTATGACTAAGATAATGAAAAATAAATTATCGTTAGTCTTCAACAATTCAGATAAAATATTATGGACAACAAGTTTTAGATCAATATTCGCAGTGAAAATAACAATTCATTAGAAGAGTTAAGTAAAGAATGAAGTCTACTATCTTCAATGATTTAAAAGTCCATCATCAATATTTTATCCCTGTAACATCAATCAATATACATCTCAAATTAAATATTCATCTTTGCACTACGGGCCAAAGATATTCATTTGTATCATTAGTGGTCATGTTCATCTCAACACCTGTCCATCTTTGCACTACGGCCAAAGATATTCATCAGGTAATCATTCATCTTTACTCTACAGGCCAAAGATATTCAGTTATATCACCTTTTAGGACCGAGGATGATGAAAAATATTTTAAAGAACGAATCCAGTGAGATAAAGGACAAAGATTAAGTATTCATATTTTAGTTTATCCAATTCAAAAATACTTCGTAATAATCAATTGTGGAGCAAAATTCAAGAATAAAGCTCAAAACTTAGATCCAATCAAAGATAGGAACATTAACAAGCAACTTGGACAAATAGAAGAAAATTTAATTTTTTCGTAAATAGTGCCGTATACGTGAATAGTGTCGTACACGTGGATAGTAACCCCGACGGAAAAAGTAAGAATTTCATAATAAAATTCATGACAATATTTTGGTATAATGATATTGAAAAGAATAACATCATTTACGAAAGAAAATAACATCCCTTACCTCAAAAGAATAGTACTTCTGACTGAAATATCGGATATAAAGCTGAAGAAAACTTGCACTAAATAGCAATACTCAAAGTATCTAAATACTCACAAAAATACGCTCGATATTATAGAGAGAGAAAACTTTTGATTCTGGTGTGATTTTCAATTCTAACCTAAGCACCCTATTTATAGAAAAAACTTAGGATGTCAAAGTAGACTTTTTAATAATAAAAAAAAAAATTTAAAAAAAAATTCCAGCCGCCTTAAAAGCCATCAGCCACCAGTGGGGCCCACCTCTTATTAAAAAATATTTATTTTTTGAAACTTCAATAATTCATAATAAATAGCCTTTTTGTCCGAAAAATATAAATTCTATGTCTTTTTTATAGGAAATTTAATTTTTTACAACTTTGTAGAAGGAAGTTTTTCTAAATTCCAAACCTAAATTATCCGAATTTCATAAACGGATGATTTTCCACACCAAAATACTGATAAAAACACATCAGCACTAATTCCTTCTTTTATATCCATAAAATAAATATTTCCTTATCATATAAATCAATAATTAATTATTCACAAATAATATTACAGAACTATAATATTGACAACCAGGTCGTTCATAGGAAAGAGGGGGCCTTCCGATAAGGACTTCTCCTTACTGACGCGCAATTAAATAACCCCTCCTAGACAAAACTTTCTTAGACATTGTCAATAATGCTATCTAATAATATTATTCAAATAATATGAATTATTGAATTGATAATGTGAAATACTGTGCAGTGACAATTATTGAATCAATAATACAAAATATCAACGGTAGCAATTATTGAATCAATCATATAAAATAACAATGTAGCAATTATTGATATAAAATATCAACGTAGAAATTATTGAATCAATAAAATATCATGCAATTATTGAATCAATAATATAAAATATTGAACAGTAATTACTGTAACAATAATTGAGTAAGTGCCTTCTTACGTAAGAATCAATAATTCAAAATACTGTGCAATACCGTGTGCTACTGTGCAACACCGCGTATTACTATATTTTAACCACCGGGTATTTCAACAGTACTAACGGTAACAACTACGCCGTTATTTTATAAAAAAGTTATTTCTGTCGCTTTCTATATCCGACAGTTATTCTGTTGTGGGGCCCATAAATAGCTGCGCCGTCGTATGAATATTTTCCGACAACAAGAATATTCCACGACCAAACGAATATTCTCCGACAATATTGAATATTTTATAACCACTTGTTTATTTTAAAATATTTGCACATTTCACCCATAATTTTTCACATTTATCAAATCAACACCTTACCATTTTGAAATAATATATATAAAAAATTAAATATTTATTTATAAAATTCGGGGTCTTACATCCTCCCCTCCTTATAAAATTTCGTCCTCGAAATTGACGTACGTACCTGGTATGTCAAAAAGGTGAGGATACCTTGCTTTCATTTCTGATTCCAACTCCCAAGTCATTTCCTCAATTTCATCGTTTCTCCACAAAACTTTAACTTGAGGTATAATTTTCGAGCGTAGGACATGCTCCTTCCTATCCAAGATCTTGACAGGTACCTCCTCGTACGTTAAATCTTCGGCTATCTCGTCTGGTTCTAACTCAATAATGTGGTTTGGATCTTTCACATATTTACGCAACATAGATATGTAAAAAATATTATGAACACGAGACATGCTTGGAGGTAAAGCGAGTCTATAAGCCACATTTTCTACTCGGTCAAGGATCTCAAATGGACCAATGAATCGTGGATTGAGCTTTCCTCTCTTGCCAAACTTTGTAACTCCCTTCTACGGAGCAACACGTAATAGCACATGGTCCCCAACATTAAATTCTACATCCTTTCGATAAAGATCTGCATAACTCTTTTGTCGATCTTGTGCGATTTGTATACGTTGCCGGATCATTTGAATCTTTTCTGTAGTCATACGTACCAACTCCGGTCCCAACAATGTTTTTTCACCCACCTCATTCCAGCATACTGGAGAGCGACACTTTCGTCCATACAACGCTTCGAATGGAGCCACGGCTATACTTGCCTGATAACTGTTGTTATAGGAGAATTCCACCAATGGCAAGTACTTATCTCAACTCCCTTTGAAGTCTAGAACACAGAGTCTCAATAGATCTTTAAGAGTTTGAATAGTCCTTTCTGATTGTCCGTCTGTTTGAGGATGATAAGCCGAACTGAATCGTAAATCCTTGCCCATAGCTTTCTGCAAACTGATCCAAAATCGTAAAGTAAATCTGGGGTCACGATCCGAAACTATGGATACTGGCATGCCATGCAATCTCACAATCTCATTCACGTACATATGAGCAAGACGTTCAAGGGAATAAGTCTCTCGTATCGTTAAAAAATGAGCAGACTTGGTTAATCTATCAACAATAACCCAAATCGCATCTATGCCTTGAGAAATCTTGGGAAGACCCGTAACAAAATCCATCGTAATGTGCTTCCACTTCCATTTCAGAATTTTCAGTGGTTGCAATGGACCCTTCGGCACTTGATGCTCCGCCTTTACATGTTGACAAGTTAAACATCTCGAAATAAACTCCGCGATCTCTCTCTTCATATTGCTCCACCAAAATATATGTCGAAGATCACGATACATTTTGGTACTCCCAGGATGGATTGCAAACGGTGTGTTGTGTGCCTCCATCATGATTCTGTGCTTTAAGTCAGAATCGTTAGGAACACAAAGTCTGGAGTTGACTCGAAGTATTCCCTCTTCATCGATTCTTGCTTCTGGAATGACACCTTCTTGCACTTTCTTCTTCATCTTCATCAGCTCCGGATCCGTAGATTGAGCAGCTTTAACTTTATCAATCAAAGCTGGTTCTACGCGTATACTTGACATCATCGCACTCATTCCCGCATATGATCTTCTACTCAACGCGTCAGCTACCACGTTCTCTTTTCCAAGATGGTATGGGATGGTATGATCGTAATCTTTCAACAGCTCAAGCCAACGTCGTTGCCGCATGTTGAGTTCCTTTTGAGTGAAGAAATATTTGAGGCTCTTATGATCCGTATAAATCTCCACTTTCTCTCCGTACAGGTAATGTCTCCAGATCTTCAACGCGAAAACGACTGCTGTCAACTCTAGATCATGAGTAGGATAATTCCTCTCATATTCTTTGAGTTGTCGCGAGGCATAGGCTATGACTTTCTCATGTTGCATGAGAACACATTCTAACCCTTTGCCCGAAGCATCGCTGTAGATAACAAATCCATCCGAACCAGATGGTATTGTCAGAACATGTGCCAAGATAAGTCTTCTCTTGAGCTCTTGGAAGCTCTTCTCGCATTCTTCGCTCCAAACGAATTTTGTATCTTTCCGAGTCAACTGAGTTAATGGAGTAGAGATTCGAGAAAATCCCTTTACGAACCTCCGATAATAACCAGCTAAGCCCAGAAAGCTTCGTACTTCGGTCATCGACTTAGGTTGCTCCCAGCTTTATATTGCTTCAATCTTTGTCGGGTCAACAGATACTCCACGTTTCGATACCACGTGCCCAAGGAATGCTACTTCCTCAAGCCAAAACTCGAATTTCTTCAGCTTGGCATATAGCTTGTTCTCACGAAGCTTTTGAAGTACCAGCTTCAAGTGGTGCTCATGATCTTGACGGCTTTTAGAATAGATGAGGATGTCATCAATAAAGACAACAAGGAACTGATCCAAATAGTCCTTGAATACACGGTTCATCATAACCATAAAAGCAGCAGGAGAATTAGTCAATCCAAAAGACATGACTAAGAACTCATAATGCCCGTACCGAGTTCTGAAGGCAGTCTTCGGAATATCCTCAGTTTTAATCTTCAGCTGATGATATCCAGAACGAAGATCAATCTTTAAAAAGAATTGTGCTCCTTGCAACTGGTCGAACAGGTCATCAATACGAAATAGCGGATACCTATTCTTGATGGTGACATGGTTCAATTCCCGATAGTCAATACAAAGTCGCATACTCCCGTCTTTCTTCTTTACGAATAAAACAGGAGCACCCCAAGGAGACGTACTAGGACGAATAAAATCGATGTCTAACAATTTCTGTAATTGGACCTTAAACTCCTGAAGTTCAATAGTAGCCATTCGATATGGGGTTTTAGGAATGGGTTTTGTACCGGGTTCAAGGTTAATAAAGACTTCACGTTCTGGGGGTAGACCGGGAAGTTCTTCGAGAAATACATCAATTAATATTTTATAACCACTTGCTTATTTTGAAATATTTGCACATTTCATCCATAATTTTTCACATTTATCAAATCAACACCTTACCAATTTGAAATAATATATAAAGAAAATTAAATCTTTATTTATAAAATTCGGGGTCTTAAAGTAAATAATATTTTTAAAAATAATATTTACTTTTAAAATATTAAAAATAATATTTATTTTAGAATATTAAAAATATTAATTATTTTAGGTTTTTTATAATTTTTTTTTGAATAATTATTATATTTATATTAAAATAATTATTATTTTAATAATAATAATTTATTTTAAATAATTAAATATTATTTTTTAAAATGTTAAATATAATTATTATTTTAAAAATATTATTATATTTTAAAATATTAAAAATTTGAGTTGTGTCAAACTGGGTCGGGTTGGTTTAAACTTGGTCAAAATGGATTGAGTTTAGGTTAAAATGGGTTGAAAGAACAGAAACGCCAATAAAATATCACTTTAAGGGCCTAACTGACGAAAATGATACTTTAGGGACGACTTTGAAAGTGGGTGGCAACTTGGAGGGACAGAAGTGTCAATCAACCAAAACTAAAAAGTAAGTAAAGCACAACGAAAGCCTAAAAAATTAAAATTCATCTTTATCGTAAAAGTTTAAAATGAAATAAATTTTATAATTAATAAATTTAATTATATATTATATAATTATATAATTATATTGCTTAAAATTAAAAAAATTCATATAAAATTAAAGTTTAATATGTTATCGTTGAACTCAAAGATCAAATTATATCTCTAATTTTTTGGAATAGAGGGATTAGTTTCAAATGTTAATAATTCAAAATACTCTCTATTTTTTAAAAAAAGGTCATATTTGTCAAAATATTTTTTTAACAAAAAAAAAGAGAAGACATTTTTATTGATAGTATCATAAAAGGGAAATGAGTTATATGTCATCAAATTTGTGACAAGCATGACTAATATAGAGCTTTACACTCTGTTTCTGAGTTTTGGACAAAAAAGAAAAGAATAGAAAACTTAAATTTGAACAGAAAAAAAAAGAATAGAAAACTTGAAGTTTTCCTTTGTGTTGTTTCTGAGTTTTTTATAGAAAAGAATAGAATTTTTTTTTTTTAAAAAAAACTTGCGTTTTTGAGTTCCAATGAAAAGAAAAGAAAAGAAAAGAAAAGTATCATATTTACAAATTTATCATTCTATTAATTATAACCATTGAACCATGAATAAAAATATACAAGATAAATTTAATCAAAGAAAAAAAAATTCATAATCAAATACAAATATCCAAATAAATGTTAAACAAAAACTTTTTCTACAAAGTCATTGTCATGTTGGTTTATGATTTTAATGATGACAATATTATTGGGTTTATATTTAATTTAATAGACTTATGTTTTTAATTGTTTGGGTTGGTTTAAATATGTTTAATATATTGATGTATTAGCCCAATTTGGAATTATGGATCATTGGATACTTCCTATTGAATCTAGGATTGCTAAAAAGAATTCTTTTATAATAATGTGTAATATAACTTGAAAAGGAGTCTTATAAACTGTTTTGGCATGCTGACTAGTTATTGAAATAAGATCAATTTTTATTAGGTATATTCCTTATTCCTCTATGTAAGGTATTTTGGATTGACTAAGATATTATATCATTGATATCTAATATTTGTTGGTCTTTTTATTTTAAACATGTGATATTCCAATGATATGATATTTTCATGCTAACCAATTTTATATACATTAGTCCTTATTCCAAGCTGATGAGTTCATGACTCTGTTCAACGGGTATGAGGTTTTTATGCTAACATAGTCGTTGCTCCTCTTGTATCTATATATATATTATTTCTTATTGGCTAAAAGAGGTACACACTTACACAAGGAAGCATATATCAGTCAAGAGAAACTCAAAACAAATATCAGCTTTATTCGATATATACTTCCATTAAGAGTTGTCATTGTTTATTTTTTCCAGCAAGTTTGTGTTATATTGTTAGTCTTTCATTAGCTGAAAAATCACAACATAGTGTACTCAAAATTCTTTGTAACAAATTCTAATTCAAATCTTATTTGATCGATCAAGTAGTGGATAGGTTTTGTTCAAAGGAAACTTTCAAGGTTGCAGAGATGCAAAAGTCTCAGTGGTGAGAAAGGTTGCAGTGGTGCAAAAGGGGACAGAGGTGTTCATTGCAATGAAAAACTTTATTTGAACATGGAGTTCTTTTTATTGTATTTAATTGATTTTTAAAATTAATAAAAAGGCTCTCCAATACTGGTTGGTATTGGACGTGAATTAGGCTACTAGACTAGAGGAGGTATTGGACGTGGATTAGGCTACTAGACTAAAGGAAAGGGGCTGAACCACGTAAAAAATCCTTGTGTCTGTATTTTGTTATTTCTTGTGGTTTGATCTTAATTCTCATGTTGCATCTAAACTCATTCAAATAACAGCTTACTGCGGGTAGGAAAAGTATATTAATCCAGACACTATTTGTCGTTGCTTTCTTTTGTCTGCATTATAAGAAAAGTAAAATTTATTCTAAAGCAGACACTATAAATCACTAGTTCCTATTGTCTGTTTAGTTCTGAAACAGGAAAGCAAAATTTGGCAATTACTAGTTACGTTTTAGTTTAGACACCTATTCACTCCCCTCTAAGTGTGCATATACACAAAATTACATGTTATACCTAGACCTGACAAAACTTGGCTCAAGCCCGCGGGCCGGGCTTTGGGCTGCAGATTTTTAGCCTAACAAAACCCGAACTTTTTTGGCCCGGGCCGTCACTGCTCGGGCCGTTTAAGCCAAACCCAAAAAATAACAAAAAATAGTCATAATATTGGTCCAGGCCCGCGGGCCCGCCCGGCCTGCCCTTCACGGGCCGGGCTTTGGCTATATCTTTTTAGCCCAGCAAAACTCGGGTTTTTTTGCCCCGCCCGTTTTTAGCTCGGCCCGCCACTCGCCCGGCCCGTATGAGCCGAGCCCGTCCATTTGTCAGGTCTAATTATACTATATCCAAAGTCATCAAACATAATCTGTATTATTAATACTTCTATAAAGTCATTGTCATACTATACCCAATAATGAAAAACCTTTTCTTTAGTACGCCAAATGCCCTTTCAATTGTATTACGTAAGCCACAAGTATTTCAAGTTTCAACTGCTATGTAGCGTTTGGGAATATGAGTTTGAAAATCTAGCGAATTTGGGACAAATTTGGCTTCAAAATCTTGTTGCTTTTCACCTCTGGAATTTTTATTATGATGAGTCATGCACATTGATTTGGTGTGCTTGTAGATGTGGATAAAACTATCATGCACGTAGATTTGGTGTGCTTGTAGATGTAGATAAAATTAAGAACTTTCTTAAAGTTATTTGGAAATTCTTCGCAAGGACTTGTCTGTTTGAAATTTGAATTACAATTCAGTTAGTTATTTTGTGACTTATTTGTTTTAAACTAGTATTTGTTTGTGTTCCAGATGTATGCCTCCCTTAAAAAGATAAGTTCTTTGCCTGATGACATAAATATATACTGTGGTCATGAATATACATTATAAAAATATTACTTATTTAAATTTTTTCCAGTCCAAATCAAGCCAATTTTGGACAAAAAAAAGTTTGGCAGGAAAAGTGGCCAAGTTTTCTATCCATTTTTTTCTTTTCCGTTTATTAAAAAACTCAGAAACATAGAAATTAGAAAGAAAACTTAAATTTTTTGTCTATTTATTTTCTTTTCTGTCCATTTTAAAACTCATAAACAGAGTGTTAAGGGATAAGATATAATCTCTTCAATTTTAAAAAAAATGACTTAAATTATAGGAGTAATTTTATGTTCTAAAAAAGACGGTTTAAAGTACAAAAAGTAAGGGGTGAGTATGTCATTTAGTGAGATTCACTTGAATAAAATAATAAAAAAACACATCATTTTGTGTAATATTATTTATAGGGTTACTAAGGATAAATATAAAATTATTTACTCTATTTCCTGTATCTTACTTTTCTTGATTTGTGTGAAAATTAAAAAATATACTTATGTCATCCTTATGAGGAAAAATTAGAATAAGACCATTTTAATTCTTATCTATGTTATGTATGGAAATAAATCGTTATTGAATAATTTTGACATAAATTTTTCGTCAAATATAACAAGACTCGTTATGAAATTACAAATTTTCTTTAATTTTATAAATATAAATTTATTATCTTGTTACTATTACTAACTTTTTAAACCACGTAATAAATTGTTTTTCTTGCATCTTGTTTTTAAGAAATGTAAAATCGTACAATTCAAGTCTAGATCGGATTTGAGGTAGGTGTTCGAGTTATCTCTGGTTAATTGGTTTCTTAGTACTCCCCCTTTTCATAATATATGACGTTTTAGATGATTTCATTCATCCTAAATTATTTGTCGTTTTATGTAATTTAAGAGAATTTATTACAATCTTTCAAAAATTATCCCTCATGGAAAAATAATGATAAGTTCAACAGCTGACAATAGTAACGTTACTTTTCTATGCATTTTGTTGCCACAAAATTTAGCTGAGCAATATCGGAAATGATGTGCTCTTTATGTATTCAGTTTGTTAACTTGTTGATGCCACTAATTTAGGGCAATCCAGCACTATGTAGATAATATAACCCTTTAATTCATTAATCATGTGATATAAGAAAATAACATACATATTTCATTTAAGGGTATAAATATCTATCTAGCGCTAGATCAAAAATATCAGCGCCGGAGATATTCGTACCCTAAATTTAACAAATTTTCTTAATTTGACGTGAGAATCAAAAAGTATAAATAAACAAAACACCTAAAAGTTCACGTAAGTTTTGACTTTTGGGATTCTTTAAGCAATTTATGCTTTAGTCGGTGAAAATGAGAGAGGAGAAGCAACGATTAGACTTAGAAAATAGATATTTTCACAATATTTTTTTAATATTTTCATATGAAAAATGTTTCTATAAATGTATAATGACAATAAAAAACAGTCGCTGTGGCGACGATTTTTATATAAAAATATTATTTTTATTGTAAATTTATCAATTTTCTTATACTTAATCTCATGATTAATTATTCGTACCTCGACTTGTGAGTGTTGTTGAGATGTATTTATAGTTGTTTACTTGAGTTCAACACAATTATGACTAATGTTTATCAATTGAGTTAACTGGAGATTGAATTTTTTTTTAATTAGCCCAGTCTCACCTCGTATAACATTCAAGATACTTTAATGTGTATATAAGAACTCAAGCGGTTATTGTTGTAATACTCGGAAAAATAAATAAATAAATAAATGACATTTTTAAAAAAATTATGTTTTAAATATTTTAATTGGGCTTTTATTGTGTTTGGGTCAAATTGTATATAATTTATGTGGACTATAACAAATAAGAAATTTTATTAATTTGGGCCTTTAAAAATAATTGGGTATAATTTATAATTGTGTAATATTAAAATCCTATTAAAATTAGGAGAAATAATAAGATTTATAAATAATAAACAAAACCTAATTACTTCATTATATCTACAAACCGAGAGAAGAAAAAGAAGAGAAGCGGCGACAGCGGCGACATAGGAACGTAGAGAAGGAATTGAATTCCTTTTGTTATCCATGCAAGTCTTTGCCCGAGCTATTAAAATTAATGGTGAAGTACAACAATTATGTTAAATATGAATGAACAGAGTAGTAAAATCAAAGTAACAGTTGAACTTTGAATTTCGTGTAGCCATATATATATATATATATATATAATCAGGATCTCTAACTCACCCTTGAAAAAACATACTTAACGCACCTATATATATACCTTCTCTCTCCTCATTTACCAACCAAGTCAGCCTAAAAAAAACACGGAGCTCAGCCCCGTCTCTCTCTCTTCGACTGAGCTCAGCCCCTTCTCCCTAAATTCGGCATTTCGCTCTCTCTCTCTCTCTCTCTCTCTCTCTCTCTCTTCGATTGAGCTCAGCCCTTTCTCTCTCTCTCGTGCATGATCTTTGAAGCTATTTCTCTACGAACAACAGTCTTCGTTGAAGCAATTTTCGCGACGAACCAAAACGAGGAGAAGGAGCCCATCTCGTCAATCTGTCGATTCTAGACTAAGGTAACAAAATTAGAACTTGGTAGATGGATTTTCTTGTTTTATGTGTTGAAATCAGGCTTAGATTCATTCTAGTTTGTGATTTGGTGTTCAATAATTGCTTTTTTAGGGCTTAATGATATGAGCTGTTTAACCCTAGAATCTGCATGGGGCCATACCCTAGAATTTGGGGTTTTTGGTTAATAAAATCATTCACAAACTTTTGTAGCATATTATGTTTGTAAAATGATGGAAATATCACTTGGAAGAAAATTATGTCTAGGGTGTAAAATGATGGAAATATCACTTGGGTTCTGGGGTGTTCCTCCTTATTTAGTTAATATTTAGTCTGAATACTTTATGTTTGTCTTTGCTTGTAATATTTGTCAAGCTATTGCTTTTTTGGTACTATTGGTACTGTACTCTTTATAGAAATTGTTGTTAGAGAATATTATTACAGGATGTATTGTGACCTCTGTTTTTAGTTATTGCTAGGGCAAACTTGGATAGAAGTGTTAACCTTTGGTTCTGATTTTGCAGGCTAGGAACCAGAAAGAACCAGAAAGTAGGGGAGAAGCTGCTTCTCTCAATCTCCACATTTGTTCAGGTTGAATTTTACTGACATTCTGGCTTGTCATGAATGTCGATATTTGTGGAACTTTATATTCAGGACAACATGACTATTCTAGGGGACATGTAATATTTATTTATTTTTTGAAATCATCTACTGGTTTAGGCTTGGATGTACATGCACAACAATAGTCTTTTTTAAATATAAGTCGTAATTTATTACCAGTTAATTATGTTACTGGCATGTTGGTTGTGTTATGTGGTGTTTGATAAAATTGGTTGTTAAGATCTGAACAGTTTAGACATCTGAATAATTTAGAGCATTTGTCCAGAATTGTGTCTGAATGAAAAAATATTATTTGATAACTAATACTGAATAGCTATATTCACTAGCACATTACCAATCTAGCAAAATTTTAAAAAAATGGCTAGATTGATATATTTGATTCAGCAATATATCAAATTACATCAATATATCATTGTTGCATCATATTGATACATTTGACCAATATTGATATATTCAAGACATTTGTCATTTGATACAATATCGATATATTTGATTTCACAATATATCAATATATCCTTGTTGCATCAAATATATCTATTTTGCATTATTAATATTGAATAACTATATTCACATGCACATTACAAATCTAGCAAAATTAAAAAATTGTCTAGATTGATATGTTTGATTCAACAATATATCAAATTACATCATATTGATATATTTGATCCAATATTGATAAATTCAAGACAATTGTCATTTGATACAATATTGATATATTTGATTTCACAATATATCAATATATAATTATTGCATCATGTTGGTACATTTGATCTAATATTGATATACAATAACAAGATTAAAATCAATAACCGATCTACAATAACAAGATTAAAATCAATAACCAAGAACAAACAAGTGCACTAATTAGTTTTGTTCTTCCTTTGTTGCCTATTGCACGCATGTTCTCCATCTCTTGCTCTATTCCGTTAATCTTTCGAAGTAATCCAGGTATTATTTGCCTTGATCTGTCACACATTGGAGGATCGTACCAACCAAAAAACTGACAAGCATTCCTCTGTAAACAAAGAAATTTTCAATTTTATGTGTAAGTAAATACAATGAAAGAGATAAGAGACAAAAGTGGAACACTAACACACTTACTTTTCCATAATTCCAGTCTGTGCATTAGAGGAACTGATTCATAAACAGAGGCAATAGAAAAGTAAAAATTAGGTCCTACGAACCAGAAATTGACTATGATTGTACCCTCCAAACTATATAATACTTCCTCCCTCCTTCCAAAATTGGAGTGCAACTATCATTTAAGAAATGTCCCAAAAAATAATCCACTTTTAAAGTCAAGGTGACAAAAAAAATCATAATATTCAAATAAGTTTTAGTCTTACATATTAATCTTGACTTATTAAATTGAATGGGAACAACTACATCTTACTCCGGGTGTCATGAAACAAATACACCGACAAAAAAGACAACGTTTTTCTTCCAAAAGCATGTTCTGCTTGAGGATCTAATTCAAGTGGGATTGTATATGAGTTGTGCAGACATAATATGCTGCAAACATAATATGCAAACATAATATGCAGTCATAATTTTCTTTCAAGTGATATTTCCATCATTTTACAAACATAATATGCTGCAAAAGTTTGTGAATGATTTTATTAACTAAAAACCCCAAATTCTAGCGTTTGGCCCCTTGCAGATTCTAGGGTTAAATAGCTCATATCATTAAGCCCTAAAAAAGTAATTATTGAACACCAAATCACAAATTGGAACGAATCTAAGCCTGATTTCAACACATAAAATAAGAAAATCCATCTACCAAGTTCTAATTTTGTTACCTTGGTCTAGAATCGACATATTGACGAGATGGGCTCCTTCTCCTCGCTTTGGTTCGTCTCAAAAATTGCTTCAACGAAGACTGTTGTTCGTAGTGAAATAGCTTCAAAGATCGTGCACGAGAGAGAGAGAAGGGGCTGAGCTCAGTCGAAGAGAGAGAGAGAGAGAGAGAGAGAGAGCGAAGTGTTGAATTTAGGGAGAAGCGACTGAGCTCAGTCGAAGAGACAGAGAAAGGGCTGAGCTCCGTGTTTTTTTTAGGCTGACTTGGTTGGTAAATGAGAAGAGAGAAGGTATATATATAGGTGCGTTAAGTATATTTTTTCAAGGGTGAGTTAGAGATCCTTATTGTATATGTATATATATATATATATATATGTACTATATATATATATAGGAAAATTTACTTCAGCGAACTCAAATTAACGGACCTGGAATGAACTGGAGCAAAAAAACACGCTGGTTGCATATTTGAGTTGGGTAGGTTGTTAAAATGGGTCAACTATGGAAAGTATGGGTCAAATATATCAAAATTATGATATTTTGATATATTATGAAATCAAATATATCAATATATAACCAAGTCCTTCTTGGCTCAATGGTAAAACAACTACTCATAAGGCTTTGAGTCCAAGAGGTCTTGGGATTCATTTCTGCCTAAGGCAGAAATGTTAAGATTTCAGTTTAAATTAACAAAAAAATAAAATAATATATATATATATATATATCAATATATATCAATATATTTTGATATATTTTGATATATTTTGGTATATTTGATTTCACAATGGGTGATATATTGTGAAATCAAATATATCAAAATATATCAATATATATAAAAATTTATCAAAATATGTTGATATATTTGATTTCACAATATATCAAAATCTAGCAACCCGCGTGTTTTTTACTTAGTTCGTTCATGGTTCGTTTTTTGAGTTTGCTTTAGAAGGATATTGTATATATATATGTATATATATATATATATATATATGTATATGTGTGTGTGTGTGTGTGTGTACGTACTGCTGCTATATATATATGTACTTTTCCACCAAACTTGGTTACTTTTCCATTTGGTGATATATATATATATATATAAAATGCTGCAGTGCACCATAAAGCTTATAAATCGAAATGGGTAAATTAAATTGAATGTTCTGTATATTAATTTAAACTAATTAATCTTGCTGATGTAATTATAAAAGTTACTTAATAATAAATTTAACAATATTATGTATTAATAATTAGATTGTAATAAAATCTTATTAAATTATTTAGATTGAACGAAGAGAGTCTAAACGAGTTTTTGGAATATACTTTGGGTATTACATTGCTTAATTTAGGTACGGATTTCGTACTCTTTCAGCGAGACTCTTTTGATTTTTGATTTGTTTGGTTTGCTATTCGTTTCGAAATTTAGTATCGTCTCTCATAATTATTCCTTGTCAATTTATTATGATAGTTTATTTTGGCGTCGATATTGGAACTCATATGTGTACTCTTGATCTAGTGTATCATGTTTAGTATTTATTTCGATCTTTGTAAAAAGTATATGTTAATATTTTTGGAGACTTTGTGTTGATGATTCATTTCAGTTTAACATATACATATTAGAACCCCCTTTGTGTTGATATTGTGTCACATGTGTTGTGACATTGTATTTTTGTTAGAATATATCGTAGGGTATAACTGAGTTATAACCACCTGTGGGGGTACCACAGACATGTCCTCTTGGCATCGAGGCATGACACCTTTCGTGGCGATGTGATCAGTCCACGACGTCTCCGTTTTGTGCTCCGGTGAGAGTTGGCCATTTGGTATTTTGTTGTGGGAGGCGTATGGTTCGACCCTACTTTTCTGTTCTGTTATGCGGATTGGTAATGTTTGTGCCAAACACACCTTTCCATTTTACATACATTTGGATTCGCGGTCCAATGTGTGTGACTTGCCTGTGTGGCATTATTTGACTTGCCTGTGTGACAAGGTATATTTCTGTTTTATTTTAAGCTCGGTATGAAATAACACCCAGCCATTTGATTCAGCCTATTATTTTGGTGTATTAGTTGTTCGCTATAGTTCAGTTCGTTTAATTGAGTTAGTTATTTCGTTTTATTATTCTTGTATTCTATATCCGTACTGGGCATTTGGCTCATGCTGTGTTTTTCTTCCGGCAGGTAATCAGGGGGATCCAGGATAAATGTGACGAGAACTCCCTTTTATCCAAATGATTTAGATATTCTGTTTAGGTTGTGATACATTAGTTTGTTCGGAGTTATAATAATTATTTCAGATTATGATTTGGGCCAGTTTGACATTTATTCTGGTTTGCCCTTTTGATATTTATTGGTTATAAAGACTATTCTTTTGTGGTTTAGAGCCTTATTATGATTCATCATTTTTGTTGTGTTTTGAGTAACCTCTTTTTCTATTTCGAAAAGGGGGTGTTACAGAGTTGGTATCAGAGCTTAAGTTCTTTCTCGTAGAAAACCTATTTAGGTTTGACCTGTGAGTTATGGGTAGACTTTTGGGGTAGGTTCTGTTCAGTTTAATTTTTTTTCAGCTATATTCGAATCTGTCTCTAATCTGTTTTGCTTATATTCGTTGATCTCTTTCTTAGATGGCTCGTAGATCCTCTAGAGTTGCTGGGTGGCAAGGTAACAATAGGGGAAGAGGTGATGGTCAGCCCAATAAGCAACCTAATGATCAGGTTAATGCTCAGTTGGCTGCCTTGGTGAATCAGACGGTTAATCAGGCTTTACCGCAGTTAGTGGCACAAGTTGTACAGGCAATGTAGCAGTCGCCAAAAATTCCTGAGCAGGGGAACTCGGGAAATAATGGTCCACAGGCAAACGAAGAGGAAGGGAATGCGGATGGTCTTGATCAGCAGGTGGTTCTAATGTATGTATGGTTGGAGAGATTTCAGAAGCAGAAGCCACAGTCATTCAGTTATGCTCCAACTCTAATTGATGCGGAGAATTGGATTGCACACATAGAGAAGATTTTTGATGTATTGGAGTGCTCAGATAATCAGAGAGTGTTGCTTGCTGCTTATGAGCTAGAGGGGGATGCACAGAGATGGTGGAAAGCGATGAAAACAACAAAGGGTGATGGGTACGTGGAGACACTTAGCTGGGCAGAGTTTTGTGAATTCCTATATTAGCAGTACTTTCCAGCTGCTGATAAAGAGGCCTATGATAGAGAGTATCTGTCTATTCGGCAGTAAGATGATGAGTCCATCACAAATTTCATGACGAGGTTCACCAGGTTGGCAGGTTTTGCGGGAACCTCTGCAGGGACTGCAGCAGAACATGCAGAAAAGTTCAAGTGGAGGATTCATTATGGGTATCGACAATATCTCATTAACACCAAGTTTGCAGATGTGTTAGATGTGGCTAATGCGGCCAAGAACATTGAGATGGAGCGGTATGACTTTCGGTCTTCTAAACCGGGAGGGAGTCGAAAAAGGGATAGAGATGACCAGCAGGGTTGTCAGCATGGGAGAAATCAAGGTGGTCAGTGGAACAAAAATCGTGGTTTCCAGTGGCTTGTCCAAAATCAGAATAGGGGTTATCAACAGTTGCCACAGCAGGGGCAGAATTGTCAACTTCAGCTACCTTGGTATGGTCAGAATCGTCAATAAGGGTAGAATCATCAGCAGGGGCAAAATCAGGGTTGTTATCCGGGACGAGTTGGTGGGGGTAACCCAAATTATATCCCGATAGCTCCTTGTGCTATGTGTGGGGCTAATCACCCGGGGACACAGTGTCATAGAGTTACCAGTGCATGCTTCTTGTGTGGACAGATAGGTCACCTGGCTAGAAATTGTACTGGGCCACGTGGTAATGGTGGAGGTGGTGATAATGGTGGCAATGGAGGTCAGCGTCAAGGTGGTACAGTGTTTGCCTTAACACATAATCAGGTGGCAGGTGCACCAGGTACTGTTTCTGGCACTCTTTTAGTTGGCAATCGTGAGGCTTTTGTTTTATTTGATACCGGTTCTACTCATTCTGTTGTTGCTCAGTCTTTTGTTAGGCACCTTGGTGTGCCATCTCAGTCTTTAGATTCTGTTATGTCTATTGCTACCCCGATGGGGACTTCTGTTGCTATTTCTAATTTATATCGAGGGTGTGCGATCAGTTTTGAGGATAAGATTCGTAGTGCTAATCTTCTTCCAATGTGTATGCACGATTTCGATGTCATTCTTGGGATGGACTGGTTTGAAAAGCACCAGGCCACTATCGACTGCCAGGCGAGGAAGGTTATATTTGGAGCTGTGAAGTCTCTAGAATTCGTGTTTCAGGGTTCACAGCCGAGTAGAGTGGTGAAGTTGATTTCAGCTTTGAAGGCTGGGAAGTTAGTGGCAAAGGGTTGTGAGGGGTATTATGCATTTGTGAAGGATACCTCTAAGGGTGAGTCTCATATTGAGGATATTTTAGTTATTCGTGACTTTCCTGATGTGTTTCCTAAGGAGTTGTTAGGGTTGCCACCACAGCTAGAAGTTGCGTTTACCATTGAGCTTGTTTCTGGTGCGGGAGCTATCTCTAAGGCACCCTATCGGATGGCACCATTGGAGTTGCAGGAGTTGAAGGAGCAGTTGCACGAGCTGTTAGATCGTGGTGTGATTCGGCCGAGTGTTTCGTCGTGGGGTGCTTCGGTTTTGTTTGTGAAGAAGAAAGATGGGTCTATGAGGTTGCGCATAGACTACAGGGAGTTGAACAAGATTACTATTAGGAATCGGTATCCATTGCTGAGGATTGAAGACTTGTTTGACCAACTTCAGGGGGCGAAGTATTTTTCAAAGATAGACTTGAGGTCGGGCTATCATCAGTTGAGGGTGAGAGATGAGGATATCTCTAAGACAGCTTTTCGTACTCGATATGGGCATTACGAGTTTTTGGTGATGCCATTTGGGTTAACTAACACTCCGGCGGTGTTTATGGATTTGATGAATCAAGGAGTACTTGGACCAATATGTTATTGTCTTTATTGATGACATTTTGGTTTACTCCAAATCTAGGGAGGAGCATAAGGAGCAACTTCGAACAGTTTTGGGAATTTTGTAGAAAGAGAAATTATATGCTAAATTCTCTAAATGTGAGTTTTGGTTGGAGCAGGTTGCAATTTTGGGCCACGTTGTTTCTGCTAAAGGTATTAAGGTGGATCATATGAAGGTTGAGGCTATCACTAAATGGCCTAGACCTACTACTGTGATAGAGATTAGGAGTTTCTTGGGTTTGGCAGGGTACTATAGGAGATTTGTATAAGGATTTTCTTTGCTTGCATTGCCATTGACTCAGTTGATGAAAAAGGGCACGAATTTTGAGTGGAATGAGGAGCGCGAGAAGAGTTTCGAGGAGTTGAAGAAACGACTTGTGACAGCTCCTATACTTACATTGCCGTCAGGAACAAGAGGTTACCAGATTTATAGTGATGCTTCTAAGAAGGGCTTGGGGTGTGTTTTGATGCAACACGGTAAGGTGATTGCTTATGCTTCTAGGCAGCTTAAACCTTACGAGGTAAACTACCCCACACATGATTTGGAGTTGACAACAGTGATCTTTGCTCTAAAGATTTGGAGGCACTATTTGTATGGAGAGACTTGTGATATCTTCACTGATCACAAAAGTCTTAAATACATTTTCACTCAAAAGGAGCTTAACATGAGGAAGAGGCGTTGGTTGGAGCTTCTAAAAGATTATGATGCGAGGATTCAATATCACCCGGGGAAAGCGAATGTGGTTGCAGATGCTCTCAGTCGTAAGAGTTCAGGAAGTGTAGCAACTTTTATTACACAACATTAGCTTATTTCGGATATGGAGCGGCTAGAGTTGTATGTGCAAGGTTCAGATGGGCATTTGGCGGGTATGAGAGTGGAGCCCTCTCTTATTTTGAGGGTTAAAGAAGCTCAAAAGGAAGATGGAGAATTGTGGGGTATGACGCAAAATCTAGAGGAGGGAAAGCAACCTGAGTTTCGTATTGATGACCATGGTGTGATTTGGTTGGGTGAGCGGTTGTGTGTGCCGTCGGGTCCTATCATTCGGGAGGCTGTGTTGGCGGAGGCTCATAATTCGCCATTTTCTATTCATCCAGGTTCTACAAAGATGTACAGGGATTTGAAGGAAATTTTTTGGTGGAATGGGACGAAGCGAGATGTGGCTGAATATGTTGGGAAGTGCCTCACTTGGCAACAAGTGAAGATAGAACATCAACGAGCTAGTGGCTTGTTACAACAGTTAGATATGTTGGGAAGAAGCATGATAATGCTATTCCTAGTTATATAAGATTTGATTATGATCTTAATGAATGAATATGCAAATATGTCTGCATTGATATAAGTTGTAAAGTCCTTGAATAGATAATAGGAATATATGTACAATGACTTAGGATGAAATGATCAAATATGTTAGGTTGATCCTACATGAACAGAACAGCTTTGCAAAGTCCTTCAAAAGAAATGATGTACAAGGACTAAATATAGAAAGATCAAGCTTGGTAGGTTGAACTTATACAATGTAATAGATAGGTCTGTCTGATCGTTGAGCACTGCACCAGCCTTCATTGTGACACCCCCAAATCTGGGTTCTCTAACCCTGATTCGGTCGTCACGATACAATACAAATATCCACCTCTAAACAACATACAATAACTAAATGCGAAAATATAATAAACGTATGTCGTTCATTCAAAAGGTGTTACTAGTCTCAAGATTCGATAACCTAAATACAAGCATACAAACATACCCTAGAATGGTCATTAAGGTTCATATTACATAACAGTAATTTAATTAAACATAAAGATAAAGTCTGCTCCTTGCAAACTAATCCTACATCTTCCCTTTACCCTTGTCCTTCCCTGAAGTCTCGGGCTTAACTGCAATATAAGTCATGATATAGCAAGAATGAGCAACAAGTTTACTCAACAAGTTTAAATACAATAATAAAGGATATATCATGATGAATAGAAAATATCTGACAATGAATTCAACAATATGAATATCTAAAGCAAGAATAATGATTGCTTTTAGAATAACTGATAGTCAAGTAGACTTCGAACTATAAAACTCCAATGGAATCAATAGCTGATTGACCCTTTGGTTACTGGCTACAAAATAAGTACTTGAGGGGATCAGCCTCGCGTACGCCATGTATATGCATAACATTCAACTCTGCTGTTTGTATCTTATATTAGATACCTGCTACTCCCTTATAATATAAGGGTGTTCTTTCAGTCTAAGAATCCTTACCATCAATTGATTTGGATAACTTTTATAAAATTTCATATACCTGTCTGACTGAACAAGGGTTCAGACTCTATCTGACACAGTTCAAGAATTATAGAACTTTAAATGATGTACAAGTCCAAGACTGTACGAACTTAAGTGCACCAAGTGCGAATAACAATAATATCGATGTGGAATAATTGTAAAGTAATTAAACCACCTAATAGCATGCTTGGAAATAAAGTTCAAGCTTTAAATAATTAACTGTCAATACGATAGTAACCTGCTCAATACAATATGAGAAGGATAGGAAACTTGCACAATAAAGTGTGTAAGGTAGGGAACTTGCATTCAAATCAAGTGAAGTTTAAGAAACTCGCTTACAACGTTCCTTGAGTAAAGTAAACACAAGGATAGGATACTTACCTGTTTGTTCAGCTACGAATAAGTTCTAGCTTTAATTAACTTGAGTCGAAACGACCTAACATTAATAAGTCGGCCTTTCAATTAGCATTTATAAACTAATATAAGTCTATACTTATAATAATCCACTTATCGTATAAGTTTATCACATAAGATCACGTTCAATATCAAACATACCATTTATAGCATCATAACATGTTAACTGTTAAAATCAGACTTTAAACAAATTTTCCGGACCTGAAAGTGTCCCGACGTAACTCTAGCATGCAACTACTGACATTAAACCAATGCACATGCTTATCAAGTTATAATTTCTCATTCGAAACTAGCATGCTCTTCCTAATCCAATTCAAAGTCATATGTTTTCATACCGGTAAACCTTAAGTTACACAAGTTTATACTACAACGATTCACTACTCCGATCATATTATCTCATAACGAGACTAAACAATACTTAATATGCGTGCTTGGGTATACTACACATATATATTTTAGTCACATAGTTTATAATTCATTTTCTATGATTAGGCATGCATATGTGAAATTCGTATATGAACAAATGATGGTCATGTTAATATGTCTATAGGTATAATGAACTTTAATACACATGCTCGCATGATCATAATATCATTCACATGGTAATCGACGCTATTTAGTTTTCTCATTCTATGTTTTCTTTGAAAAGTATACTAAGTCCACTAAGTACATGCAAGGCACCTTGACATATAACTCATATGTATTTGAAACACATATCAAAGCCACATAAATGTTCTCATATGGTCAGAATCTAAGAGACTCAAGTCATGGTCAAGTTTGTTTTGAAAGTTCTTAAGTTTCTCTTTTGAAATCACTAGAATCTTGCAATCACGTATGTTAGTGTGTGAACACACTTTAGAATCGCATTTCATGTCAATATAAACCACACTATCATGTATAAAATGTCAGAACATATATTTGCCCCGTATGTGTCTAAATTCATAATTGAATCTATAAGCTTCATTACAAATCACAAGTTTTCCTTTCATGGTGTACATACTAACATGGTTAACATTATGCATGTAGTATCAAGAAGCTTATAATAAGGTAGTACCAGTTTTCATGTTTGCCTTAAATCATATTAATCAAGTTAACATGAGCAGTTGCTTAGCAGAAAACAAAAACAAATCTCCAGGCCCTGCGCAGCTGCGCTGCTACCAGGCATAAACCCGGCGCAGCTGCGCCGGTGCCTGGCTTAACCAGAGACTTCAAGCAGTTCGGCAGCCTCACAACCCATATCGGACAATTAATACGAAAATCATCTTAGTCATGCTATGGTATAATGTTAACATGATTTTAAACTAGTATAGCAATTAACAAACATATTTCAAACACTCAATTCATTAATCATGATCAAGTCAAGAATCAAGAATTAGAAGTTTTACAGAAACTAAAAATGGAGTTTTACCTCTGTTATAAGGCTTTGATGCTAAACAGATTCTATAATGCTACTATGAGACTCACAATGTTGCTATAATACTCTTCCTAACTCAAATGAAATCCTCAGCAAATGAAATGAGAAGAAGAGGGGCTTTATTTATAGCCAATTCCTTACATGGTCCATGCTTTTGCTCTCCATTTCAAAACAATGGAAATAAGAATTGTATGAGGGATAATTGGGAGTAGTTAGAACCCATCATAATGCCCACTTCCCCCATAATTATTGGCTACAATTGATGAATTTAAGAGAAGGAGTAGACATAGTGTAGGCTTTTATGAGTTCACGTGGGAAGACTTTGAGGATGGCCTCTCATTTAGGGACAATGTAAACTCAGCATTTGCAAATTGTATATATATTATGTATGCTCCACACTTAGCATAATATATATATATATATATATATATATATATATATATATACTTAGATTATATAATGTATATGCACATAGTATATCCTTAAGTTATATGTATTTACTCCATATACATTTAAATGGGTGATACTATGTTATCTCAAATAGTATTTAATAATGAATAGGTACACAACATATAATCCATGTACATTTTCCTTAATACCAGATATAATTCAATTAGGCATTATTATTATTATTTCTTATCATAACCATTGTTATTATATAATTATAACAACTTAATAAAATCATTATTAATTAATAATTGATCTTATTATATGTCAATAGGGTATACATGAATGTCCACATAGTGTCATATACCTTCAATTTATCTCATCTTACTATATAGTCCATATATGCAATATATACCACATTAATATGTCACATTGCATTATATATAATATAGATAGCTACCATATATTTAAAGGTTTAGTATCGCATGCTTGTATAAAATAATTAGTCAAGTAAATATAATTACATATTATATTCATTAATTCTTACTCATTAATTATTATTTGTTCATAATAATTATTAATCAACACATTATCAATTAATTACTCATAATTGAAATTAATCAATATGTTCAAATCCTGCCACTATATTCAAATAAATTGAATATTTAATTATTAATAATCCTATCAATTCTCTGATATTAAAGTCTTAGGGTTAGTCCACTAATTTAAATAACCATTAGTGACTCCCTTTAATTATTTCGCAATTTCACATAACCACATAAGGTTTAAATAAGCTCACAAAACTAACTTGTTAAAAATTAAATCACATATTTAAGTAATAAGGAGTTTAAAATTCATGGTCGTTACATTCATAGTCTGCCAGGAGAGACAAGGAAGACTCGAGGACTATCAAGGCAGAATCGTAGTCTGCAAGTATAGTAGCTCTCGGAGTTCGTAGTTTGCCCGGAGAGACAAGGAAGGATCATAGTGTGTCGAGAAGAACTTTCTCGAAGCCGTAGTCTGCTGAGGAAGTCATGTTCAGAATCGTAGAGACAGATTGTCTAAGCGCCGACCGAACACCTGCCAAAGCCAAGTCAAGAATCGTAGGCCACACGTGAAGTCGTGGAGTCTACTGATCACATCAAGAGGCAGAAAACGTAGACGAGCCAGATCAGATAAAGACAGCAAGTGTCAAGGCAGAAATTGTAGTTTGTCAGTCGATCTGATCTATGGGTCGTAGTGTTTGCAGAACCAATGTAAGATCGTAGTCTGCAGAACAAAAGCTTTGACAAAGTCAAGCAAGTTCTCACAACACCAAAGTAGAATTATAGTGACAATACGATTCTCAACATATGAGCACTCCCAAAGAATCCAAAGATATAGCCTCTGGTCAGAGCTGTAAAGATGTAACTACTTGAAGAAAAGCCAGATAGCACTCAACGAATGGTATGCAAGCAAATAGAAGATCTAAGTACCAACTCAATCAGCATCCTGATTGAGTAGTGAAACCATTCAGGAGAAGTCTTCCTCAAGCAATAGTAAGAAGACTTCAGATGAAGTGACTGACAAGAGGAAGTCAGCAATGCAGTAGCTGTCAAGATAAATAGAAGATAACGATCTTGGGTGTGACCATGATTGTAGTGCTTGCCAAATGAGAAGCAGGAACTGATGTTGTTTATACAGAGATACTGGCCAACCTATAAAGAATAGACGAAGAAGATGAAGCATGGGTCAGACCATTGATGATATGTGAACGGGAGATCACAAGGAGAAAGAGAGCTAAGTATGCCTAATCAGATGAGTCATACAATTCAGAAGGGCTAGAGCATTCAGACAAGTTATCAGTTTCTAAGTTAAGTCAAGGCAAGCAGAAGTGTTGAAGCATTGCACAAGTGGAGGAAGAGATGTTCTACATTGCAAATCCAAAATACACTCTTCAGAATCGTAGTGTTGTCTCAGCCAGTCAACGAGAAACATTCATCAGACAAACTACGATCAAGTTCAAGGTCATCTTCATCAGAATCGTAGAGTTCGGTCATCTGAATATTGAAGCCTTAGCAACGTCTCAATATGAAGACTGACATTCGAACGTTGCTGATTGAGAGCATCGATACAGAAGGATAACTCCTGATGTTCTGATCGAGGATTCAAAAAGAAGAAATAAAGGTGACTACCAGCCTGACGCGTTAAAGTGACATCTCTGATGTGGTAGGTGAAATAGTAGACTGTTGTGTCAGAAAAGTCAAAAAGGGGTTGTCACGTCACATCAGCAGTCTGCACCAAATAACTCAAAATCTGCGAAGCAATTCAAATAGCTTCCAACGGCTATATTCCAACGGGAAGCTTATGGAAGGGTATTTAATAGCTGAAGCTTCAAAGATGAAAGGTTTCCGAGTTGAAGAGTTATTGGGCTGATAAATTATTGACTCTACGATTTCAACAGAGCTGAACAGAATACGTCTCAGTGGCAGTGAGACTACAAAAGTAGAAATGAAGTAAGTTAAGAGAAGAGCTTGAACAAATAAAGGCTTCACTCAACAACAATGAGAATGCCAATCAAAATGGCAGCTAAGCTCAGAGCCGGGAAGGCCAACAAGATAGCATTCAAAAAGGTGGCAGACCAGAAAGAAGATTAAAAGAGCCACTCTACGAATCACCAAGAACTACCAGGAGCTGAAGGAGAATAGATGTAGAATCAGATGAAGAATCAGATCTGCACACCAGTCAAGCAAGGTTCAGAGGATGCTAAGTGCCAGACGAAGTCTACCAAAAGCTCAAAGACTTAGCAGACCCCAAGTGGTGAAAGGATGCAAGCTAAGATCAGATGAAGACAAGCATCAACCAAAAGATCAGCTGCACCAAAGAAAAAGAGATGGACTGCTAAGTACTCAACGATGTTAAGCTTCAAGAACATCTTAGCTGTCTGTTCAATGGTGATCCAGTCTAGATGCAAAATCCAAAGAGGATCACACTAAGCTGCTAAGTACCAAAGGATGAACAAAGCTTTAAGTCATCTTAGCAGCTCAGCACCAATAACAACATTAACAAAGCCAGGGCCTGAGGGGTCCTTGTCCGAGGGACTAAATGAAGTTCCAAGACTGTTGGCCTTGAAGAGTTCTTAGTGAACTGGAGTTCCAAGTCTGCTGGATTTGAAGAGTTTGTAGAGATCTGAAGTTCCAATGCTGTTGGCCTTGAAGGAATCTTAGTGATTCAGATGTAAAGACTTCCTTAGTGGAATCCCTGCTTGTTGAAGCAAAAGAGTGGATTAGGAGCTTGAGTCTCTAAACCACTTAAAATCCCTTGTGTCTTTTACATTCTGTCATTTACATTATGTATATATAACTGCTATAACTTCTATGAATGTAATGATCACTTAATCATAAACTAACTCTAGAACAATGGTTAACAAGTCATCTATGAAGGGGATCTTTAACATATTCCGATGTGCTTCAAATGATTCTTATGTTTGTCATATGCTAATTACTTAGCAATATAAAACAAAACAGAAATGATTTTTGAAAACGAAAAGAATCTATTCAACCCCCCTTCTAGATCTATTGTGTGCCCTCTGGGAACTAACAATTGGTATCAGAGCAGGGTCTTAGGCTATACCCTAAAGCTAATGCTTCGAGTCTGATCCTAGGCACAAACCATGTTCTAAACTTAGTTTAGTAGTAAGTCACTTGTGAATACAGATGAGCACACACGTTGGAAATTATGTGTTCAAGTAAATGTGTATATACATCTGAAGCTGCTCAGATTGGTCCCTATTTTTAAATGCTGTAACAACAAGACCAATCCATGTCCAAAGTTAATCAGCAGTCTGCAGATAGGTGATGGGAAGTCAAGAGGCATCAAAAGTAAAGAATCGAGCATCCACCTATTCTGAAAGATGAAAGGCCTATACATACAATGAAATGATTATCCAGAGAAGAAAGAAGATTTCTTTCAAAGTGTATTTGGCTAACCATGTGGATCTGAACCTTGAGGTTAAAAGTTATCAAAGAAATAAAGCTGCCAAGACCTTCCTAGCTTACATCTCCAAGACTACATGATTTATCGAAGGTCAAATGGAGCAACAGGCTGTCAGCAATAAATGCAAAGATATGCACATCAATGCCTAACATCATTATAACAAGAAAAATAACTGTCAAGAAACTGACATTGTAAAGGTATGATTTGTCATTAATATTTACATGTACATCATGTTGCATCACTTTATGTACTACAACAGTATTCTATCAAACTACCATACTCTTCCTAAAAAGGGGAAGAGAGAAAGTACATTAAGGTTGGAAACTTAATTGTCAACAAACTTTCTCTTCACCCATGTTTTAGGTTGAAGATAACATCTTGAAAGAAGTCTGGAGTTTGTCATAAGTTAATCTAAATCTAATTAAGTTTAAGTGGATTAACTCTTGCTGAAGGGTTGGTATGTATGTAAATATATACAAACAAATGTTCTGTGTTTTTGATAAAACGTAGAGTATGATCAGCTCTAAAGGAGTATCTTGAAGGTTTTTAGAAACTGATCATATCCTTGAACCAACCAGATACAAATAAGTAATAGAGGTGATTCCTACTCTGTGAACATTCAAAATCTGTGAACATAACAAAGCAAAGGGTGAAACAATCAAAGAAAAAGAGTGTTATGTTAAAAATGTCCAATTCATACACACACTCACAATCATGCATTATATATGTCATATGTAAATCTGTTATATGCATGAATATGATTGTTGATGCTAATATGATAGAAATCTAAGAATATGAGGAATTGGGATTTTGAGAAAACTAACCTAGCAGGACCCAATCAAGCATGGGTACCAAGATAGAAATTCACTTAACCTGCAGGTACTTGGTCTATTTGACCACACTAAGGAATACTGAAGCAGATGGCTTCAGTCACAAAGATTCAACCAGCTGGAAGCTCAAGACATTTCAGCAATGCTCTTGACAAAATCATCCAATGCCAAAGCCTGTTCTTGAAGATTTGCCGAGTCCCCATGAATGAAGTTCACATGGTTGATGATCTTCATATGGAAGCTGGATATTCATGTCAAGATGATAAAGATCTTCTATGCTTATTCAAGAAAAGCTTATCATCTCAAAGGGAACATCAAGGATGCTCATATCAAAGGATCATCAATCATTGACTATTAAGAATTCATCATAGAAGCAGAACTCCACAAATGCAGAAGATACTGAATCCTGAATGAGAAAGACTACGTTCGTAGTTTTGTCAACAATCGTGGAGTGATCAGTCCTAAAAATATCTCTCTATAATTCAATGAGGTTTATATGATCATGATGATCTCATCCTGAAGAAGATATGCAAGGCTACCTCCTTAGGCATATGAAGAAGAAGAATTCATCCTTTTTTAAGAGGATAGTATCAACTATGGGGGAGCAGTGATCTGCAAAGAGCAGCAACACTAACTGTGTCAAGGGAGCAGAATGGAGCAAATCCTTCAGATCTTCCAATCATTGATGATAGATATTTAAGTGACAAGTATAGATAAAGTTGAAGGTAGTTGTGAATCTCAGAAGAAGAAGAAACGCAGTCACAGAACAAAGAAGTCCTCACTCACTACGATTGTGGAGTCATCACTAATCGTAGAGTCCATACTAATTACTACTGCAGATGGAGAAGCTGCAACAGCCTCTCAGTCTGAACTAACTGTCAGGGCTGAATCTGAAGAAAGTGCAAAGGTTGTGTCCAATCCAAAGAATAGGACTAAGAGGCTTGTCAAGAAGTATGTTCTGGCAAATGAGGAAGTATTGAAGGAATATGATCAAAGTATTACTGTTGAAAAGGCTGAACAAGACAATCAACCTCAAGCATCTGGTCCAACTATGGAAGAGACCAGAGTCATAGAAGATGACCAGGCCATGATCAGTCATGCAGAGCACACTACTACACCTGATTAGACCATGATCAATGATGGAGAGAAAATGCCAGAACCAAGTGATGCTGCTGAGAAAGTACAGACTGAAGTTGCTGTTCCTACTGAGGAAGTTGGTGATGCAAGATATGGAGATGGTGAAGCTCCGGAGGCAAAGTGAAGAAGTGGGATTCTTGCCAGAAGATCTGGGAAAAGCTCAAAGTATAGGTCAACCATGCTGCATCTCTTCACCACTCCACGAATATCAAGACCACTTCTGTCAAGTTCATAAAGATAGGAGCTAACCCAAAGCAGAAACATCCCAGTTACAGAGTCCCAAAACTCTATGACTGATGGGCCAAATGAATATCCATCATAATCAGTAGTAATGTCCCATAACATGCTACTGATAACCATATCAATCAATCACTCAAATCATGGAGTCCCGATGATAAGATACCTGATCGTAGTGTAAGAGCAGGAGGACACTACGACTGCAACCTAAACGAATACCAACATCAAAGAGTATCCAGAGTTGGTAAGAGAACTCTCCAGCAGAAAAGCCCAATGTGATGTCATTATAGCCACCATGTCTATAAAGCTCTTCATCTGATAAGCGCCTCAGGGACAAACCTATCCCTTAGCCTTGGTCTAAGAGGTTGGCTCTTCCTACACAACCTTAACCTATAAGAAGTGCAAATACTAACTATATCACATGAATCTCTGCTGAAGCAAGCAATAACTCTTTAGAAGAATGCAAGCTGCAAATGAGTATTGCCACTCTCTTGAAGTACAATAAAGAAGTTGTATATTAAAGCATAGCCACAGAATACGATCATCGAAGAAGATACGAAGGGTGTAGATTAGTCTAAGAAATCGTGGAGTACTGAGCTAAGTCATAAGGCCACTCCACGAACTGAAGAAGTCAATAGTCAACTAAAGAAAAGTCAAATCCGGATAACTGACACGATAAAGGAAGTTATAGATTGTGACCTATCAGAGTCTTACAACTGTCCCACTAAGAAACGTGGAGGGAACAATTACAAGAGGGAAAATTCAAATCAGTGGCAGTTATACTTTCGAGAGTTCATCAAAAGTTGTAAGTCTATCCAATCCATACACTCTCTCTCTGAAGCCAAAACCTAAACACCTCTAAACAGTTAAATCTTCTCAAACAGCTATCTATCCTCAAATCACTTCCTGATATCTCACAATAGTCTCACAAGGTCATAAACCCAGAAACCCCTAACTCCTAAAATGTAAGATTTGCGTGTCATCACTGGCATTCAACTCAGAACTAAGAAGTTCGAGAAATTTGAAAAAAAGTTCAGAGATATTCTTCAGCTGGTGAAGAAGGTTGGATTTTCTGAATGCCTTGAAGCAAACACCCAAATATACTCAAATCTGGTGAGAGAGTTCTACTCAAATGCGACTGTGAGTTCTGGAACCCTAACGACTAAAGTAAAAGGCCAGATTCTAAAGTTGAAATCTACAGACATTAACCAGAGCTTAGGTCTTCCAGACTCTGGTCTGAAGGACCTTGAAGAGGTGGACATTGAAGAAGGGAAAAAAACTATGCACTACAAGAGAAACCCTATCTGGAAGAACATGAAGAAGAAGGAGTTTCCCGAAGAGTACTAGTTTCTTGCTAAGATAGTGAGGAAGTGCATACTGAGCAAGGATACCGCTCATGATACAGTAAGTGATCATCAACTGAAAATTATGACTGCCATTATTCTCAAGAAGCAAATCAACTTTGGTGCCATACTGTTCGACTTAATATCTGAGTGGCTGGACAAGGCTAAGAAGAAGAAGTTAACTGACAAGCCACTCACAAAGGTTTTTCATGGGAGATTTCTAAGCATAATTCTGAAGAAGAAGCTGAAAAATAAAATTAAGGATGATGAGGGTGAAGTACTAAACAGCCAGAAGGTGTTATCCCCTAAGCTGTTTGTAAACTGGAAGAATAACCCAATGGAAAACAAAAGGCTAGTGGCACATGGCAGCAGAAGTAAGAGCACTATGAAGAAGAGGAAGGCAAGTAATGTGGAGGAGGAGCAATCACACTCAGAGTACTCAATCATTCCAGAGTCCAAGTCTGTAAGACCCTCAAAGAAGAAAGCTAAGGTGGTGAAGAAGTCAAGATCAATTCCCCAAAAGAGTCTGTCTGCTGAAGAGGAAAAAGTAGAATCAGAAGGAGGAAAGGGAACTGAAAGCTCTAAAAGTGAATCCTCAAGCAGCCAGTTCGCTAATGATAAAGAAAAGTCTGAAGATGAAGAAGGAAATGTGAGTCCTGTGGCTAAGCCCCAAAGTAGCCACTCTGCTGATGAGGAAGGGTCGAAAGCTAAAGCAATTGGATCTCCCATTGCTGAAAGTCCAAGGAGTTCCTCTGCTACTTCAAGGGACTCAAAATCTGAAGAAGAATTATCTGCTCATGTTGCTGAACCCCAAAGAAGCTCATCTGATGATTCAGAGGCTTCAAAATCTGAAGATGGAGAAAAGTCTGAATCTCCTGTAGCTGAACCTCCTAAGAAATGAAAGAGCAACAGATTGCATGCTAGAGCTATTCTAGAGAAGAAAGGAGAATCTTCTACAGCAATCATTGAACTCAGTGATGATGAGGCTAAATCAAAGGAAGAAGACGCTAAGGGAAAAAAAAGAAAATGTCTGTAAGATCAAGTAGCAAAAGACTGAAGACTGCAGAGCAAGAAGTAGTCAGTGAATCTGCAAAGGCTAGCTCTGCTGAGGATGATGAGAATGATGATCAAATAAAAGAACATACTGATGAGTCAGTTGAAGAAGACTCCAGTCCTGAGGATGAAATGCCAGAAGATTTTTATATCCCTTGTCCTATTCATCGCAAGAGAAGAATAGTGGTGGAAGTTGATGACGAACCACTAGATGTACTTCCAGGAAAATGGGTTAACCTTGGAAATGAAAAACTGAATGTGGTGAAGATGACCGCAACATATATGCTCAATAATCTCGAAGCTATGAAGCTGGACACTTCAACTCTAATATATGAGCTTGAAATAAAGGACCATGCGATAAGGTGGTTTTATCCTCATATGCCATGGGTAAAGGCATCCATTACTGTTGATAACAGCTACTTTACATGGTGCTTCTCTCATCTTCCCAACCTAGAGCTGGTGGCACAGAACTTTCCAAGGGTGAAGAAATTTGCAACACAGCTGATCAAGGACCAGTCTCACTTCAAGATCTATCAACATGCTGGAAATCACTACATTCCCTACGATTGTAGAGTAGGTTCAGATAGCAGAAGGATCATACCTAAGTCCATGATCGTAGAGTCCCTTCACTCTACCATTAAAGTTGCTCAAGCTCAGTACGAGAAGCTGTATTCTGCCCAAGCAGCATTGTCTGAAATTCTTTCATTTTCCAATAGTGATTGGTACTCAATGATCTATCAGATTCTCACTACCTTTGAAAGCTTGTCCAAAAGTGAGAATCGTGGAGTCCAACCAACTGTTCAGCAGGAGTCTGCTCAACTGAATATCCAAACTCTTTAGGAGCAAGAGCTAATGAAGAACTCTGAAGAATTAGTTGAGAAGATATCTCGCATTACTACCGAAGCCAAGATCCTGTCAGAAGAAGGAAACAGTGAACTTTATAACAAATTTCAGGACACACTATCAAATATATCTCTCAAGTTCAAAAAGAGAGATCAAATCTATCTGAAGGCCATGAATGATCAGAAGGAAGAAGCTCTACAAGCTCAGAAGGCTAGTGCAGATCAAATCCTCTCTCGCTGACAAAATTGACTTTCTGAATCAGAATCTCTCCCTGCAGCTGGAGCTAAGCCAACAAGAACTTAAGATTGAGGTTGGCAACTCATCTTATCTGATGGAGCAGCTTATGACAAATGTCCAACAACTTTCTCAAAAGATTAATGACAAAAAAGGGGAGAAAAAGAGACACTCGAGAAAGAGTAAAGAGAGAAAAATGAAGAAGACTGAAGAGAAGAGCAAGAGCAGAAAAGCAAAGAAGAAGAAGAAGATTCTAGCAGCTGCAATAGCAAGTGTGTTATCATCTGAAGGGGAGCCAAAGGATGATGACACTATGAAGACAGAATTTGAGGGGGAGCCAGATCAAGAGAAAGATAAAGCAAAAGACAAAAAAGAAAAGTATGCATATGAGCTAGAGCAAGAGCAAGACAAAGATGAAGCAATGGAGCATGCATCTGAGGGGGAGCAGACTGAAGAAGAAAAGAAAATTGAGTAGCTAATCAACATACATCCTGGAGATATACATGGAGCAAAAAAGGTACATTTCTAGCTATATAGGTATGTTCTAGATCCAGGATGTAGAGTGTCATATTTTATGTAATTCCATATTATCATCAATGACATTCATGATTATCTATTTTAGAAATAAAGCTGCTCACTGTATATTAAGATTCATTCATCCCATGCATATGCACTGATTGTTTTTGTCATAATAAAATAAGGGCAGATTGTTGGGAAGAAGAATGAGAATGCTATTCATAGTTATATAAGATTTGATTATGATCTTAATGAATGAATATAAAAATATATCTGCATTGATATAAGCTGTAAAGTCCTTGAATAAATAATAGGAATATATGTATAAGGACTTAGGATGAAATGATCAAATATGTTAGGTTGATCCTATATGAACAGAATAGCTTTGTAAAGTCCTTCAAAAGAAATGATGTACAAGGACTAAATATAGAAAGATCAAGCTTGGTAGGTTGATCTTATACAATGTAATATATAGGTCTGTCTGATTATCTAGCACTGCACCAGCCTTCGTAGTCTTCCAGGAGAGACAAGGATGACTAGAGGACTATCAAGGTAGAATCGTAGTATGCAAAGATAGTAGCTCTCGGAGTTCGTAGTCTACCAGGAGAGACAAGAAAGGATCGTAGTGTGTCGAGAAAAACTTTCTCGAAGCCGTAGTCTACTGAGGAAGTCATGTTCAGAATCGTAGAGACAGACTGTCTAAGCGCCGACCGAACGCCTGCCAAAGCCAAGTCAAGAATCGTAGGCCACACATGAAGTCATGGAGTCTACTAATCACATTAAGAGGCAAAAAATGTAGTCGAGCCAGATCAGACAAAGACAACAAGTGTCAAGGCAGAAATCGTAGTCTGTCAGTCGATTTGATCTCGGGGTCGTAGTGTCTGCAGAACCAATGTAAGATCGTAGTCTGCAGAACAAAGGCTTCGGCAAAGTCAAGCAAGTGCTCACAACACCAAAGTAGAATCATAGTGACAACACGATTCTCAACATATGAGCACTCCCAAAGAATCCAAAGATGTAGCCTCTGGTCAGAGCTGTAAAGATGTAACTACCTGAAGAAAAGCCAGAGAGCACTAAACGAATGACATATAAGCAAACAGAAGATCTAAGCACCAACTCAATCAGCATCCTGATTGAGTAGTGAAACCATTCAGGAGAAGTCTTCCTCAAGCAATAGTAAGAAGACTTCAGATGAAGTGACTGACAAGAGAAAGTCAGTAATGCAGTAGCTGTCAAGATAAACAGAAGACAACGATCTTGGGTGTGACCATGATCGTAGTGCTTGCCAAATGAGAAGCAGGAACTGATGTTGTTTATACAGAGATACTGACCAACCTATAAAGAATAGACGAAGAAGATTAAGCATGAGTCAGACCATTGATGATATGTGAACGGGAAATCACAAGGAGAAAGAGAGCTGAGTATGCCTAATCAGATGAGTCATACAATTCAGAAGGGCTAGAGCATTCAGACAAGTTATCAGTTCCTGAGTTAAGTCAAGGTAAGCAGAAGTGTTGAAGCATTGTACAAGTGGAGGAAGAGATGTTCTACATTGCAAATCCAAAATACACTCTTCAGGATCGTAGTGTTGTCTCAAGCAGTCAACGAGCAACATTCATCTGACAAACTACGATCAAGTTCAAGGTCATCTGCATTAGAATCGTAGAGTTCGGTCATCTGAATATTGAAGCCTTGGTAACGTCTCAATATGAAGACTGACATTCGAACGTTGCTGATTGAGAGCATCGATGCAGAAGGAAAACTCCTGATGTTATGATCGAGGAGTCAGAAAGAAGAAATAAAGGTGACTACCAGCCTGACGCGTTAAAGTGACATCTCTGATGTGGTAGGTGGAATAGTAGATTGCTGTGTCAAAAAAGTCAAAAAGGGGCTGTCATGTCACATCAGCAGTCTGCACCAAATAACTCAAAATCTACGACGCAATTCAAATAGCTTCCAACGGCTATATTCCAATGGGATGCTTATAGAAGGGTATTTAACAACTGAAGCTTCAAAGATGAAAGGTTGTCGAGTTGAAGAGTTATTGGGCTGATAAATTGTTGACTCTACGAGTTTTACAGAGCTGAACAGAATACGTCTCAGTGGCACTGAGACTATGAAAGTAAAAGTGAAGCAAGTTAAGAAAAGAGCTTGAACACATAAAGGCTTTACTCAACAATAATGAGAATGCCAACCAAAATGGCAGCTAAGCTCAGAGCCGAGAAGGCCAACAAGATAGCATTCAAAAAGGTGGCAGACCAGAAAGAAAATTCAAAGAGCGACTCTACGAATCACCATGAACTACCAGGAGCTGAAGGAGAATAGGTGCAGAATCAGATGAAGAATCAGATCTGCACACCAGTCAAGCAAGGTTCAGGGGATGCTAAGTGCCAGACGAAGTCTACCAAAAGCTCAAAGACTTAGCAGACCCCAAGTGGTGAAAGGATGCAAGCTGAGATCATATGAAGATAAGCATCAACCAAAAGATCAGCTGCACCAAAGAAGAAGAGATGGAATGCTAAGTACTCAACGATGTTAAGCTTCAAGAACATCTTAGCTGTCTGTTCAATGGTGATCCAGTCTAGATGCAGAATCCAAAGAGGATCACACCAAGCTGCTAAGTACCAAAGGATGAATAAAGTTTCAAGTCATCTTAGCAGCTCAGCACCAACAACAATATCAACAAAGCCAGAGCCTGAGGGGTCCTTGTCCAAGAGACTAAATGAAGTTCCAAGGCTGCTGGCCTTGACGAGTTCTTAGTGAACTGGAGTTCCAAGTCTGCTGGACTTAAAGAGTTTGTAGAGAACTGAAGTTCCAAGGCTGTTGGCCTTGAAGAAATCTTAGTGATTCAGATGTAAAGCCTTCCTTAGTGTAGTCCCTGCTTGTTGAAGTAGAAGAGTGGATTAGGAGCTTGAGTCTGTGAACCACTTAAAATCCCTTGTGTCTTTTACATTCTATTATTTATATTATGTATCTATAACTGCTATGAATGTAATGATCACTTAATTATAAACTGACTCTAGAATAATGGTTAACAAGTTATCTATAAAGGGGATCTTTAACATATTCCGCTGTGCTTAAAATGATTCTTATGTTAGTCATATGCTAATTACTTAGCAATACAAAACAAAATAAAAAAGATTTTTGAAAACGAAAAGAATCTATTCAACCCCCCTTCTAGATCTATTGTGTGCCCTCTGGGAACTAATAAGACATTCCAGTGTGGAAGTGGGAGCCTGGGAGGATATCACGATGGATTTTGTGACTGGGTTGCCGAAGATTTTCAGGAAGAATGATGCCATTTGGGTTGTGATGGATCGGTTGACCAAATCGACACATTTCTTAGCTATCCATGAGGGTTACTCGGTGGATAGATTGGCACAGATCTTTCAACAATAGATTGTTAGACTTCATGGTACTCCGGTGTCTATTGTTTTGGATCGGGACCCACGGTTCACTTCACGATTTTGGAAAGGGTTTCAACGAGCTTGGGGTACTCGGCTCAACTTTAGTACTTCTTCCATCCGCAGACTGATGGGCAGTCCAAGCGGACTATTCAACTGTTGGAGGGCATATTGAGGTCTTGTGCACTTGAGTGGTCAGGTAATTGGGATGATTACTTGAGCCTAGTAGAGTTTGCTTATAACAACAGTTGGCATGCAAGTATTGGGATGGCTCCGTTTGAGGCGTTGTATGGTAAGAAGTGTCGGGCACCAACTTGTTAGGATGAGATCTGCGAGAGGGCCATAGAAGGGCCTGAGTTAGTCCAAATCACTACGGAGAAGGTAGCGGTGGCTAAAGAGAAATTAAAATCGGCTCGATCACGACAAAAGAGTTATGCTGATAAGAATAGGTGGACCTTAGAGTTTGAACCTGGTGAGCATGTGTTTCTAAAAGTCTCTCCTTGGAAGGGTATTCGGCGATTTAGTTTGAAAGGGAAATTTAGTCCGCGTTATATTGGGCCATTTGAGATTTTGGAGAGGGTTGGTGAGGTTGCATATCGGTTAGCTTTGCCTCCAAAGCTAGCTCATATGCACAATGTGTTCCATGTGTCGGTGTTGAGGAGTTATCAATATCATTCATTGCATGTGGTGTAATATCTGTTCGATAAGATTCGTGATGATCTTACTTGTGTGGAGAAAGACGAGGCAATTTTGGATCGTCAAGAACGGGTTATAAAGAGGAAGACAATTCCGTTTGTTAAGGTTTTGTGGAGGAACCATTCGGAGCGAGAAGCAACATGGGAGATAGAGGAGTTTATTCTAGCGGAGTATCCGCATCTCTTTGAAAATTAGGTACATTCTATTCTTTTGATTCCGGGGACGAAATCCTTTTTAAGGGTAGGTGATGTAATACCCGGAAAAATAAATAAATAAATGACATTTAAAAAAAATTTATGTTTTAAATATTTTAATTGGGCTTTTCTCGTGTTTGGGTCAAATTGTATTTAATTTATGTGAACTATAACAAATAAGGAATTTTATTAATTTGGGCCTTTAAAAATAATTGGGTATAATTTATAATTGTGTAATATTAAAATCCTATTAAAATTAGGAGAAACAATAAGATATATAAATAATAAACAAAACCTAATTACTTCATTATATCTATACAAACCTAGAGAAGAAGAAGAAGAAGAGGAGCGGCGGCGGCATAGGAACTTAGAGAAGGAATTGAATTCCTTTTGTTATCCATGTAAGTCTTTGCCTGAGTTATTAAAATTAATGGTGAAGTACAACAATTATTGTAAAAGCATATATGAATGAACAGAGTAGTAAAATCAAAGTAACAGTTGAACTTTGAATTTCGTGTAGCCATATATATATATATATACAATCAGGATCTCTAACTCACCCTTGAAAAAACATACTTAACGCACCCAAGAAGCTTATAAACCGAAATGGGTAAATCAACTTGAATGTTCTGTATATTAATTTAAACTAATTAATCTTGCCGATGTAATTATAAAAGTTACTTAATAATAAATTTAAAAATATTATGTATTAATAATTGTATTGTAATAAAATCTTATTAAATTATTTAGATTGAACGGAGAGAGTCTAAAAGAGTTTTTGGAATATACTTTAGGTATTACATTGCTTAATCCAGGTACGAATTTCGTACCCTTTCAGCGAGACTCTTTTGATTTTTTGATTTGTTTGGTTCGCTATTCGTTTCGAAATTTAGTATTGTCTCTCATAATTATTACTTGTCAATTTATTATGATAGTTTATTTTGGCGTCGATATTGGAACTCCTATGCGTACTCTTGATTTAGTGTCACTACAACAAAAAGGGTTATTTTCGACGGAATATTCCGTCGAAATTAAGTATAATCCGTCGAGTTTATGCTTAATTCTGACGGAATATTCGGTCGGAACTTCAGTCGGATATAAGCACGTCAAAATTAAGTCCGTCGATCTTTCAGTCAGGAATAACTAAACTCGACGGAACTAACCTCGACTGAATTTTCAGTCGGTCTTAGTCTATTCTCGATCGAATTGTATCCATCGAGGATATTCTGTAAAGGCTAATCGTGCCACATGGCAGGGTGGCCAAAATGTTAAGGGGATTAATTTCGACGGAATTTCGTCGAGGTTAACACTATTCCATCAAGAATAGTTTTTTTTATAATGTTTTATTTGTTTTGGCAATATCCAGGGTTTTAACCCACATTTTTTGTACCTGTAAACCTATTCATTTTTTCCAACAGCACATACAAGCTAACTAACTATCCAACAACATTCACATCAACTTAATAAGGTCCAATAACATAAATTACAATTACCAAGGCCAACAATATGTCAAAAATCAACTAAATGAGAAGTAAAAATGTCAAACATCCCATTAATCTAAACTAAAGTATATAAGACATCCCATTAAGCTAAACTAAACTAAATACCAAACATAAACAAAACTAAAGTAAAGAGATTTCAAACTAAAGTAATGACAAGGTTTAAACTACAATACGTCAAAAATAATGTAAACTACAAAATAATGTAACTAAAAATAATGTAAACTAAAAAATAATATAAACGAAGTCAAAAATAATGTAAACTACAAAATAATGTAAACAAAGTAAAGCCAGTAGCACTGCCGCCTGTGTGAGGAGGATCATCGGGCGGATGTCAACGATGATGCTCTGGAGTCTGAAAATCGTCGCCGTCGTGATCGGAGTGAGCAGCCTCCTCGTCACCCTGTTGATACAATATAATGTAACTCATTAGTCCATATATATGAAACAATTAAAGATACATCATGGAATAAAAATTTAATAACATGCAGAATATATACTTGAATTTAAAACGAATAGTATACCCTGAGTAGTCGAGGGCTGACTCAGCATCGACCCAAACGCGTCTATGAGTAAGGTAACCACCATCTGAACAATCTCGTCGCGTATCGCGGCGAACTGCTCCGGAGGGATACCCATACTCTCGGTGGTGGCACCAGCTACAACGTCCTGCGCAAGCTGATGGAGGCGAGAACGGTTGAGCAGATCCTGACGACGGAATAACGGATCCGTCTCAAACCTCTCCGACACCGCAGCTATAACACGCTGGAACAAAGCATCGTTTAAGCCAGCGCCCGTATGTGGTGGTCCCACGGGGGCTCTAAGATGCAGACGCTGGCTAGAGCCTACATAAATAAATATAACATGAATAACATTATAAGTTTACTTTATTCATAAACAAGAAATAAACTAAAATATTATACCTCCAGGCAGTGTATAGGCTGGTATCCTCGGCAACCCCAGCACTCGATACCGGCCGGTAGTGCTAGTGGAAGGATCCTGAGACGCGACCCAAAGAGTCGTCTCCTCATCCTGAGATAAACTAATCTCGGGCGGAGGGATGGTGGAATCTAACGTCTCAGCATCGCCCCTAGCAGCCTACAACTCCGCTATACGCTGGCTGCGGAGCTTCTTAAACCGGTCCTGTAATTTAATATATGTACAATGTGAGTTAACTTGGTATCATCATATAAATTACGTAATATGATCCTAAATAATATTTATTATAGTAAATGTATTACCCGTATAGCTAGTGCTGCTGGAGACATCGTCGACCCCGAAGTAGACTCCTTCGGCGTATAGACTCTATCCCAGAACTCCATCATAGTAGGAGGTCGGCCCAAGCTACTCTGCATGGCCATATTATGTTCTTACACTTGAGACATGGGCATCTTATCTTTTCGTTCGGATCATCAGCATATTCTATTGCTTTGTTCATAAAATTGAACACCCCGTCACGGTACGCATCAACTATCCCCTCCCATCAATCTGTATCCTACGGTACATCCAACTCCGGTCGACTGACATCTTTAATTGAAGAAAAGACCCAATTAGATTAAGAATAATCATGAATGTGGTCCAATCATTAATTTAGTTTACCTAGTATATATCTCCACTCTACAGGGGTTAGGTTTCTATCTCGTTCCTGGATGCGTCTCCTCATTAATGACAATCTTGAGCACGTTTCTACTATTTTTAGAAAATTTCAGCAGCACCTCCCCATGGTCTCCAAGTACACGAAATAGACCAAGAAAACTTTGTCTAAGTATGCACTCGGAGAACATGCAGAGACACCAGCTGAAAATTCCTCAAAATTTATAGAAATGCAACCTATGCATTGGCACCGACCTAAGTGAGAGACGTAACATCCATTAACAGTCCCAAACTGGGAACTATTCGACATTCACTTCTAATGAGTGAATGTCAAACTGGTTTCTAAGCTTCTATTAATACTACATGCACATGAAGTATATATATATATATATATATATATAGATATATATTGCAGTTTACTGGAATTGTGAAAAACTAAGCAAATGCTACTTAGTTTATTTTTCCAATGATATAAACTAAGTTTCTACTTAGTTTATGCTACTTAGTTTATTTATATTTTAATTTAATTTAATTTGTATTTTAATATTTTAATTTAATTTGTATTTTAATATAAACTAAGTAAGTGCTACTCAGTTTATGCTACTTAGTTTATTTATATTTATATTTTATTTGATTTGATTTGATTTTAATTTAATTTATATTTTATTACATTAATTTAATTTGTATTTTAATATAAACTAAGTAAGTGCTACTCAGTTTATGCTACTTAGTTTATTTATATTTATATTTTATTTTAATTTAATTTAATTTAATTTGTATTTTAATATTTTAATTTAATTGTATTTTAATATAAACTATGTAAGTGCTACTCAGTTTATGCTACTTAGTTTATTTATATTTATATTTTAATTTAATTTAATTTAATTTAATTTAATTTAATTTGTATTTTAATATATAATTTAATTTATTTAAATTGTATTGTCTTAAATTAAATTCTGGAATTTTTTTATTTTAATTTAATTTAATTTAATTTAATTTGTATTTTAATATATTATTTAATATGATTTAATTTATTTAAATTATATTATCTTAAATTAAATTAAAGTAATTTTTTATTTTATTTTATTTTAATTTAATTTGTATTATATTATATAATTTAATTTATTTAAATTATATTATCTTAAATTATATTAATGTAATTTTTTATTTTATTTTATTTTAATTTAGTTTAATTTAATTTGTATTATATTAAATAATTTAATATAATTTAATTTATTTAAATTGTATTATCTTAAATTAAATTAAATTAAATCAAATTAAAATTTTATTTTATTATATTTTAAATTAAATTAAATTTATATTATATTATATTATTTCATTTAGTATAATTTAATTTATTTAAATTTTATTATCTAAAATTAAATTTGATTATCTTAATTTAGTATTTAGAAACTAACTATACATTAATATAATAAAGAAAGGCCCATATATATTACAATTGCTTAATTATGACTGAAATTTCGTCGGATATAACAAAGCTGTAGGCATATGACAATCCACACACACCCACACCCACACCCACACCCACACCCACACCCACACACACACACACCACACACACACACACACACACACACACACACATATATATATATATATATATATATACACATCACAGTTCAATACCCTAATACAACACAACACCACACTTTATCAACAGATTCACTATAATATGTTTCCACAAACTTATTCACAGCAATTCATTCACTACAATATGTTTCACTAATAATTTTATAGCATACAATAAACAAATTAATTATCAAAACTCAAACAATTAACTAACTGAAAAAATTCATTCAAGGTTCCTAACCATTACATCTATATAGCAAATTCATTCACAAGCAATATTCAAGGTTCCTAAAATTATGATTTCAGAACCCTAACTACAAAAAACAATTAACATCTAACCTTTAAAATTGAAATCAACAATAGAGGAAGAAATTACAACAACACCACCAGTAGCCGTCGCCTGAACTCGCCGAACACCACCACCAGTCGCCGAACACCAAACCACCAGTAGCCGCCACCACCACTCGCCGAACACCACCACAGCCGCCACCACTCGTCGAACAACACCACTAGTCATTGAAAACTCACAGTACACAAAATTGGGGGTTTCCAAGTTAGGGCTTATAGATAATTAGGGCTTAAATGATTAAAGAGGACAGATTTGTAAAGGAGATGAAGAAGAGATGTAGCAGCTTGTGAGAGAAAACAGAGAGAAGAAACGAAGAAACGAAATGAAAGAATAAGACAAATAGGGCTGGGCTTGGTCGATTAGAAAAAATGTCTTTATTAATTCAGACGGAATTCTATCGGACTTAATTCCGTCGAGGTTATATTAAATTCGACGGATTGATCCGTTGATAATAACTACATCCGTCGACTTTACTTCTCGCGCAGGGGGGAACACTTCGCGCCAAGGACCTGTGCTTAAGATCGACAGAATTCTGTCGAGGATATTATAAGTTCGACTGAATTAGGGCCGACTGAACATTCCGTCGAGAATAGTATAAGTTCGAGGGAATGTATTTCGTCGAAGATGTTTTCGTCGAAGATGTTTTCGTCGAAAATAAAGCTTTTTGTTGTAGTGTGTATCATGTTTAATATTTATTTCGATCTTTGTAAAAAGTACATGTTAATATTTTTGGAGACTTTGTGTTGATGATTCGTTTCAGTTTAACATGTACATATTAGAACCCCCTTTGTGTTGATATTGTGTCGCATGTGTTGTGACATTGTATTTTTGTTAGAATATACCATAGGGTATACCTGAGCTATAACCACATGTGGGGGTAGCACAGGCACGTCCTCTTGGCACCGAGGCATGACACCTTCCGTGGCGGTGTGATCAGTCCACGGCGTCTCCATTTTGTGCTTCGGTGGGAGTTGGCCATTTGGTGTTTTGTTGTGGGAGGCGAATGGGTCAACCCTAGTTTTTTGTTCTGTTCTGAGGATTGGTGATGTTTGTGCCAAACACACCTTCTGATTTTACATACATTTGGATTTGCGGTCCAATGTGTGTGACTTGCCTGTGTGGCATTATTTTACTTGCCTGTGTGGCAAGGTATATTTCTGTTTTATTTTGAGCTAAGTATGAAATAACATCCAGCCATTTGATTCAGCCTATTATTTCGTTGTATTAGTTGTTCGCTATAGTTCAGGTCGTTTTATTGAGTTAGTTATTTCGCTTCATTATTCTTGTATTTTATAACCATACTGGGCATTTGGCTCATGCAGTGTTTTTCTTCCGGCATGTAATCAGGGGGATCCAGGGCAAGTGTGGCGAGAGCTCCCTTTTTTCCAAATAATTTAGATATTCTGTTTAGGTTGTGATACATTAGTTTGTTCGGAGTTGTAATAATTATTTCAGATTATGGTTTGGGCTAGTTTGGCATTTATTCTGGTTTGCCCTTTTAATATTTATTGGTTATAAAGACTATTCTTTTGTGTTTTAGAGACTTATTATGATTCATCAGTTTTGTTGTGTTTTGAGTAACCTCTCTTTCTATTTCGGAAAGGGGGTGTTACAATTGTGATATTCCAAATATTTCAAGTGTGATAAATTTTTTATTAAAGGTTGTCAATTTTAAAACCTAAGAACGATTACTCAAGTATACGTTGAGCTATCTAAAAGACTAAAAAACAACTCGTAGATGTGATCGTATATGATTAGAGGTTAGAACTATAACCTAAGATATGTGTTATATATGAATAAATATGCTTGAATTGAGCTTCAAAATTGTTATATAACTTTTTCTATGTGTAGAATTTGGTGTTTTGGTTCAAGTATTCAACCTTAACACTTGATAAAAATCAGGAGTTATTTTAGGAGAAAACCTAAAATTGGGAAAAAGTTTAAAACCTAAACCCTAAGGGTTATAACCTAGAAATTAGATACGTCTAGGAAATCCGTCTTTTATACTTTTGGGATTTTTCTCATTTCACGATATAGTGTTTATATGAGTCATATAACCCAGGGAGAAAAAAATCGAGAAAGAGACGAAATTCACGATTCTTGAGAAAATGCCTTTTGTCTTTTTGATCAGTTATTTTCGTCGACATTGTGTTCATACGTGGTTTAGAGACCAATGAACCAATAAAAGTTTTTCCACAAAAAAACACAGAAAGCTTCCGAGAGTGAAACGAGTCCGTCGTATTGACTTTCTAGTTCAAGATCTACCAATAATATGAAGTGAAGTCACGCAATAATCGATAAAAAAATTTCTCGAAAAACATTCAAATCACTATTCACGGGAATAAGACGAAGAGAATTTTTTTTTGACTTTTTGATCGTTTACCCATTTTTTGAGAAATAGTCACCAAAAGCACTATTCACCAAAAAATGTGTCAAGTCTTTTGGACTTTTCACTTACAGAAATGTTTATAAGGAATAAAACTCAGTAATGTCAAACTTTTAAATCAGTAAAGGTCAATTAAAACGGAAGACTTAAAAATGAAGTAAGTTGAAAGGTAACTAGTTGTAATCAAACAAGGTTATGTGTACTAAGTTGATGTGACCAAACTAGGATCCAAACTAAGTTACACCTAACTAAATAAAACCAATCCACGTGAACTTGAATCGACATATCAGAGAAGAGATGATGCAAGCATGATATATCATTCTCAAAAAAACACAAAGATGATGTCGCCTAGTGGGAGAAATGAGGTTTGATAGCCTAAATTACTTAAATACCCTAGGTTTGAAAATCCTATAAATACTAGCCTAATCCTTCCTTATTTCTCACCAATTTACAAAGCAAAAAAATCAAGTAAGGAAAGTTATAATCTAGAATTAGAAAGAGAGAGTTCTTGTGAGTTAGATTAATTTCAAATTGCAAAGGATTAGTTAAAGCTTGCAACTTCAAGAGGTAAAATCCCTAGTCGTTATTTGTTCTTTTTGTATTCATATTATAGTTTATAAGCTCAAGAACATAAGTCGTGACCATGTACGCTAGTCGTTCTCCGTGTCCTTCATAAGTTCTTGAGAAATTAGTTGTTATGTTTAATTTTATGTAATAGTATAGTAGAAATCTCAAGAACATAAGTCGTGGCCATGCACGCTAGTCGTTCTCCGTGTCCTTCATAAGTTCTTGACCAAATTTATTATTATTTAAGTTTATGTTATTTCAAGTTTAAAATATCATAAATCGCATATACAAGCCATTATAATGCCCAAATTATTTCAATTATGAAAACCTAGAACTCAAAAACATAAGTCGTTACCATGTACGATTTTCGCACACCGTGTTCTTCGTGTGTTCTTGAGAAAAAGTCATAAATCCTATATAAGTAGGTTTATGATCTCATTATTTTTATAGTATGAAGTGTTATTAAGCTCTAGGACTTGTTATCCTATCAAATTAATTCATGTGGTATTGTGTTTTATCAACTTAATTAAAGAAAATATAAAACAGTTTTAAAGTAGTCCCTTTACAGTCATTTTGGGTCCATTTTTGTAAGGAAATTTGGACTGTGATATAAATAAGATTGGTAGATACGAAAGTTAGGAATGCGTGAGATTTTGAATAACTCAAAAAAGTTTTAAAACAAAGAATTTATGGCCGTTTTACCGAGTCAGGGTCGGGCTGCCAACCTTGTTGTCCACTTTATAAAAAGTCCCTTAAAAATGAATTTTTTATTTGAGAATTTTATAAGCATAACCACGAATGAAGATAGTTTAATTAATTTATAAAAACACTTATTAAGAACTAAAACTTGATAAACTAACCGTCGGGTACGCGAAATTCTGTGACGCCCCAAAATAGGTCCACACAACCCATTCTGAGTCGCCAGAAATACACACTACAAATACAATCTTCATATTTAAAACTATTAGACTGTCATGCAAATTACAAAAACACACATACTATGAGTGTTCAATACTAATAGTGTACCGTGTATAGTACGAAAGTATTCACACTCTAAATTATTACAATGCCATATACAATACAACAACAAATATTTCAAATCCTCAAAGGAACACGAGAAGATTTATGTCCTCCGAATTCGGTTTCGATTCACCCTATTTAGTTCACCAAAATCAATTATTAAATGACGTATAAATTATGACACGCTCATTTTTAGTCCTCAATACAATCATTACCACACTATTTTATAATGTATTGAGAAACTTCAACAGTCTCGGACCATTACTCTATTCCCCTGTTATCACCGCTGGACCCAGCTACACTCTTACTACCTGAAAAGAATTGTGAATCAAAATGGTGAGCACAAATATTCTAGTAAAGAATATCATAACTTAAGATAATTAAATTATCAATAGCCTTCATCAGTAATAAGTCAGATATTTAGAACATATGATAGATGATAAAAGTTTTCAACCATAGTTGCAGCGGAATCAACAATCCATTAGAAGAGTCAAGTAGAATATAATGTTTACTATCTTCTTTCAAATTAAAGTCCATCATCAATATTTTATTCCTGTAACACCAATCAACAGTTCTTCGTTGTACCCAATACAAAGAGAACTTTTACCACCTGTCTTTACCTGAAACACCAAAAATCCATGTTATACCAATTTAAATTCATCTTCATAATCATGCTAATAAATTTAACTTTGCACTTCGGGCCAAGATATTCAACTGTAACGCAAATGGTCATACCAATCAACAGTCCATCTTTGCACTACGGACCAAAGACATACAACTGTAAACCCAACGGTCATCTCAATCAACAGTCCATCTTTGCCTACACGGGTCAAAGACATACAAACTGTAAAACCAATGGATCTTGCAAATCAACAGTTCAGATTTGCAACTACCGGCTAAAAGATAACTTTCCAACCACAAAATTTAAGTATAAGGCATGATGACAATGATATAATTGAATATGACAGAAATAATCAGAATAAAAGACCAAAATAGATCTTAGTGATTTTCAACTTAATTATTCAAGTCCAAATGTCCAACCCGATATCAATGGAAATCTATTAGAATCCTTGATAGAATATAAAGTTCAAGTAAATCGTAAAGTTTCTTGACTCAAATATAATAACTTAAAACTGAATAGAAAGATTCAAGTCATGATATTAGATGAAGCAGAAACTATTAAGGATATTCTAATCATTTCAGAGATTTTCACCATCTAATGATAAGCTGAAGAAACGAATAATATTACCATAATATGGAGTATGAAAGAAAATGATATCCTTTTAATATATTATAAAAAAATGATACCCTTTTACTTTAATTAGCACGTGACTAGATTCTACTTTCTATGAAAAATGATCAACTTGAACAATGCTGCACTCCTTATCAACACTTGGAGTAACCTTACACTTAAAAGAAATACTCACAATATTATACTCACAATATTGTAGTAGAAGAATTTTATATTTTTGGTGTAGTCATGGTGTGTTTGTTGCTCAACTGAGCAATCTATTTATACTGAAAATTTAGGAGACAACTAGCACACACACTTTGACAAAATAACCAAATGAGCTATATAAAAATACTGGTAGTGAAATTTGTGGTCCCGCAGAGAAAATTAAACCAACTTGTACATGTTTTAACAAAATTTATTTTAATAATAGAGTTGTGGTCCATACTACTTTAGGAAAAGTAGAGTGTCGGCAAGTCCTGCCAAATTTACTTTTGTAAAAAAAAAAAAATTGAACAAACATCTGCATATCATACTTATCTTTAATCAACACCTTTATTCATCAATTATTTACGCATTTTTAATCTTTCAACAATTATTCATAATTATTATTATAGACTCACAATACTTTTAACTGGTCTTGTAATAATAACTGTTATTTATTAACATATGTAATAAATAATAATTACATGCATGATAGGGATAAAATAAATGCATGATCACCAAAAATTTTGGAGGCCTCAGTAGTGTCTTCACCGGCAACTCAGCTTTCACCCGAATAAATTCAGGGCTCAACTTACCCCCGAATAAATCTAGGGCGTGAGACCACTTGAGCATAGAGGAGTTTACCAAGACTCGAATCCACGTTAATGTGGCTTATGTCCGGCTTCCTACCACTAAGTACCACCTCAAGTGATGATAAAATACAATAATATAAAAAATACATTTATTAAATCAACACCTCACTATAAACAATTTAAATTTTATTAAAAGTCGAGATCGACACCAAAGTATATTTTTCTCGAAAACATATAAACCAACTAATAATTCATAATTCATTCAAGTGCCTCACCTTAAATTACTATTTATATTCCAAAACTTATAAGTGAATAACAAAACTTAAAAAAACCCATATATGACAATTTATTTTTAAAACGTCAGTCCACTATATGGTATTATCACCATTAACTTATTTGTCAAAATAATTAATTTTAACAGCAACTAGACTTCAAATACTCTAATTTAGCCTCAAAAATCACCCAAATCAGATTTAAAATCATTAAGTTATACATTTTTAATCATTAAAGCATGTTGCTTAAAATTTTGCTACAAAAAATCTGAATTAGCCCCTCTTAAAATTCATAACAAATCATACGTTAATCTTTAATGATTCAAAATTTGTGAACATATACTCAATTATATATGTATAACATACCCAAAAATTACAACGATCCAACGATCGGATTAAGAATTATAAATCGCACAATAGAACTTAAGAAAACTGATTTTTCAGATTCTAGCGAACTATAAGTACTTCGGACCAATTTCATTCAAATAGTCACCACGAACAATCCACAAGGAATTTTTGGGTGATTCTAATTTATGTGGTTAGCTTACTTTAAGGGCTTTCTTTTGATATAAAGCTCATCTTCTAACTCATTATACACAAAGAGTTGTGAATTTTACAAAAACATGGTAGCAAACATTTTTTATGAAATTTTAGATTTTGTTTTTCATTTGATTTCTTGATTTCTCTCATTTGATTCATGTTTATGCAAGTTTAATCCATCACAAATTAATAAACATAACATATCATCTTTCCATAAATTTCATAAAACTTAATAACCATATATGAAAATCAAAGATTAACAAAGGTTTCGAGTTTACCTTCTTTTTCTTTCTTTTTTTATTTCATCTTCCTCCTTTTCTTTCCTTCTTCTTTCTTTCTTTCTCTTTCCTTTCTCTCTTCTCTCTTTTCTTCCTCTAAACAATTTGGTACGGGAGGAAGTGTAAGGAATGGAAAGAGAAGTGCTGATAATTGCCCTTATTTGGCAAAAACATAAATTCATCCTCCCATGCCCCATTTCATTTAATGGACCAATCATAGGCTAGTTAGGTAAGGGAAATAAGGAAAGGCTTAGACTAAATAAGTTCAACATATTCACCAAAATCAGCAAGCTTAGCCGCCCCTTCCCATGGCCCACATTCTAGAAGGTTTAATACTCCTTTATTATTAGCTCATTTATCCGATTAATTGCTCATTTGACCATTTTTTAATTTAACATTTTATAGTTTTAAAATAATAATAATAAATTAAATTAGACTTTTATTTCATAAAAGTTGGGGTTTTACAATCTTCTCTCCTTATGAAATTTCGTCCCCGAAATTTACATGCGTACCTGGTATTCCGAAGAGATAAGAATACTTAAATTTCATTTAAAATTCTAGCTTCCAGGTCATTTTCTATGTATCATGGTTCATGCATTGCTCATCTCCTGTAATTCAAATCAATTATAGAATATAGCTTCAAAAACAAAAGTTAATTGACATATCTCAATTTGTCAACCAATTAAGTAACAAAAATTCAGCTTAGGTTGGACACAACTAGTAAAGAATTTTACTCGTCTTTCCCCTCCTAGTTCTAAACCCTGATCTCCGCCAGAGATCATATTCCTAAGCTTTGATACCAAATGTAAAGCCCCCAAAATAGGTCCACAACTTATTCGGAGTCACAAGAAATACACACTACAAATAGAAATCTTCCTATTTAAAACTATTAAATTGTTGTGCAAAATACGACAATACACATACTATGAGTGTTTAATACTAATATTGTAGCGTGTATAGTACGACAGTATTCACACTCCAAATTATTACAATGTCATATACAATACAACAACAAATATTTCAAGTCCTCAAAGGAACACGAGAAGATTTCTGTCCTTTTTATTCTAATGAGGTGCATTTTTTACGCCTCCGAATTCAGTTTGCATCACCCTATTTAGTTCACCAAAATCAATTATTAAATGACGTATAAAATATGACACGCTCATTTTAAGTCCTCAGTACAATCATTACCACTCTATTTTATAATGTATTGAGAAACTTCAACAGTCTCGGACCATTACTCTATTATCTTGTTATCCCCGCTCGACCCAGCTATACTCTTACTACCTGAAAAGAATTATGAAGCAAAATGGTGA